>CM032451.1:48763646-49022569 GCA_019049505.1 Pachyrhynchus sulphureomaculatus | reverse complement strand
CCCGCCTTGGTGGGTGTCGCTTAGTCGCCAACACACACTTTAATATTATTATTATTACAAAAAGTTCTTCTTTCTCACATTTGATCAATGTGGTTCCATGTTTGGCTGACGGGCCAAAACCAAGTCAGCACAAGACGCATATACCCATGTGTATTAAGGGAATTGACTTGTACAATATTTTACATTTTTTTATCAAAATCGAACTGACTTCTGTGATGTTTTGTAGTGTGAATTTTGTGTTTGCGGGTCGAGGCTAATTTGTCCTAAGTGTGGAGAGGATGTTTGGTTGTGTGTAAGGCGGCTTGTGCAGATAATTAATGAGGGGGGAAAAAGATAGAAATACTAATGATGGAGCTTTGTCTATGTTTCCATAGCATTTTTATTTCCCGTGCAAGGTTCTGTGACATTTGGAAATTTTTTCTTCTGTGTGATTTCAGTATGGATGTTTTGTGTCCGAGTATGGGGACAGCTATGTCAGGAAAAGAATAGGTGACTTTGCTTCTTTTTGTGCACTGAAAGTAATTATCGGGTCTATTTGGGCGAGACCTGTTGTTATACTGTAAGGATTATACTGATGAGTGTCGCCAGTAGAAGTTTGTTTAATCTTTATTTGTCGCAGTATCGGATGTTGGTGTGTATCTTGTTTATTAAGGTTCGTGTGTATCTCTATTAAGCTTTGTATGTTTGTGAGGCTATGGTCGTGTGAATCGAACATTTGAGCCGTCTTAGAGGTCATTGGTCTCTGGCTGTGTAACTCCGGTTTTCGGCTAGAATATTCTTACGATATCTCAGCCTTGTTTAGTGTGTTCCGATCGTGTTTTCATATTCTGCCGGATGAGCATTATCCCCCTCCCTGCATCTATACATCGAGCCAATAGTTTTGGGTGCCCTTTTGATGATATTGCTATTTTGGTAGTTCCTGGTTAATTGACTTTATTCCTTGGTATGGGCAAGTAAGAGAGCGCTTCTGTTTCGCGGTGAATATGCCTGCGGCCCATGAACGTACCCGTTAACGGGCAGTGTAGAGTTTACAATGGATATTTTTACTATTTAACGTGGTGTCTGTTTTTCTGAATGTAGGTAATCTGGTGTTTTCCGTGGATGTGGTTGTGTCCTCTGGACTTTCGTTTTTTTTCAATCTTTTCCTGTTGTAATTAGGGTGTGGACCATGAGTGTATAATCTGCAGCGTGGTCCTGAACCGTCCGTGATCAGGAAAAGGTGCGAGTGGGGTTATAGTTACTTTGTCTGCTTTCACCCTGTTGCTGTGTTGGAGGTAATGCTGGTTTGCTTGGACTTGTAGTTGTGAAAGAGAAATTCCTAAGTGTTATGTATCTATGTATTGATGTTTTGTGTGTGAATGATCTGAAATAGTCCGTATTATAATGTCCTCATCCTCCTGGCCTTCCTCGGCTCGATGGTAATGGTGCTTCTTTGCTTTGCATGGCGTTGGGGTGTAATTTCCCTGTATTTTGGTGAATGAGATCGTATGGAGGAGACGTTATGAATATGTTTATTTGGCTATGTCGTGTTTTGTGACCATTTAGATGTGATACCAAATGAATATGTGAGTATAAATGGTATGCAGCGAACGTGTTGATATAGCTTTTAAGTGAGTATTCTGTAGAGGGTGAGGTTTTGTTTGTCAGAAATTTTTTTCGTCATCATGTCTGTTTTTGAATTCGGTTTCTGAGCTCTGTGTTTTGATGTGGAGTGTGGTTTTGAGTTTGGTGGCTTTGTTGGAAGGCGCTTAGAGATATTTGTATATGTTTCTTTTGTCGAACATGTTATCGAGGAGAAAAGAAGAGCGTTTCATTGTTGATGGTTTCTGTTCGTGCATGGTGGTACTTCCATTGGCCTTTGTTGATGTGGACAGTAAGGAAAAATAGGGAGGCCATTCCTTTGCATTTACGCTTAAGGGCACTAGATTTACTGTATACGAAATTACCATATTGACATCTAAGAGTGAATATTTCTGTGATTTTGAGTAGTTCTTTCAGGTTCTGTGTTTGATGTGTGGCAGCGTAGAGTTTTTTATTCGTCCATATATAGGAGGTGGTTTATTTTATGTTGAGATTCACTTTTTGGTGTTGATATTGAAGCCATGCTCTGTTCTGTTTAGTATATTTGATACCTCGTGGATTGAGACAGAGGCAAAACCTTAGTTAGCGAGCTCCACTGAGCGAGTCTCCCCTGAAATTATACCCCCGTCTGATGATGTACAGCTCATTCTGTTTTGGATTCCGTTCGGTTTTGTGTTTCTTATGGCGTATTTTTTGGTTTTTTCCATGTTTTTACATAATTTGCGCGAGAAACTTGCCTACCTGAGTGTTGGTGTTATGAGTTTTTATAGATTTCTAGGGCCTTGTCCATGATTATCACAGCTGTGGTGGTTATGGAGTCGAAGGCTTTTTTTATAG
Organism: Pachyrhynchus sulphureomaculatus; assembly: GCA_019049505.1. Lineage (NCBI taxonomy): Eukaryota > Metazoa > Arthropoda > Insecta > Coleoptera > Curculionidae > Pachyrhynchus > Pachyrhynchus sulphureomaculatus. Next base: position 49,020,151 of record CM032451.1, on the reverse strand, counting down.
TTATCTAAGGTGTTCGTCGATGTTTTGTGAAGGTTTCTGTTGTTCTTTTCTGGTTTTGTCTCTATAATCACGCTATCTATAATCAGCTGCTCTTGATTGCAATCGCTCGACTATTTTTCCTGCATTTACTCTTCTGCTCTTCTGTGATGAGGGATATTGTTGTCTGTTAGGTAGTTCTGTTCTATTTCTTCTTCGAAGTTTTGTGGCTGTGATGATCTTGTATAGGGTTGGAAGACGAGGTGATAATGGTCGGTATTGTTTGACGGGTTTTTGGGGAGTGTCTGAGCTTTTGGGTTTAACGTATGTTATTCCTTGTTGTGAGGAAGTGGGAATGTGTTGTGATGGATTGTAAGAATGGCTTTGTTTGATTTGGTGTGTGAGTGTTGCGTGCTTTCGTGTGTGTGTGGTGTTAATACTGTTTGTACCAGAAAGTTAAAGTTTGTATATTGTCTATTCCAGGACATTTCCAGTGATGTGTGTGACATGTTTTGATTAGTTTCTGTAATTTCTTGTTCTGTATATTAAATGTGGTTATCTTTGTCTTAGTTTCTGTCACATGTTTATGTTTGTCTTCTTCGGCTTTGATCCAGGGGGTGTTATTGATTGTTGTATGTTTGGGTTTGACCAGATACTTTTCCTAATAATCTGTGTAGTTCTTGTATTGTTTGGTGGGTTCAGTCACTGCTATCTGTTTGTTTTAGTTACATAGTTTTTCCGGTTCGTAGAACTGTTTTTTTTCGCTTTCTGGGTGAGGGCGGAAGAGCGTTGTTGGTGTCGCCTTTCCTCTCATTTGATCATTTATCTACGAGCACACCCATCACCAACTCTTTGTATCTCCTACGGACCGGAAAGAGGTGAAAAGGACACAGAAATTCAGTCATGAACACCAGTTGCTTGCGGCATATACAGATAGTTTTTGTTTCAAGGTATCGAGGATTTGTGGCAGTGTGTTCTGTTGGGAGCTTAGATTTGATCTTGTTTGCCCCCTGTGTTGACACTGTTTGACGTCGTTCCCGCCTTATAAACTGGTAAGATGTCCTAGATCTTCCTGATGTTGTTGATTTTGTTTTCTATTCTTATTTGCCATTTGAATTTTGGTTTTGTCCTGTTGGGTGTTTCCTTGTCGTTGAGGGAGTTTTTGATTATTTTGTGTGTTAGAGTGGTGATTGCTGCTGCGTATATTATTGTGTTAGTGAATGTGCTTCGATTGTGCTTAAGTCTGTTATATATACTTGAGGTATTATGTGCTTGTTTAGTGTGTTGAGGATGTGGTTGCGTGCTTCTGTCTGAAGATTAAACGAGGGATGGGATTTCTTGTTTAGTAGGGTCGGGTGCTGACCATCGAGCTAGATGTGACTCCAGTTTTTGCTTTAAGACTTGTTTGTATGAGAGGTGATTCGGTGGTGTTGATGTTGTGTGGATGTCGTTGAGTGGTGGCGAGTGCAATTCATTGTTGTTGTCTGTGATATGGTGTTCTGCGCTGGTACTCGCAAATATTATTTTATCGTTATGCTCCTCCTGGGTGGTGGGTCTTGTTGTCGTTCGACTGGGTGGTTGTGTTTTTTTGTGTGAGGCTGGTTCGGGAATCTGCTTTATTGTTTCTATTGTTTGGTTGGTCTGTGTTCAGTTCAACAGCCCTCTGTGTCCTTGATGGTTTGCCTAATTCGAGAGTGGTGTGAGACGATTGTTCTTGGTAATTTTTTTTTAAAAATGTAACTCTTTTTTGGTCTAATTACTCTCTGTTCTGAAACAGTAATTGCAGATGTGGATATTCGGTCAGAGAAAAGTCTGTGCTTTCAGTTGCTGTTCTGTAGCCCTTGACCATAGTATGTTATTGTTTCGAGTTTGTTTCTGTGCGTGTAGTAACAGCGCCATCACCGTCCTATTCATCTCATCCGTCCACTTTAACCCGCTGTCTTGGGTTTGCCAGCCTCAGCCTTGGTAGTTGCATGTTTGTCCTTGCAAAAATACGGGCCCCTGGTCCTGGCTTTGGTGGTTTGTGTTTGTCCCGTATCTCTCTACGTCGGTTGCGCTTTGGAATTGATGTTGGTGGGTCCAAGCGTGCGAGTGATTCTCTTCTCAGTGATTTCTTTGTCAGGTTTTGTGTTTTTCATTACAGCTCAACGCAATGGCGTGTTCGTTGATTCCTGTGGTGCAACTCATGCGCGCTTTGCTTGTTGTGATTTTTCCCCCGCCTTGGTGGGTTAGTGTCGGCTTAGTCGCCGACACAACACTTTTGGCAGGGTCCATTTATTTCGGTTGCCTGGTCTTTCATCGTTTTGGTCGAGCTGCCATTTTCCCGCGACGTCCTCGACGTTACGTCGCTCGCCCGATGCTTCTTTTATTGGTCTGTTGTTCTCTGGAATGTTTTCAAATGTTTGTGGATGTGGTGTCAGAAGCTCGCAAGTGTCCCGACATTGGGATTGCTCTGTTAGTAGAAGGTAAATGGTTTTCGTTGTATATTTTCCGTGCTTATTATTGTTGGTCTGTCCGTAAAACGTTATTTTTGTATGTCTTGTTCTCTTTCGTTGTTTTGTTGAAGATATGAAAGTTGCTATTTTTGTGTTTCCGAGAGGGCAAGTATTCTCTAGCGCTTGTTCCCATAGGTGCCATTTTTCCTGCATTAATTATAATAGTTATTGAAGTCTTTTATATGCGTCTCGACTTCAATTTATATGAAAATGTTGTGAAGTTCCGACCCAGGAGTTTTGTTGTAAATATCTTAGAGCAACCTCTCGGAGTTTCGTCATGATGGTTACTGGTGGCCATATAAGTGTACAGCTAACTGCACGGAAAAGGCAATTTCCATCACCTACAATGGTCGGATCTTGGTAAAACTATCGGGAGTAAGTTTCGACTGAGGCGGTTGTTAGGTTCGTCTGTAGTTTGTTGTTTGTTGTCGGTGTTGCTGATACGATGGTGGTGATTACGACGGTGGTCCGCGTTCCCGCAAACACCCTTCCTTTTTCATTTATTATTATTTATTTTTACGAAAAAGTTCTTCTTTCTCAACATTTGATCAATGTGTGTTCCATGTTTGGCTGACGGGCCAAAACCAAGTCAGCACAAACGCTATTACCATTCCGTATTAAGGAATGACCTGACAATGTTACATGTTTCAAAATCACTGACTTCTGAATGTTTCTGTGTATGTCCGTGTTGAGTCCCAATTGCACTAAATGTGGTGTGAAATGTTTTGGTGTAAGGCCTGTGGGCTGATATTAATGAGGGGGACAATGATGACTTTTTCCTGTCTCCATAGCCTTTTTATTTCCGTTGCAAGGTCTGTGTATTTGGAAATTTTTTCTGTGTATTTCGCTTGGATGTTTGTGTCGTTGGGGACAGCTATGTCAATCAGATAGGTGACTTTTCCTTTTTTGCACTGAAAAGTAATATCGGGTCTATTGGCGGAGAGGACTGTTTTATCTGTATGGATACCGATATCCCAGTAGAGCTTGTAATCTTCATTTTCAAGTATGGATGTTGGCGTGTATTTGTAGTAGGGATCTGTGTTTTCTATGAGTCTGTATGTTGTGGCTAGTGCTTGGTGAACTACTTTGGCAGCTGAATCATGCCTGGCTGTGTACTCCGTTCCGGCCAATATTTTACATCCGCTCGTTATGATGTTCGATCGTTTCTTTCTGCTGGTGGCATTTCCTACATCTGTCCTCTGCAATAGTTCGGGTCTTTGATGATATGCTTTTGGTAGTTTTCTGGTTAATATGACTTTATCCTGGATGGCAAGTAAGAAGCCTTCGTCTCAGGGAATAAGCTGCCCATCCCGTAACCAGGTGTATGATTGTTTTTTATTTACAGTGGTCTTGTTCTATGTGGTATCTGTGTTTTCCGTGGAGTGTTTTTTCTCTGAACCACGTTTTCATCATTTTTCCTGTTGTAATTGGGTGTGACTGTGTGTGTCTGCTGAGTGGTCTGCCGGGCTAAGTCGAGAGGTGTGTAGTTTTTGTCTGCTTTCACTGTCGCTGTGTGGAGGCTGGTTTGCTTGCTGTGAAAGAATTTCCTAAGTGTTTGTATTTGTTTTGTGTGTAATGATCTGATGTCTATAATTCCTCTTCCTCCTGCCTTCCTCCTCTCGATGGTAAGTCTTTCTTTGCATGCGTTGGGGTGTAATTTCCTGTATTTGGTGAATTGAGATCGTATAAGGATGTGAATATTTTCTATGTCTGTTTGTGACCATTTTGATGATACCAAATGAATATGTGAGTATAGGTATAGCGAACGTGTTGATGGCTTTAGTGAGATCTTAGAGTTGAGTTTTGTTTGCAAAAGTTTCGTCAGTCTGTTTTTTGAATTCGGTTCTGAGCTCTGTTTGATGTGAGTGTGGTTGAGTTTGGTGCTTTGTTGGAAGCCTAGATATTTGTATGTTTCTTTATCGAACATGTTATCGAGCGTTTCATTGTTGATGGTTTCTGTCTCATGGTGGTGCTTCCATTGGCCTTGTTGATGTGGAGCACTTTGCATTTACTTATACCAAATTCCATATTGACATCTAAGGTGAATATTTCTGTGATTTTGAGGAGTTCTTTCAGCTGTGTTTGTGTGGCAGCGTAGAGTTTTATGTCGTCCATATATAGGAGGTGGTTTATTTTATGTTGATTTCTTTTTGGTGTCTGATATTGAAGCCATGCTCTGTTCTGTTTAGTATATTTGAGAGTGGATTGAGACAGAGGCAAAACCATAGTGCACTGAGCGAGTCCCCCTGAAATATACCCCGTCTGATGTACAGCTCTTCTGTTTGGAATCCGTTCGGTTTGTGTTTCTAGGCGTATTTTGGTTTTTCCATGTTTTCATAATTTGCGCGAGAAACTGCCTGAGGTGTTGGTTGATTTTATAGATTTCTAGGGCCCTGATTAACCAGCTGTGGGGTATGGAGTCGAAGGCTTTTTTATAGTCTATGTAACCGATGTGAAGGTTTCTGTGTTCTTTTCTGGTTTGTCCCATAATCACGCTATCTATAATCAGCTGCTCTTTGCATCCTCGACTATTTTTCCTGCATCCCTTCTGCTCTTCTGTGAGGATATTGTTGTCTGTTAGGTGTTGTTCTATTTTCTTTGATATTGTGGCTGTGATGATCTTGTATAGGGTTGGAAGACAGGTTGATAGGTCGGTAGTTTGACGGGTTTGTGGTGCTCCTGAGCTTTTGGGTTTTAACGTATGTTTATTCCTTGTGTGAGGAAAGTGGGAAATGTGTGTGGTTGTAGAATGGCTTTGTTGATTTGGTGTGTGTTGAGTGCTTCGTGTGTGGTGGTAAACTGTTTGTACCAGAAGTTTTGTATATTGTCTATTCCAGGACATTTCCAGTTGTGTGTGTGTTTGATAGTTTCTGTAATTTCTTCTGTATTAAATGTGGTATTTTTTGTTCTTGTTCTGTCACATGTTTATGTTTGTCTTCTTCGGCTTTGATCCAGGGGGTGTTATTATTGTGTTGTTTGGGTTCTGACCAGATACTTTTCCAATAATCTGTGAGTTCTTGTTTGTTTGGTGGTTCAGTCACTGCTATCTGTCTGCAGTACATAGCTTTCCGGTAGAACTGTTTTTCGCTTTCTTCGGAAGAGGTTGTTGGTGTCTTTCCTCTCATTTGATTCTTTGTATCTACGGAGTCTTGCGGCATATACAGATAGTTTTTGTTTCAAGGTATCGAGGATTTCTGTGCAGTGTTCTGTTGGGAGACTTAGATTTGATCTTGTTTGCCCCCTGTGTGACACGTTTTCGACTGGACGCGTTTCCCGCTTATTAACTGGGTAAGATGTCCTAGATCTCTCCCTGATGTTGTTGATTTTGTTTTCTATTCTTATTTGCCATTTGAATTTTGGTTTGTCCTGTTGGGGTTTCCTTGTCGTTGAGGGAGTTTTTGATTATTTTGTGTTAGAGTGGGGTGATTGCAGCTGCGTAATATTATTGTGTGAATGTCTTCGATTGTGCTTGAGTCTGTTATATACTGAGGTATTATGTGCTTGTTTAGTGTGTTGAGGATTGGTTGCGTGCTCTGTCTGAAGATTAAACGAGGGATGGGATTTCTTGTTGTGGGGTCGGTTCCTGACCATCGAGCTAGATGTGACTCCATTTTTGCTTTAAGTGTTTGTATGAGAGGTGATTCGGGGTGATGTTGTGTGGATGTCGTTGAGGGTGGCGAATGATTCATGTTGTTGTCTGTGATATGGTGTTGCGCGGTACTCGCAACATTATTTTGCGTTATGCTCCTCCTGGGTGGTGGGTATTGTTGTGTTCGACTGGGTGGTTGTGTGTGTGAGGCTGGTTCGGAATCTGCTTTATTGTTTCTATTGTTTGGTTGGTCTGTGTTCAGTTCAACAGCCACTGTGTCCTTGATGGTTTGCAATTCGAGAGGTGTGAGACGATTGTTCTTGGTAATAACTCTTTTTTGGTCTACTACTCTCTGTTCTGAAACAAGTAATTGCAGATGTGGATATTCGGTCAAGAAAAGTCTGTGCAGTTGCTGTCTGTAGCCCGATGTTATTGTTTCGAGTTGGTGGCGGTGTAGTAACAGCGCATCACCGTCCTATTCATCTCATCCGTCCACTTTAACCGCTGTCTTGGTTTTCCAGCCTTGGTAGTTGCATGTTGTCCTTGCAAAACATACGGGCCCTGGCCTGGATTTGGTGGTTGTGTTTGTCCCGTATCTACGTCGGTTGCGCTTGGGATTGATGTTGGTGGGTCCAAGCGGCGAGTGATTCTCTTCTCAGTGATTTCTTTGTCAGGTTTTTGTGTTTTCATTACAGCAACGCATGGCGTGTTCGTTTCGATTCCTGTGGTGCAACTCATGCGCTGCTGTGATTTTCCCGCCTTGGTGGGTGTCGGCTTAGTCGCCGACACAACACTTTTGGCAGGTCCATTTTCGGTTGCCTGGTCTTCATCGTTTTGGTCGAGCTGCCATTTCCCGCGACGTCCTCGACCGTTACGTCGCTCGCCCGATGCTTCTTTTATTGGTCTGTTGTTCTCTGGAATGTTTTCAGTGTTTTTGTGGTGTCAGAAGCTCAAAGTGTCCCGACATTGGGTTGCCTGTTAGTAGAAGGTAAATGGTTTTGTTGTATTTTCCCGTGCTTATTATTGTTGGTCTGTCCGTAAAAAGTTATTTTTGTATGTCTTGTTCTTCGTTGTTTTGAGAAGATATGAAAGTTGCTATTTTGTGTTTCCGAGAGGGCAAGTATCTCTAGGCTCGTTCCATAAGGTGCCATTTTTCCGCATATAATTATAATAGTTATTGAAGTCTTTTATATCGTCGACTTATTGATTATTATTTTGTTATTATCGTTTATTATATAGGGTTGGGCCATGGTTGCGGCCATGGAAAGAGGGGCAATAAAAAAATGTCACTGTAAATCGGGTAGTTGTAGTGTTGTTGCTTGCTGTAGATGTTTGTTGGTACCGACGAGTGATAATTATTATTATTATTATTTTTATATAGCGCACGTAAATCTGGTAACGAACAGAACAGACAGACATTGTTGCATTGCATTTTATATATATTATATTTCCTTTGCTGCATGATATTGTTCCATATTTAATGGTTTAGGCAGTGTATTGCAAGAGAACGGTAAACCTTTTTTCCGTCTTGATCCACTATTATCGTCACTGCTTATTCTTTATGTTACCTAAAGCAATAAAATATATCCTATACTTGGCCAGAGAACATATGTGTGTTTTAAAAAAAAGCACGTAACGCACTAACGGACGTTGCTTGTTGTTTTTTAGTAAATATATGGATTTCTTTGGCTTGTCTATATCAAGAAACTATGAGTTCTCCAATAATTAGAATTTTCATGGGGAATTTGTTTATATATTCTGACCTTTGCTCCACCAGGAGTGATTTATAGTGTTCCTCCCATCATTGGATTGTAATTGAGTTTATATTTATTTCATTTCTTGTTTGTGTCCTTAGATTTTTAATAAATCTCCATGATTCTCTAGATTTACGTCCACCTAAGTATCCATCTAATTCTTGGCATTGTTTCCCCAACTTTGATTTTTTTGCTTGAACTACAGGTTGTTTGAATATTGACATAGCTTCTTTGTATTCCTGTCCGTTTTCATGCCTTTGTAATCATCCATTTTTCATAGATCTTTTTCTTTTTGTTCTTAAGTTGTTGTAGTTGATCGTTCCACCAGTACTTCCTAAATTTGTGATATGTTCCTTCAAATCCTAAAGATTCTTTGGCTGCTTGGTGTATTCCATCTATTATACTTTTAAGTAGAGATTCTGTTGACCTATTCTCATAAACATGTAGTAATTTTTGATCTAGCCTATATTTATATAAAGTTCTTGTACTTTCATTTTCTAAACTTGATAAATTGTTTCGAGGTTCTTTATTGCTTTCCAGCTTTCCAACTTCAGGTTGTCGATGGCTGGTTTGTTGGTTTGTTTATGCACCGGTAAAATTATTTTTTTTTTTTCGTTTTAGGAGCATAGTGATCGCTTCCGCATTCAGCTCCTCTGTAAACTCAGGACGTCACGTATCTTAATTTTTGATTTTTGCTTGATAATAAGATAGTCAATTATCGATTTTAGGTTTCTGGTCCTTTGAATCCAAGGGTATTTGTGGATATTTTTATGCGCATAAAATCCCTTAGTTATTGTTAGTGATTGATGTTGACATAGTTCAATCGGTCTTATCCCATTATCATTATAGCGTATCTTCTCCATGAGGTCCAACTACTAGATTCTCTGATTTTTTTCGAGTTCTGGCATTTATGTCTCCAAGTATTAAGATCTCTCTAAAGGGTCCTATAATTGATATTTCGTCCTCTAATTGTTTAAAGAATTTTTCTTTCTCTTCAAACCTCGCGTAGTCATCCGGGACCATATACACCAATTATCGACATTTTTATTCCCTTCAGGCATACGTTAGCTCTTAATATTCTCTCATTCACAGCTTCCATTCAGAGATATTTCCTTTGTGCCCCTTTCTAATAAGTAGAGATACACCTCTTTTTGCACGTTCTTCGTTTTTTTTACGCCACTGTATATATAAATATAATTTCCGCAGATCTGTGTTCGTTGGCCTTTTTTCTTTGTTTCTGAGAGAACTGCAAAGTCGATCTTATGTTTTTCCATTTCTTGTGACAATAACCAAGTAGAATTTAACGATACCAAAACTCAGGCGGCACTTTTTTCTAAAAAAGTTAACGTGGCAGAACCCGACATAGTTATGTCGGGGGCACTTCATTCCTGTAGCATCGTCAGTCAATTGGCTGGGCGTTAATTTGTAAAAACAAGTATGTCTTGGCATGAATATGTTGCAAGCACAGCAAAGAGAGCTTCTAAAAAACTGGGAATAGTACTTCGAACTAGGAAGCTCTACACTGCACAAACTGTTAATTCTGTGCAAAGCCCAAATTCGACCAACGATGGAATACTGCTTCCATGTTTGGGGTTCTGCTCCCAAACGTACATTACATTTGTTGGATTCTATTCAGCTGTTCGCTTGATTGGAGACCCGGAACTGGCCAACAACCTTGATTCGTTGGAACATCGAGGTACGGTTGGTGACTTGAGTCTATTCTACAAATATTTTTTACACGTCATGCTATGAGCCTCAGCTGGCTACTCCCCATACAACCCTTTTCAAGCAGTTTCTTTTTTGGAGAACCTCATCCCTTGAGAATATAATTTGCCCAGGGCTGTGTTTCTAACCGAGTACAATTTACAGCGATTCAGCGCGTGTGCTAGGCACATAAAAAAAATATGTTGGACATTTTGTACGTGCGTGACTGATACCTAAAAAAGGAAATATCTAGTTCAAAAATTATTGTGTTTCGAAACGTGTTAAATCTATAAAAAAAGCAGTCACGTCGAAATTAAATCAAAAGCAATAAGTTAACAAAGTAACGTTGTTCAGATTTATTTTTGTAGATAGTGGAATATATGAAATAATTGGGTTAGGTTAGTTCAAGTTTATAATACCTGTCGGGCTTGTAGCTAGACGCTTGAACGCCCGGGTGCAAAACCTAGTATACCTTCCCCCTAGAATTTTTCTGTGGCCGTTCCCATTTTTTCCCTGACTGTAATTTGTACAAAAGAATTTTAGTTTTGTTAAGAGTATGTAAAAAGGCTAAATAGTGCTGACTAGAAAGAGTTTGAACATGAACATGTATTTGCCGCCCCCTGGAGATGTTGCCCGTATGTGGTGCACGCCCTGCACGCTCCCATACAGGCTGCCTATATAAGATTATGGATGGCAATTTGAACATTTCGAAAACAATTTAAACTACACTGCGCCATTTTGTCAAGAATGGCATATTCTATTTCATATACATATGTCAGAATAACAACATACATATCTTTGAATCTTGAAAGGTTCAGGGTATTGTTTATAAATGTTTAATTTAGTCATTCTAAAAACTGTTCCATTTTTTTGGGAAGATATCTTTATTTCAAAAAAAAAGATATTCAAGGCTTGCAAGAACAAAGCACAGTAAAGACTTTCTTATAGTAAAGTATTGTTAATCCAAGCATTATTCGTTGCTTCAAAAGATAGATATTTTTAGTAAAATAATAGCATCAGAAAAAGAAAACTGATATATCATTTCCGTTAAAACCAAAAATAATGTCAAAATAACAATTTTAGATTCATGGACTCCAAGAACCATGAAAAGGACATATAACGTGACCACATACAAAACAACCTCTCTACCCTTTCGCCATTTGTTTAACTCCGTTTTTAACTACAAATATATTATGCTTTTGATTTGTGCATTACCACAATCAAAAACCAGAAAAAAAACTTCATAATACTATTCAGACCTACGACTCCCGACCTATTCCATTCTTTTTCCTTACGATATCGCTCAAAAAAACAATAGGTTCCATTTCTACTTGTAGTATTATATCTGTACATCTAAAAAAGTCATGCTATTACATTTTGGGGCTGTCAAAATGGAGACAGTTCCTTTTATATTTTGAAAGAACTTTATTAAATCAAATATGTGCCATTTTGTTCGACGATCTTCGGCTATCTGGCTACACAATAATCTCGTCACTGTAGAACTTCCGTGGCTGTTGAGCAAAAAATATTGACAAGTGATTTTCACAGGCTTCATTTCAAATTCTCTCAATTTTTGCCGGGTCATCAAAGATGGGTGTGATATGGCATTGTCATGATGGAAGACGACCCGCTTTCTGTTGCGGTGGATTAACTGCTCACAGGTACATCGAGAAGATCCTGCAGGAACATGTCGTTCCTTACTCTGGGTTTGTTGGCGGTAGCTTTGAGCTAATGCACACAATGCGAGGTCACATGCTACCGCATCGGTGCGGCAATACCTGTCGGAAGTGGGAATGCCCACATTAGAGTCCTGATCTCAATCAATCGCGCCACATGTGGGCTGAGCTCAAAAGGAGGGTTCGAGCCAGAAATCCAGTCCTTTGCATCGCTGAGGGACTTAAAGGTTGCGATGGCGGAAAGAGTGGGGAAAGAATCTCACAGATAGTAGTGAAAAAGCTCACACGCCTGCAGCGATTTCTTAATCTTGTTAATTGCTGACGACGGAGTACAGAATCAATCATTTGTACAGGCTGCAGCAGCTCGTGATTCACGATTCCCTTCGAATTCCGCCAAAACACATGCACATGTGGGTTTTCAAGTTTTATGAGCTCAAAAGAAGGGTTCGAGCCAGAAAATCCAGTCCTTGCATCGCTGAGGGACTTTAAAGGTTGCGATGGCGGAAGAGTGGGGAAGAATCTCACAGATAGTAGTGAAAAAGCTCACACGCCTGCAGCGATTTCTTAATCTTGTCAATTGCTGGACGATGGAGTACAGAATAAATCATTTGTACAGGCTGCAGCAGCTCGTGATTCACGGTTTCCTTCGAATTCCACCAAAACACAGCATCACCTTTTTCGAGGTCAATCCAGGCTTTCTCATCGTTTATGGCAGCTTTATTACTTTTTCGATCATGATCTATTTCGCTCATTATTGTCGTATTGTGATCAATCACGCTTTAGAAATGGCACCCAAATATCAAGCATCTTTTTTGTAGCCAGCTTTGTCCAAATGGTTTTAAACTATTTGGTGATAGATGTTTTGATGCCAGGCTTCCCCCAACATTCTATCAAGTTTTTTTGTCATTGGTTCACCAGTGTGAGGAACATTTGTGAAATTTGTCTCATTTTCAAGGCATTCTAAACTAAGTTTGATTTAAGCGAGTTCCCACAGTTTTTGTACATCTACTAATGTCAAATGTCAACTGTCACGTGACACTGTGTATGATTCGATGCGACTTATATTATCTCACATATATGACACTAAAGCTATCTAATCGAGAAAAAAATAAAAAGGGTCAATATTTTTTTGACAACCTAGTATTTTGTTCGGTATATTTCTTAAATACTACCTATAGTCTGTCAAGTACGAACGTGATAGCTAGTTTTCTTAAAAAAAATGTGTTTCGAGAACATTTTTTACCATGAATGAATTCTTTGGTGTGCTAATAACCGCGCATTTGCCTTAGTAAATTGTCCAATCCCCTGACATCTTCGAGGCATGCTGTCGATGAGATTCTCTGCAAATGTTTAGAATTTCGCGAGACGAAGTCAAAGTCCTCAGAGTCTTTCTTCTGAGCTTTTTCTTTACAAGGGACCAAACGTTTTTAATAGGGTTGGTAGTATCTTATCGTGGTCCCAAGCGAGCCGCTTCGCCACGTGATTTTCGCCCTGCAAAGCTTTCTTCAATGTGCTTCGATATTTGACATCATGAGCACGAAGATATTGTCGAATAGTCTCATGGGATACATTCAAACCCGAATTTCTTAAATTTTAGGAATTTAGAGTTGGCGTCCGGCGATTGTGAGAGCCACTCTAGTATCTTATCGTGGGACCAAGTGAGCCGCTTCTCGACGTAATTTCGCCCAAGTAAAAGTTTCTTCAACGTACCTCGGAATTTGATATCATGAGCACAAAGATGGGATACATTCAAACCCGATTTCCTTCGTCGTCGACATTTTTTTGTCTCGTTAAAATGTTTTACCCATTTCTTTACAAATGACACCAAGACTTTTTAGTATATTGGTGGCCGTGGAATGTGTCATTTGGATGGGAACAAAGAAAGACTTCCTCGAACAGACGCACAAACAAGTGACTCATTTTGGATTTTTTACGTGATTTCGACGAAGGTGCGGAATCGATTGATACTTATACTGAAATGCGTTGTAGATAAAGGTTCCCTCTACTGATTTTTTGTTGAGTCGCATCTACCAAAAAATGGATTATTGCGGACGTTCTTACTTGACAGACTGTACGTACTTTTATAATAACAGTTTAAACAAGACAGAGAGAGCATTAATTTAAATCCAGAATTCCAAAAATTGTTTGAATATTAGCAGGTCCAGGAGAAAAAAACTGCCTGTTTAAGAGAGCCATCCATACTGGCAACCCTTATCTCAAGAGGCTCGCAAACCGTTGCCACAGCTCAAGTTAGACAAACTTTGTTCGAATACCACCAATAGCAGATGGAATTCCAAGCTTGATTCCCTCAATATCCAAGATAACTCCCTTTGGAAAATGGCCTCACATCCCACAATCAATGGCCACAATTTCTCATACTGGAACCACTGCTGTCACCCCACAAGAAAAAGCTGATCTTTTAGCAGAAATGCTAGAAGACCAGTTACGCTCAAACCCCCATGCCTGCCCAAATCCTGCCCGAGACCAAAGGGTGGCCTCCACTATGCAGATTTTCGAACAGGTTCCAACCTCAAACCCAATACTTATTTCATCACCTCCTCCGCCACCCAAATCATCATAAACTCATAATCAATCCGTAAAAGCCCCAGAGCACGATAAAGTCACCGTTAAAGCCTTGGAAAAACTCCTAAAAAAGCAGGTCACAGAAACTACAAACATAATAAACGGAATCCTGAGACTCAGTTACTTCCCTCCTTTCTGGAAAAGAAAGCTGAGATCATCCTAATCAGGAAATCTGGCACTTCCTTCACGAGGGTAACAATTATCGGCCAATTAGCCTACTCTTTTGCCTAGGCAAAGTGGTCGAAAAAGTTATACTCGAAATCATCCGAGCCAAAACGGCAGAGCTCAGAATTATCCAAATGAAAAGCTCTGGTTTCGTCCCCTCTCACGACACAGTTCATCACACCACAGCTCTATCCCAACACATCGTAAAACAGCTTCAATCTCAAACACAAGGTTGGAACTGTCTTCCTCGACGTCTCCAAAGCCTTCGACCGAGTCTGGTACTAAGGACTCATCCTCAAGTTCATCCGCCACAATTTCCCCACAAATATCACTCGATTGGTCCAGTTCTTCCTCTCAGACCGCACATTTCAGGTTCGAGTCTATCAGACTATTTCTGAAATTAAGTCCATCCGAGCTGGAGTCCCGCAAGGCTCCGTCTGCTCCCCACATTTATTTAACATATACACATCAGACATATCCAAAGCGGATCACTCTTTTGATGTACGCCGATGACACCGCTATCACTGCTACCACCAAGTCGACGAGGATCATCACAAGCAATGCCACCTCAACATGCTAGTCTCCTGGTTCGAACACTGAAGAATCCAGCTCAATCCAGCGAAGACCAAGCCATTATGTTCTCAAAGGCCCGCTTCCCACCGCCAGAAAGCATCACCCTCCAAGGAACCCGACTCCGATGGTCCAAGAGCGTCAAGTACCTGGGACTTCACGACAAGCGGCTAGTATGGAAGGACCAGGTCACCGTCTCTGCCCGGAAAGCCAACCAACTCCTTGGCAAACTTTTCCCCCTTCTCAAGTCCAGAAAATTGTCAACGCGCAACAAGTTGACAACCCACAAGACGATTATCCGAGCTGGAATGACCTACTCCAGCCCTGCGCGGTGTCAGATGTCACGCACCCGCAGATCTACCGTCCAGACCACCCAGAATAAAGGCCCTCCGTATTATCACCAACGCCCCATGGTTTGTTCGCAACACTCAGCTCCAGAGAGATCTCCAGATGCATACAATCCGGGAATTCATCAGCAGCACACAGCTGAAATTCCTGGACAAAGCCACTCTCCACCTCAACCCCCACAGTCAGGACCGCCTGTCTGCAAAGATCCAACGACCCTCGGCCTCCGGATTAGCTTAAGATTTGATTAAGTTTTATTTTTTTAAGTTTATGTTCATGAAATATCTTAAGTTGAAATATCTTAAGTTGAAATAGAGAGTTTGTCAATATCTAGGCTAAGTTAGTTAGGTCCCTGTCATGTATATATCTTAAGATCTAAATTGTAATCATGCTTACTCTACTCATTGTATGTTAGTTATAGTTTTTTGTTACTAGCTAATTTGTCAATAAATGAATCACTAGAATTTTTATTATTCAACATTGACCATGAAAACGTATTTGGAAATTGCAGCTTTTTCGAAGAATGTTTCAACAGGGTTGCTGTGGTTTATTTTAAATTTAAGAAAAATTTTACTCTTCTTTGTGAGATCTCTTAATTTTAAATTATGCCCTGTTGCTTTTAATTTATTAATAGACTAATTTGTCTGATCTAAATTTTACCGCGGTCCTGTTTATACCAGTAATTCCCAAAGTGGTTCATGTGGACCCCTAGGGGTCCACGGGAGACTCGACGGGGGTCTACGTTGGCGTGAAAAAAATGGGGGTTCACAAGTTGTAAGTAGGGGTCCACGAAAATTTCTGATAGTAAAGAACAAAAAAAATGTTGGCTTGGCTTTACCTATCAATGTAGGCAGATAATACACTACTCAAAAAAAAAAATTTAAGGGAGCAAAAAAATTCCAAATTGTTTTTGGTGATTTTTGACAGGCTGTATTTCGGTGAAAAATGGTCGTATTGAGACTTTAAAAAAAAAGCATTTTGAAGCTTTAGGATTCTAATTTTCAGATTTTTTGGCTAAAATTTTTTTAGGAGCTACGGTTCTCATGCAATCCGAACAGATAGCGCGAAAAAAAATAATATTGCAAATATTGCAAACGATTGCCCATATGCCTTTTATGCAACAAAGTTTTGAAACAATGACTTTATGAAACCATCGAAGCTGGAAGATCATCTAAGAAGGTGTCATCCTGATAAAATAGGTAAAGATTTAAAATATTTTCAAACATTGAAGAAAAAATATGAAAAGAGACCCACCGTACACAGTATGTTCGCTTCAACGTCTCAAAAGTAACGATGATGGCTTGCGGGCATCTTACAATATTTCATCGAAATCTGGAAAAACGCACACCATCGGAGAACAGTTAATTTTACCTGCTGTTGAAGAGGTTTTAAAAAAAGCTGTTCTACACAAACCTCCATTTGACGTACTCAAAAGAATTCCTTTGAGTAACAACACTGTACAAAGACGTATTGATGAAATGAGCTCTGATATTGCAAGTTTTTTCTGTAATTATCTGCAAACAACTCATTTTTCTATTCAACTGGACGAGTCAACTTTACCTGGTAATGAAGCATTATTATTGGCATATGTTCGATTTGTTATGGACGAAGAAATCCATGAAGCGCTGCTATTCGCGAAAACTTTGGAGACGGACACTAAAGGCGAATCAATATTTAATGTCCTGAGTGATTTTTTTAAGGAAAAATCGATTCCATTTACAAACATTATTTCGGTGGCAGCACATGGAGCTCCTGCCATCTTCGGGCGATATCGTGGGTTTATAAGCCATCTTAAAAGAATTATACCAGAAAGTAACTTCAATTCACTGTGTCATCTACCGACAACACTGGTAGCGAAAAATTTGAGTGATAGATTGCACCAATCGCTTCAATTTGTGATTAAAGCAGTTAACAAAAACAAGAAGCAATGCGTTGAATACCCGTTTATTTGCACAATTGTGCGATGAAAATGATGAAGACTTCCAACGATTGCTCTTACATACTGAAGTACGCTGGGTTGTCGAAAGGTGTATGTTTAAAACAAGATTTTACTCACTTTTTGAATCAGTTTTAGAGTTTCTGGAAAGTAAAAAGATCCAGATTTAAAAGAAAACCTGATCAAATTGAAAGCAGACATCGCGTAATTTGACAGATTTGTTCAAAAAATTTTAATGCATTAACTTGCAGTTACAAGGGGACAGCCTAAATTTAATAAAAACAAAAGGTGTAATTTCGGCTTTTCTTGGAAAATTGAAATTTATGAGCAAAATATTAGTCGGAGCGAATTCTCCAGTTTCCAAACTTGTTACAGGCAGAAATGTCTTGATGAGGATATGGAGACATACGTTCAACATTTAAATGCCGTGCATGATGACTTCAAAAATAGATTTGAAGATATTCTGACGATGGAAATACCCACCCATGGATCATAAATCCATTTGATGAAACGGAAGTGGCGAATGTGGTATTACAAGAGGAGCTACTCGAGCTTAGCACCAATGAGGAGCTGAAGGTGAAATTTAAAAAAAGGCTATCAAACATTTTGGCTGCAGGCAGAAATACCTGAAAAATATCCTGGGCTGTGGGGAAATTGCGAGAAAACTTTTGATAGCGTTTCCCTCGTCATACCTTGTCGAAAAAAGTTTTAGTGTCGTTACAACCCTATTAACAAAAAAAAGGAGCAGATTGAACATCACAGAACGGGAGATTTGCGGTTATTCCTTACAAAACTGAAGCCAAATATTGATAATTTGCTGTCAATCCATCAAGTACATCCCTCCCATTAAGATTATGACTATTTTTTTTTAATTGTTGATTTGCATTGTTGAAGTTACGGTACGTTATTAATGTTTAATTTTAATTCTATTAAGTATGTAATCATATCATTTTAATAAATAGAACACAAGAAGATATATTATTTTTCTTTTTATTTTTACCACTCCGAATTTAGGGTTGGAAAACTCAGCCGCGACGCAAAGTTCCATCGTTAGATCTAATCTTCACATTTTTTGACGAGTTTTGGGAATATGGTAGAAAAAAAATGTAGCAGCAGGGGGTCCACCGAAACCAGTAAAATTTTGAAAGTGGTCTACGAGAAATAAAAGTTTGGGAACCTCTGGTTTATACTAATGTGAATACTGCTGCTACCACAGTATGTACCCGTACTTCTCGTTTTTTTTTTTAGATGGAGCGCCCTGATGTCTAGGAAAAAAAGATTACAAATAACAGACGGAAAACCAAATTTCTCCAGGGCAATCAGCCGTACAGATGTTAGGCCCAACTTTCATTAGTCGCTAATTGTAAGCTTTGCTAAGCGAGACCCACTCGCACTGGACCGATTGTATATTTCGGTATTTTACCAAGAATCGTAAAAAAAAATTAACAAACCGTTCAATAAATCTAAATCCACCGACACAAGGACATCATTGGACAATTATATAGAAAAAAAAACATAATAGGTCTTACCTTCCAGGTACCCTGATATAAAACTCGGGCTTCTTCTTGTACACTGAGGAAAAAGGCACTATTAAGATTTGTTATTCGATCATTTTCAATCGTTAAATTAAAAACTTCTACCATGATTTTGTTTCTTTTTTTTTTTAAATATAACCCTTAAAAACTGCTCAACTTATATGTCTCTCTTCTAACTATCTTTGTATTAATATAATTTTTTGTCCAGTTTAAGATACGTCTATGTCACTTAAAAGTCGCGAACATAGCATCAGCCAACAAAATATAGCCAACACGTTAAATCGTTTGATTACAGGTAACCTACGTATTACTTTGCTATCTTTATAGATTCAAAATATTTCTTATCTATATAAAGGTGTAAATAAATTGACTTTCTATTAATTTTTAAATAATTAACGGTTCTGTAAACAATCTATTGAGATTTAATGTTTGTTTATTGTGAAATTTGATACTTTAATGTTTAAATGCATAGATTAGTATTTGTACTGCCACGTTAGCCGCCTAGTGTGATAGGAAATTTAAAAACTTGGACCATGAAAACAGATAGGTGGGCAACAAAGTAATTATTATTTATTCGTCGTTACTGAAAGCGTAAAAACCTATTTTGTATAGGCAGCCTCTGGACAAACGGTTTCTGTTAAAGACGCAGGACTTATTATTTTTCATAATTGAACAGTATATGATTTACGTTTTTAATATTTTGTGAACAAAAATATTTTTTCTCATAATATTAAAAATGTAATAAATCTAACAATGAAGAAGATGCTTCACTGAAAAATATTAGCCATTCCGGTCTTTCTGGGCAGATTTTGGGCCTTCCAACATAGGGCACATATTACAAACATTGGCACTGTCAAGAGAAATAACCCACTTCATGCCGAAATCTAAACAACCCAGGCCAAAAATTCCACTACTAGCATTATGTGTCACCACAGCATCACCGAACACTTCGAGGAAAAGAAGAATAATTCGTTCAGGTCTTAATAGATCCAGAAGAGTATAGAATACACCACTAGAATACACCACCGTGTCATTAGGAGATTAGAGAAATATTACTAAATTCCTAACAAATCTTCGTCATCATCATTAACTTATTCCATCCATAGTTGGATGTAAACCTTCCCAATTTGTCTCCACCGAGCTATGTGGTTTGCCTTTTGCATCCATTCATGTCCCGCTAATTATTTATGTCGTCTGTCCCTCCTGTTCGTGGTTTACCTCTACATCTTTTATGTTCTCTAGGCTTCCATTCAACTATAACGGCGTATCCATCTGTTATCATTCATCCTTGCGATATGCCCAGCCCGATTCCACTTTAATATACATATTCGTTTTATTACATCTGTCACTTTTGATCTTCTTCGTATCTCGATGTTAGGAATACAATCTCGAAATTTAATATTTAGCATTCTCCTCTCCATTACTCTTTGGCTTAGCTGGAGTTTATATATTATAGTTTTATTTAAAGCCCACGTTTCAGTGCCATATATTAGTACCGGCAGCACATATTGATCGAACATTCTAGCTTTTATTGTATTTGGGATATCCAATCTAAATGTGGATTGTAACCCCCCGAACATAGACCAAGCTAACGAGACTTTTCTATCCAAGTCAGCCTTTAAATTTTTTTTTGATATTTCGGTTTCTTGTCCTAAATATATGAATATTTGTACCTACCCTATTATGTCACCTTCTATTAACAGTTTTTGGCTGTTATCTTCAGTTTCGTTGCTGAGATAATTAGTTTTGGTGAAGTTTATTTTTAATTCTATTTCTCAAGAGTTGTTATTTAATTTTATCAGCATTTATTGTAATTTTTCTTTTGTGTTGGCTATCAGAGTGACATTTTCTGCGAACCTTAAGTTATTTATTCATTCGCCATTTATTAGTATTCCTTTATTCTACTACTTTACCGATTTGAACATGTCTTTGAGTCGCCTTGTCTAATTCCTCTTTTAGTTTGGATTTTATTTGTTTATTCTTCAAGCATTATTTGTGATGTTACATTTTTAAATATGTGTTCAAGAGATGTGTATCTTTCCTCCACTCTACTATTACTTAAGACGTTGAGGAATGCCCATATCTCTATCAAATCAAATGCTTTTTCGTAGTCCACCATTGCTATCCCCAAGGTGACCTTATATTCATTTGTTTTTTCCACTAGTAGTCTAATTGTTTGACGATGTATGCTGCATCTCCGTCTAAATCCGGCTTGCTTACGCGGTTGATAATAATATAATTTGTCTGTTAATCTATATGTTGTGATTTTAGTGAGAACCGATAACAAGCCGGTGGGTCTGTAATTTTTCAATTTAAATTTGTTCCCCTTTTAAAAATAGGCACAATCAAGGCGTTTGCCCAAGGTGTTGGTAAATTCGTAACAGATACAAATGAATAATTCCACACCTATTAACTGCATGAAGATAAACTTATGCACTTCCTAGTGGTTGTAGTCCTAGAAACCCTCAAGGAAGAGGACTCGCCTGGGATCCAAGAGATTTCATCCGAGAAAATAATCACATGATACTACAAGATTGGTGACTCTAATTAGGACTACTTCTCAATACAGACAAGACACGAAAGTACTACACAACAAAATCCAGGTAGAGACCAAAAGTACCAAGTTCAAATCCACGCAATGTCACAATTGCCAGTTATTTAGCTCTTGTGGAGAAAAACATTATCCACCGCTTAATTCAAGCCCTAGCATCCAGTCGATATACAGCACAAGGTGCCAATCAGCCTTCGATTGCTCCAGTTACTATCGGAAACATACACAGAATTACTTTTCTTACGGGAATAGTAGACATGTTGCAGGAAATCCATAAAAAGCTACAGGAACGACGCGTGGGTGGGAAAAGCGATTAGTCTTGAATCGTTGCAAATTGTACTCGGTGGGAAACACAGTTCAGAATGAAGTTCTCCATATACAGGAATTCTTAAAAAAAGTGCAGTGAGTGACAAGCTGATATGATGTATTAATGCGACGTGCAGTCCTACCAAGCACCACTCTGGGAGGAATTAAGCAGGCTACATCCATCGAACACTCTCCATGAAAGTACTTGACTTAAGTCGTAAACCGTTTTTCGATATTCTAAGAAATTCAGATTGCTGGTGAGTTTTAGGCCTCCATTCAGAGGAATAGCTCTATTTTGAATAAAGTCGAACAAATTCAACGTATCTTTGGTAGCAAAGCCCCTAAATATGGGTTCAGGATTAAAAGTTGTCGAGTGGAATACTTTTTAGTACAAGGTAATATTTCCAACCTCTAAGAAGCTCTCTTTGTGATGCATGCAACATTTTCATGCAAAGACATATTTGCTCCCAAGTTAACGACCAGCAAGTTTAGTGACGATGTACGGTTCCGCAATGTTAACTTTTAGACATGTTAAATGAAATACAAACACAAAATGAGTTCGCAAACATGATAATGCTAGAGAATCACACACATGTATATGCCACCTAAAGGAAAAACCTTATCACACTTATCAGCAAAAATACTTCAGACAACAACAGTACAAGTTTCTGGAGAATGACGCCATCCACATTAGATATACCCTCTTATTCAACCAAAAGTATTACGTACCTAAGCTTAATAACCGAAATTAATTTAACTCACAGCCATAGTTCAAAACTGGTATTGTCCTATAAATACCATGTAATGTACTTCGAGATTGTGAATATAAGTCACTAACACTGGAAACCATTGTAAAAAATGTAAAATGGAAAAGGCCCAACATTCTCCTCTGTCTTATTGCCTTTGGCAGGGCGTGGTGACTACTCATGGCTGGTTCTTCGCATTTGATCCTTCCAGATCTCTAGGTCTAGGGCCATTTGGCATGTAGAGTTTTTCCGACAAGGGCAGTTGGTCTATCCATCTTGTAGGAGATCTAACTATCTCTGCGCTGACTTTTCCTTCGACTACCAGTTTTTTCCATGGTATCTCTTCTTCTGACGGAAACCATTGTAAAAAATGTACAATGTTAAAGCCCCAACATAGTCGAAGTAAGAAATATTAAACATACTTTATGTTATACTCTTAATTCAGGTTTTAAGCAGCAAAGTTTTTGAAAAATTGGAGTTTTTTTTATTTCCTTTGGAGGAAAAATGAAAAAAAAATAGTTATTTTCATGGTGGAACAAGACAAATTCACTGACAAACACTTGTGTAGTCAAACTTAAAAAAGAAATTGGGTGCGCCATATTTATTTAATACTTTTGACATTATTTTCTGAAACGGAACCATAAAAACGGTGGAGACATTTTTTAGTTTCAGTCTTAAACTGATAAGTGATAGCTTTGTTTAATCTATAAACTTTAATAGTCTAAAGTACACATAAAATAATATTGATATTTCACGTCTTCCGCAGCAAGCGCCATCTTACACGAAACGAATGATATAATGACTTCAGTGATGGTGATTTCTGCTTATATTTTAATTCTTTTTTATTAAGTCTTTACATTTATATACTAGAAGTCGACTTCGATTCCTTGCCCTTAATATTTTTTCATACAGAAATCCTGGTGCCTCGTAAGTATGGCGTAGCCAAGAGTGGGTAGGGGCTGTAATACCCCCTACGCCCCTATGGTTGTAACAAATTTGTCCCTTAAAAAATGGAACTTTTTTTGGAAGAGTTATTGATTTTTAAAATGAGTGTAAGTGTTTAGAATTTTGTTGTAGGTGGATTTTTTTGGAAAAACTCCCCTCTGCTTCTGGTCATTAGAGTTCCACTATGGGTAGTAGGTAGTTCTTTTTTATGAAATCTCTCGCCCTTCCTAAGAGGCCATGGATTTGTGTTTTACTGTCTTAGAAGGGATTTAACCTTTTAAAAGTGCTAGTAAAAAGGACCCTCTTTTTAGTGTTCCGTACGAAACACTTATAAGATCACTTCGGCGTCTGTCTGTCCGTCTGTCACACCAGATTTTCTCCGAAGCTATTTGACGTAGAAAGTTGAAATTTGGTACTAATATAGAAATTGATGGCTTTATCAGAGCCGTGTAGTTTTGAAAGGTAAATTTTGACTTGGCGCTATTTGGGCACTTTTTCGTAACTTCAGTAACTAGTAACTAAGCACAATTCAATATTCCCATAGTGCTGTCAAGGATGCCTGATATTATCTTTAATGATAGTATCATTAAACATATTTTAATGAAGCTAGACACCACATGGAGATTCCCACAAGACAGCGATCAAAATCCAGTAAGATAGACTACATCTTAATAAAAGCAAGATATAGAAACCGCATCAAGTCAGTTAAGGTTTACCCGGGCGCTGATGTCTCCTCGGACCACAGTCCCTTAATAGCCCAGATGCACATCAAAACTCAAAAGAACACAAAAGAAAAAAGAAACAAGGATTAATGTAGAGCTTTTAAAAAGCCAAGACATACGAAATGAGTTAAAAACAGAAATAAACAAAAATCTGAAAATACTCGAAAGCAAGGAAGAATATCGAAACTGTAGAGACGTAAATGAAAAATGGTACGGCATCAAATCAGTCCTGTTGGAACCCTCAATAGCCATTTAAAAAAAAGAAACATCCACAGAAAAGAAAGAATGGATGACTACCGAAATTCTAAATCTGATGGATAAGAGAAGAAGCTTTAAAGGAAAAAATGAGCAACAATAAAAGAAACACAACGAATACTTCGCACAAAAATCAGAAAAGCAAAGGAAGATTATTACAAGCAGAAATGTGAAGAAATTGAGGACTTACAAGCAAAGCACGACAGTTTCAACATACACAAAAAAAAAGTCAAAGAACTTGCCGGCACAGTAAACATAAACAACTAAATATATTATACGATAGCAAAACCGGAAAATAGTCATAGAAATAGAGCAAAAACTGGAAATATGGAAGAACTACATTGCACAACTCTTTGAAGATTAGAGACGACAAACAAATCTTGAAAATATAGAAGGAGAATTGGGCCCAGACATAATTAGGGATGAAGTGATATATGCACTGAACACACTAAAGAACAGAAAAGCTTCAGGACCAGATTAACTGCCAGCGGAAATCCTTAAACTGATAGAGGAAGACCAGATTCATATTCTGGTAGAATTAATTAATACTATATATAGAACTGGAATAATTTCAAATGAGTGGTTACTATCAACTTTCATAACGCTTCCAAAAAAGAAAAGCGCCAAGAATTGCTCAGACTACCGTACAATAAGTCTGATAGCTCAGACAGTGAAAATCTTGTTGAAGGTGATTTATAATAGACTATTCAGAAAACTAGATGCAGACATCAGTAATACTCAATTTGGATTCCGTAAAGGTTTGGGAACAAGGGAAGCATTGTTTGCGCTCAATGTCCTGTCGCAAAGGTGCCTAGACATGAATCAGGACCCAGGCCTTTGACAAAGTTAGACATGACCAACTCATAGAAAACGCTAATAAAGCAAAGAATAGACATCAGAGACATAAGAATAATTTCTAAACTCTACTATGGTCAAAAATCAGTAATACGAGTGGAAGACATAACATCTAAAGAAACAGAAATCCAAAGAGGTGTTCGCCAAGGGTATATACACTCGCCAATCCTCTTTAATATGTACTCGGAGGACATAATAAGTAAAGCACTGAATGATGAAGACATAGGCATTAAAATAAATGGCACGGCAATAAATAATCTGAGGTACGCTGATGATACAGTTATCTTAGCTAAACATATGAAGACCTACAGACGTTAATTAATAAAATTGTCACAGCGAATGAAGAGTATGGACTATCACTGAACATAAGCAAAACAAAATATATGCTAATAACAAAAACAACATAGGAAGATCGTAGGATATATGTAAATAATCAACCTATCGAAAGAGTAAAAGAATACAAATATCTAGGCACAACCATCAATAAAAACAACGATAGCTCCAAAGAAATAAAAAATCAGAATTGAACAGGCCAGAAGTACATTTATAAGAATGAAGAGGTTTTTCTGTTGCCGAGATCTAAACCTTGAATTAAAAATACGAATGATGAGATGTTATGTGATGTCTGTACTATATTATGGGATGGAAGCCTGGACGATGAAGGAGATTGATGTGAGGAGACTGGAGGCATTTGAGCTATGGATATACCGGAGAATGCTAAAGATTTTATGGGTGGAGAAAAGAAAGTGACCAACGTGGAAGAAATGGAGACGTATGCAAGAAGAAAGGGAAGTAATTCTAACGACTAAGACAGGAAAACTGTTGTATATGGGTCACATCTTGAGAGGGGAGAAGTATCAGTTGCTCCAGACTATCATGCAGGGAAAGATCGTAGGAAGCAGATCCATAGGAAGGAGACGGAAGTCGTGGCTGAAGAACCTTCGAGAGTGGTTCGGTTTTGTAGCAGCCGCGAGTTATTTAGATCTGCCGTCTCCAAGATAAAAATCGCTATGATGATTGCCAAACTTCGCAGCGGAGACGGCACTTAAAGAAGAAGGAGACACCAAAAAAGCTTCTGGCTTCATAACACTCAAAAAATGTGTTAACCTGAACTAAACTCAGTTTTCTGCAAACTTTTCAACCTATCCTATACAAAAGGAATATTTTTTCCTGTTGGAAATGCGCTACAGTTCGACCGACATCCAAAAAAGGCAAGAAAACCTTGCCAAAAAACTACCGACTAGTCAAAATACTTTCAATATTATCGAAAATTATGGAAGAGGCTATCAATCAGCATCTTTTAAAATATCTAGAAATATCTAACAGTATTAGTGATCATTAATATGGCTTTCGTAAGGAAAGGTCAGCTGGAGATCTTCTAACTTACATAACACATGTTTGGAACAACGCAATTGAACATTTTGGAGCTATGCTACAAGGGTCGCCTTTTAAGTTTTTAGAAACGACCACTATATGGTGCTATTGAGATATAAGATTGCCATTGTTGCCAAATTTGTTATTGTTAAAACAATGGCAGCTCAAAAATTGGCCGAGAAGTTTATCTGCAATGAGCGTTTAAAAAAAAAAAACAGTTTTGTGAACCAACGGAAATTTCACGTGAAGGTTTTCGTTGGATGATTTTTTATGATTTTAGTAAAGGCCAATAACAATGCCTCGAATCGCTTCATTCGACTTTTGATAATGAATCGTTATCAGAAAAGATTGTTTACAATTGATTTACAGAATTTCGTCATGGTCGTGCTTCCGTCAGCGTTGAATTTCGTGAAGGTCGACTAAAATCGGTTATTGTTCCAAAAAACATCGATGCTGTGCGCAACACGATTGAAGAGGATCGGCATGTGACTTAGCGTGAGATAGAGGCATTCTTAGGCAGATCGATTCGATTTTGAATGAAGATTTAGTTGTGAAAAAGAATTATTTCCAATGGATTCCGCGTAATTTGACCGAAACTCAAAAACAGGCTCGTGTTAATCGGTGTAGAGAAATGCTCAAGAAAATTCGACCAAAGACATGTAAAATTCGTAATAGGAGATGAGACTTGGATATATTCGTACGAGTCGGAAACTAAGTAACAATCAACTGTTTGGTTGTTCCAGGATGAACCAAATCCAACAAAAGTGGTTCCTTCGTGAAGCACTTCTAAGAAAATGCTCGCTTGTTTCTTTGTTATACTGGACGTGTTGCAACCATTGTTTTTTTAAAAGATCAAAGACCAGTTAATTCTGAATGGTATACAATAGGTGGGAAGTCATTGATGAAATCAGGAAAAATAACCGAAAATGTCGCATCATTCTTCATCATGACAATGCCAGCTCTCACACAGCACGTCAAGCAAATGATTATTTGACGGAGAAAAAACATCCAATTAAAGTTTCAGTGCCCGTATTCACCTGATCTATCTCCTAATGATTTCTTTTTGTTCCTGAATGTCAAAAAAAAATCCATAAACAGCGATTTTCATCACTTGAAGAAGCTGTTGAATATTTGCAAAACCATGTTTTTGTGGTTGCCAACTTTAGAGTGGAAAAAATGTTTTGAGAATTCGTTCGAATGCATGTAAAAAATATTTTGAGAAACAATAAAAACGATTTACACCAAAATCTTTTTTTCTTTCTTTGTTTTTGTAAAAACTTAAAAGGTAACTCTCATATGTCTGAAAAGTTTTATTTATGGCTCTCAAGTTTCCTCAGAGAGAGTTCTTTACGGCTGTACGCCGATGTACCTCAAGATTCCTCAATATCAAAAAACGATCTGCTGGAAACGATCAGAAATCTAATTTATAGCTGTGCAGTTACACCTATTTTCTCGTTTACTTAGTCATTCAACAAAGATCTGGAAGAAATTCTATCCTGAGGTGACCGTATCCAAGAAGAATTTAATGCTAAAAAAACCCAGGCGATAGTTTTTTCTGAAAAAGTTAACATGGTGGAACCCGACATAGTTGTATCGGGACACTCCATTCCTCTTGCATTGTCACTCAATTTGCTGGGCGTTAACTTAGAAGCAAATATGTCTGGGCATGAACATGTCTCATCCATAGCAAAGAGAGCTTTTCAAAAGCTGGGAAAATTATTTCGAACTTGAAAGGTTTGTACTCCACAACAACTGTTAATTCTGTATAAAGCTCAAATTCGACTAACGGTGGAATACTGCTCCCATATTTGGGGTTCCTGCTCCAAAACATACATTGCATTTATTGAATTTTATTGAGAAGAGAGCTGTTCGCCTGATTGGAGACCCAAAACTCACTAAAAAACCTTGTTACTTTAGAACATCGAGGAACTATTGACGACTTGAGTCTATTCTACAAGTAGTTTCATGGTTGTTGGATGGATGGACCCCCGCTTTATTCCTCCTCAAGCACTGTATGCTATAATACACGTCTGCTAATACATAAACATATGTATGAGGTTCAGCTTGTTACCCCTCGTACAATACTTTTCAAGTTATATGGAGAACATCATCCCTTCGGAATGGTTTGCCCAGGACTCTGCTTCCCACAGAGTGCAACGTATAGCGATTCAAGACTAACGTGAATCGCTTTTTCTGCACACACGTTGCTTCTGTAGGGGTTTAGGGATTTCCCTACCGTACGCGTGCTACGCCCATAAGAAAAACTTACTTATTCTCTAATTTCAGATGACAGGTCAAAATGATAAAAAAAAACTAAGAGTTGCCTTAAAATTATTTTATTTTTATTTAACAAATCTTTATCAATATATAGATCGTGTTTTTTGCCATTGGGTTTCGATTTTTCCAACCTGTACTTCCATGCCAAACTGTGTTAAGTTAAAAGTAGTCTGTCATGTGTCATGTTTGGACAGGCTTTGCCACAGATCTTTAGGCCAACTAAATCTTTAAAAATACGTGAGATCTTGAATTAAAATGAACTTACTTAACGTTTATGAAATAAAGGCAATGTAATAACTTTAGACTATATCTGAGGTACAGATTTTTTATACTACATTACTTAATTTGACATAATAATGTATCATTTTATCAAATACCTTATTTATATTTACAAAAAATATAATACAGTATTTAGTAGAACCATAGCGTTAAGTATCAGAAATCTGCTACAAATAAAGCTATGGTTTGCTTCTAAAATATAATTTTTTATAAAAATAGACTTTGATAGGTTTTTTTTCTGTACTGTTTCTAAATTGAAACCTGACCAAGCAGGAAAAAAATTTAGTCAAAAATCCAATATTAATTCATCAGATGGCAGTGAAGGATAACCATAGAGCTAAGTTTGTCGATTTTAGAAAGGGAAGTTATTCAACAGTGAATAAATTGAAGAATCATGTCATGATAAACTAACTTTAATTAAATGGGAAAAATTTTAACGGAATCAATGCTGAATTAGAGTAAGTGTATGAAGATCCTGCTCGTCCTTCTAGTGCTGCGAAAACCTGGTTGCAGACTATACACGTGAAAGGAAAAGAATTTGCCACGAGGAATCTTTTGAAGGACTAAGAACTGCAATGATGAAGCCTCTTAATTTTTAGAAATATAACCGATACGCGTTAAGTACCACGATTGTTCACTGTTGATAAAAAGGAGAGCGATTGAATATTCTACGATTGTTTCTTAAGAATTCTAGGAGAACGAAAATCAATTTTTTCGACGTTTGATTCCTGTCTGTGAAACCTGCGCCCAGTCCGAAGACAAGCCAACAGTTAAAGTAACTGGATGGTTTTTTAGGATTCTCATGGGATAGTTATGATCTACTATTTGGATACATAAAGACTATTATAGGAGAATATTATTCTGGATTATTACAACGTTTGAAGGAGGCAATCGAGAGGAAACGTCCACATTTGTCCAAAAAGAAAATCGGCGACATTGTGAAATCAACAACGAATAGACGCTTCGCACGCATCGTACTCTCCAGATTTAGCTTCGTCTGAATATTTTCATTTCACAAATTTACAAAAAAAAAAAACGATTTTGCAGGAAGAAATTTTTATGGGATGCTAAAAGTAATAGGTTCTGTTAATGGCTGGTTTCCTAAATCTGGGTGAAGTACTCGTATATTTGAATACTATGTTAAAAAGAAATTTTGTTTGGTTTACAAAAATAAGTTTTTGTCCTGGTATTATATAAGATTATGTTTTAAGAAAATAAACATAAGATACAATTACTTCTATAGGAGACAAAAACACCACTAGCAGCTATGGCCTACAACTAAATAAAATATACTAGGGCCTAATACAAGTTCATATTGTTTTTTGAATCACAGCTTCTGACCCCTGTCACTTAAGAACACGCTATTTATGCTATTCTAAAGTGAAAGGAGAATATGATTTCTTTAATATTAAAATATTATTTTTAATATGTTTTTCAAATAATTATATCACAAAATTTTTGAATCCTAATTATTTTATTTATTCGTCTAAAAGTGAATCGTATTCTTCTAAACTATATATAGTTTCTACCATTTCATATTCTAATAAAAATCCCTTTCCAGCTATTCTGTCGTCTGTCCGGAATTTGATTACCAGGCCCTCTTGTGATGATGTCAGTTCTTGAGCAGTCTAGAATTAAATAAATCAAAAATTAAAAACGGTCATTCTTATTTTAAATGGTATAGCGATATTGGTAACTGCGAACAGGGTTAAGTAAATGTGGCATTGTTTTACGAACTTGGGATATTATTCCAACTATGACGAGACTATTTAATTCAAATTTTGTCTTCACGATTGACGAAATTCAACAATTTAAGGTGATAATTTCCAGGAAAACGATAAATTAACAAACATAGAGACTTGAATTTTTGGAGTAAATGCAGGTTTTTTAACAACATAATGAAAACCTTTATATTTGGAGTTTGTTACTTGTAATTTTGGAACCTTAAGCCTGCCTTTACTTTAAGGAAGAGTTGATAATAAAACCCCTGTCTAGCACAAAAAAAAATACTTAAAATTTGTATAATTAATTGTAGTTTTGATTCTTGACAGCTGATGACAGTGCAGTTACAGCCTTTTGACAAATGTGTAGGAAAAGAACATTAGACTTCACGCACACCTTGAAGAAGTTGTTACGTTAGTTCAGGTTAGTTCAGGTTAGTTACTTATAATTTTCGAACTTTAAGCCTAACTATGCTTTAAGGAGGGTTTGATAACAACACTCCAGTCTAGTTGAAAAAAAATATTTCACAAAAAATTTCTAATATTAATTGTAGCTTAGATTCTCGGCAGCTGATGACAGTGCAGTTACAGCCTCTTGACAAAGCTGTAGGAGAAGGATATTAAACTCGAAGAAATTATCACGATGTTCGATCATTGGGGAGTCAAAGACAATCCTCCGAAGTCTTAAATGATTCTCTTCCCCAAGTCCGGTAAGATTCGAGTTTTCAGGTAACAGACGGAACAACATAAAATATTTTGGCCTATATAATGACAAAATGTTGATGTGGGGGAAGATTACACTGCAGTGGCAGCAACTAAAGTTAGGAATTTTCTTCTGTTGAATGGTTCCAAAGCTTGAAACATTTGAGTCAAATGCCATCCAAATTAATGCAAGCACATATCCATCCCCAAGGGGATGAGATATGTGGGTCAATTTTTCAATTTTAAGTATGTGAGACGTATAGATGAAAATTATTCTAGGTTACGGCTTATACTAATTTTGAATACCCCCGATTTCGCTCCTTAGGACACGGAAGCACATATTTTTTGTATGACTAGACATATCTCGTCGAGACCGGGCAAATTAGGGGACATTTTCTAAATTGCCCAAGATATTTAAAATGAGCGCTTATCAGCTTTCGCTATGAAACAAATTGAAAATATAGACCAATGTGAATCGTATTTTCTGCCCCACCAGACCAAAGTTTCTGTGCGTTTACCAGATTTGGATTTACGTCTGTAAAACAGGGAGAAATTTCACGAAAGCGATATAGAACAAGGCTCCGGAACGATTGCCTACGGTCATTAGCAATTTCTAATGACACCAGGATTTGATTATTTAAGTTGGTGTATTGTGTTCTGAGATTATAACTGCACTCCTTAGGAAAGGAATAACAATCCAACGACAGGCATTTAAGCCATGTATAAAAAGTAATAGTCATGTATTTGCTATCTAGTAATTCGCATACCCAGGAAAGCGGAGAAGACCACTGTTGGCGCAGTAAAATTTCGACTAGACGGTAATAACAGAGAAGATAGAAGTAATCAACGGGCATTACTCTGCTTAAGAATTCGCATTATGCTATTGGATGTTACTGGATTTTTTGACGATCAAAGAGTAATGTATATTATATTTCTTAAGAAAAAATATATAAAAAATAAGTACTACAAACCTATATTATAGTGAATGAAACTGCTTTACAATTTCTTAAAGACTTTTGTAAATAAGCTAAGTCAAAGAGGTCTTTACGAGTCGCAGTTAACGGATTTCTTTCTAAGACCGCCACTACCAACGCCGGTGTGCCCAAGGCATCATCCTGTCTTCTACTCTCACATTTACATCAACGATCTGCTGGAAAGGACCAGAAATCCAATCAGATTACAGTACGTTTATTTTTTCATTCCCTTTGAATGCTTGAATATCGGCTACTCATGCAAATATCCGCAAACAGTAGGAAGTCGTTCAAATTAGTAAAGACCTAGAAGAACTTCTATTCTGAGGTGACAGTAATCAAGCAGAATATAATGCTAAAATAACCCAGGCTGCAGTTTTTCTAAAAAAATTAACGTTGCTGAACCCGACATAGTTATGTCGGGTCACGCCATTTCTCTAGTAACGTCATTCAATTTGCTGAGCGTTAATTTGGAAGCAAATAGGTTTTGGCATAAACATGTTTTGTAAGCGTAGCAAAAAGAGCTTCTCGAAAGCTGGGAATATTATTTCGAACTAGAAAGCTTTACACTCCATCTCTCTCTCGCATCATGACCTCTATTGAATTGTTACACAGGAATAGTAGTGGAGACAGGATACAACCCTGCCTTACCCCCTTTCCGACTTGGAATGGCTTAGATAGATTTTTCTCAACTCTAACATAAGCGATATTGTTGCTATATAATTTGTAGATTAAGAAGACTAGGTGACCTAGTGTCCCCATTTCTTCAAGAATTCTCCATAAGTCCACTGTACTGTGTGGAAGGCCTTTATATAATCAAGAAAACCGAACACGACAGGAACAATATGTTCATAGAACTTTTCTATCATTTGTCTCACATTGATTAGCTGTTCTCTTGTGCCCTACTGGGTACAAAACGTGCCTGTTCTTGGGGAAGCTGGGGAAAGAGAATTCGTTTTAATCGTTCTTGGATGATGTGAAACATAATTTTGCTTGAATGACATATAAGAGAGGTAGCTCGGTAATTTTCACAGACAACTCATGGGCCTTTCTTGTGAATATATATATATATATATATATATATATATATATATATATATATATATACATATATATATATATATATATTTATATACATATATATATATATATATATATATATATATATCTATTATATATATATATACATATATTATGAAAAGTATGAAATGCGAATTTCAGACAACAGATGGTGCACCAATGCAGTTTGTGCTATAAAAACTTGACACTGCGCCGTAAGTGTCAGATGCTCACGAGTGATAAATTGAAAAAGTGTGTGCATAGTGTTGTGTTCAATATGTCGAAATTTATACCGAATAAAGAGCATTCGCGGACAGCAATAATTTTTTGTTTTTATTTGAAGAAAAACTGCTGTTGAATCATACCGATTACTTCCAGAAGCTTATAGTGAACATGCTCCATCGCAAGATACGTGTGAATGATGGTTTCAGCGTTCCAAAAGTGGTGACTTCGATGTTGCAGACAAGGAACGTGGAAAAACCGCCAAAAAAATACGAAGAGATGGAATTGCAAGCATTGTTGGACAAAGATGATTCGCAAACACAAAAACAACTCGCCGAGCAATTGGGCGTTAGTCAACAAGCTGTTTCCAATCGACTATAAGAGATGGGAAAGATTCAGAAGCGCAAAAACACGTATGACATTTTGCTCGCTTGGTACAAAAGGAAGTCGTTTTTGCATCGTATAATTACAGGGGATGAAAAGTGGATTTATTTTGAGAATCCCAAGCGCAAAAAATCATGGATAGACCCAGGCGCACAATCCACATCGACCGCAAGACCGAATCGCTTTAGCAGAAAGACGATGCTCTGTGTTTGGTGGGACCAGAGGGGCGTGGTCTATTATGAGCTGTTAAAATTGAGGAAATGGTTAATACTAAACGTTACCAACAACTAATTGACCGATTTAAACCGTTCGCTGCTTTAAAAAAGGCCAGAATCCCGAAAGAGGCAACACAATGTCATTTTTCTTCATGACAGTGCTTCATCACATGCGGCAAAAACCAGTTCGCGACATTTTGGAAACACTCAGCTGGAAAGTTCTGCCCCATGCGGCTTATTCACAAGACTTGGCTCCTTCCGATTACCACTTGTTTGCATTGATGGGTCACGCAATTGCTGAGCAGCGCTTTGGTTTGTACGAAGATGTGAAAAAATGGCTCGATGAATGGTTCGCAGCAAAAGGAGAAGATTTTTACTGGCGTGGTATTCACATATTGCCCGAAAGATGGGAAAAATGTATAACAAGCGTTGGAGCATACTTTGAATAAAGCACTTTTTATCATTTTTCCGAATTTAACATGTTTTTTTTAGAAAAAAAATCCTCATTTCATACTTGTACACCCGGTATATATATACAAAGGTAATAACAGGGCTTGATGTATATTAGTGAGTAGGGTAAAAATAGAGTAGCCTTAGTGTGACAGAAGAGGGAGCAATAAAGGTCTTGGATAATCAATGTGAATTGCTATATATTCTTAAATCGAGCTTTCGCCCATGTATATGGGCATCATCAGGAGTTCTACAAAAGTTACATAATTAATAGTTACAATTATTAATAGATCCTATGTGACTTTTGTAAAACTCCTGATGAAGCCCATATACATGGGCGAACGCTCAACTTAAGAATATATAGTAATTCACATTGAGTATACAAGACCTTTTATTGCTCACTCTTCTGTCGCACTAAGGCTACCCTATTTTTTACCCCACTCACTATATATATATATATATATATATATATATATATATATATATATACGTGTGTATATATATATATATATATATATATATATATATATATATATATATATATATATATATATATATATATATATATATATATATTATATATATTATATATATATATATTATATATATATTATAATTTACGTGTTCTTGAAATAAGATCATTAAAACTATTCTTGGCAAACAAAACAGTTCACCTCTTACAAACCATGAAAAGAATAAAAGTCATACCTTTGATTTCAAAAACATCAAAATTATCAACACCTAAATAAAAACAAAAAAAGAGAAATACTCGAATCCATACACATTCAGATGACGCCCACTACAATAAACGAAAAAACAGATGTAAATAACCTAAATCGTATCTATCTACCAGTCATATAAAGTCCTTCAAGTTAAGTGGTTTGTTTGCAGAAAGTAAAAAATGTGTTTTTGACAGTGATTTAAAATTAACACCCCATACAATGAACTACTTTCTAAGGTAAAGCCCTCATTAATATATACAGTTAAGTGTCTTAAATTAAAAACTACGAAAAGCTACTGATTAATTACGCATCTATATTTAATTCTTCTAATGTCATCTTTTAGAGCAAATTTTGAAGAATAGCTCTTCCAAAGGTCGAAACGTCAATAAATATATAACAGATCCAAGATCAAAGAACCTTACATTCAACAATATATAGATATATATATATATATATATATATATATATATATATATATATATATATATATATATATATATATATATATATATATAGATTGTGTTCATTCTTTAGGCCATTCATCTATTGTCCAGATCGTATTGCGTATTTGGTGGATTAAGTTAACAGCAATCTCTCCTTCCGCTTTAAGCATTACGGCCGCAATGCCATCCACCCCTGCGGATTTATTATTTTTTAAGTTCTTTAATAGCTGATTCCACCTCACTCCTGAGAATTGTTGGCTTTAGATTTCCCATATTCAGTTGTTACACTATATAACAACTATTAATTCTGTACAAAGCTCAAATTGGATTAATGATGGAATACTTCTTCTATGTTTGGGCTCCGCTCCCACACATACACTGCCTTTGTTGGATTATATTCAGAAAAGAGCTGCTCGGCGGATTTGAGATGAAGAACCGACTAGCAACCTTGATTTCTTGGAACATCGAAGAATGGTTGGTGACTTGAGTCTATTCTACATGGATTTTCGTGAAAAGAGTTCTATGAATTTAACCCACATCATTTCTCTCAAAGCGGTATATGCTAAGAATACACGTTGCGCTAATACATCATATCCGTATGTGGTATAGCTTGTCACACCTCGTACAACCCTTTTCAAGCATTCTTTTATATGAAGAATCTCATCCCTTTGGAATGATGCCGAGGACTGTGGTTCTCACCGAATACAATCTACAATGATTCAAAACCAATGTGAATCGCTTTTTCGGTACACGCGTCGCTCCTATAGCCATTTAGGGATTTCCCTGAAGTACGTGCACTATGCCCATAAAAAACAAAAAGTGTGGTTGTAATTATGATAAAAAATAAGGGATCTACTTAAAAACTGTAAAAAATATGTGGGTCTCTTCAAATAAAAGCCGAGAAGAGTTAAATATTAAATTATTTAAATTATGTACCAACAACGATACCACAATTATATTATTTTTAAAAAATGACAGAATTTTCTACTCGATCATTTAAAATGGACCAATAATACTGTAAACCACATATAATTGTTCTCAGGGTTATGGACTCAAAGAAAAAGATTTTTTTAAAATATTAAGAAAATTTGTTAGCAATAAAGTACGACATCAAATTAAAAAAAAATAAAAGGATTCTTTATTGTATGGATCTTTTAAATTTATTACCTGATTACCACAAAATTTTCCAAGCGATATTCCTCCACTATCCAACCCGTCAAATACTTCTAAGTAGTCATATGAACAATCTTCTTCTTCCTCCATATCAAACATAGTAAATGTGAGTTTAATGTAGTAGCCACTGTTGCCAATCACGAACCAATCACATGACATCATTGGATCATACGAACTGTTACCATATTTGGGATGCGAGTAAATTTTGCGTTTGTCCACAGTTGCTTGAAGAATACCGCCACATTGCTGTCAAAAAAATAAATAAATTTTAACACTATTTTTGTTAGGACTCTGATATTTAAATAATGAAAATAAAGGAACGAGTTATAATTTATGTATTGGTTGACGTTTTCGTCATTTCGAATATTTCTTCAAATTCAAGCAAGATAGCATAATTCAATATATTTCTGTTTCACGAACCCAAACTACTAAATAATTGTTGAAAAAAGGACTTACGTTGGTCTTGAATCATTATAACATTTACTCGACGGGAAACACAGTTTTAGGAAAAATCATTCCAAAGGGATGACGTTCTCTATATAAAACACTCCTAGTAATGGATCGTAAGAGGAATGACTGAGCTGAACTTCATACAGATGTGAAGTATTAGCGTAACATGTACTCCTAGCTTGATTTTATCAAGGACTTTATTTTTAATTAGCAAAATTGTAAAACGCGATAACGCCACTTTTTCGCTTTTTGTTTAAACCAATGCCATTTGATGATTTTTTAAAATCCTTTGTTCAAAGATAAGATTGATCCTCTAGTAAAGTAATTTCTTGGAAATTTTGATTTCAGATGATTCAGTTCCAAGTAATTGTGTATACCGAAATGCTTATTAAAAAAACGGGGTCGCAGGGAAACTTGTGTAGCTCCGCCATTATTTTTTTTTTTGCATTTATTAAAATTTCACAAATTGTATTTTAAGCTATGTATTATTATAAAATTAGATATGGATATCTACTAAGTCTAGAGCTCACAGAATAGGGTACAAAAAACAACTAGCTGCATTTAAAGTATTACTAAAAAAAAAAAAAAAATGAAAATTGGCAACCTAGATGTATGGAGATAAATACCCATATAGGTGGGACAAGGTCAACGAAAGCATGGAGATGCATAAAGATGTTAAGGTCAAATAACGTTCAGAAAATAAATCTACAGACTTAGAGACATGGAAAAACCACTATGAAAAGGAATTGCAAGAAGACAGAGACCCATACAAACTAGAATCTCCTAAACCTATTAAGATCGATGGACCAGAAATAGAAACACCTGATATGGTAAATGGCAGAGCAACGGGACCTGAGAGAATACCAGCAGAACTCCTCAAAGGTGGATCAATAAAAGTGCAATAGATGATAAGCCAATTATTTACAAAATACATAAATGGAAAATCCGTTCCTAGTATTTGGAAAACAGCATGGATTCATAAAAAGGGAAGTAAAACCGTATGCGAAACTATCGAGGTATATCTGTTACATGTAGCATAGGCAGACTATACAGCAAAGTCATAAACTATAACTGAAAAAGAATATGGCTCATATGACATAGAACAACAGGGAGGCTTTAAAGCAGGACGCTCATGCATCGATAATATATTTACCGTTACACAGCTGATTATATCGACCATTCCCTAAAACAATGGCGCAGAAAATGTCAAAACATGGGCTTTCCTTTAAATGAAAATACTATCTTGTACAGTTTACAATTTGCTGGTGATCAAATAGTTTTGACACAATCAAAAGAAGATCTGGAATATATGTCTAGAAAACTATTTGAAGAATACGAAAAATGGGGACTGACTGTAAATATGGAAAATACTAGATATATGTGCGTAGGAGACGAGAGTGGGGATTTGGAACTGACACAGTCAAAAAATGTGAAGAATACAAATACCTAGGAGTAAAAATAGAGTGCAGTAGAAGATCTGAGGGAGAAATAGAGGAAAGAATAAACAAGGGGAGACGGGCAATAGGGCTCTAAACTCGGTACTGTGGTCAAAAAGCATAAATAGAGATAAAAAAAACACCTTACAATACTGTCTTTAAAAACATAATGCTGTATGGATCAAGAAGCCAACCAACAACAAAAACGTAACGACTAGTAAACGTTAACCAAACCGAAATTGCCTTCTGGAGACGGTCGACCAGAGTATCGAGATTGGACAAAATGAGGACTGAGAGAGTGAGGGAGATGATGAAGGTAGAAACTTCAACAAATCCAGGAAAAACAACTATGTTGGTATGGGCCTGTACAGAGAATGGAGGAAGAACGGATTCCCAAACAAATTTTGAAATGGCAGCCAAAGGAACGTAGGAAAAAAGGAAGACCCAAGGTGACATGGTCACAAGGGATCCAGAAAGCAATGTCCGAAAGAAAATTACTTCCTGGAGATTGGACTGACAAAGATCGTAGAGTTCAAAGTAATTACAAAGTAATCACTTTGAACGCGTAGATAATCTTATCGAATCTGGCCCTTATGAAAAGGTAATAAGAAATCCATTACCGAGAATGATATCAGAGGTTAAAAATTCTTTAAAAAATGTAAGAACCTTGTCTCCGATTCGCTAAAATTTAAATTAAATGTGAGTAATCCGACCATACCAAAATTGTATTGCTTACCCAAAATTCACAAACCTGGAAAAGCAATGCGACCCATTGTTTCATCGGTCGGATCACCCACATATTTAATATCCAAATGGTTATCAAAAGAACTTGAGAATTTACCATTAAATACTTTCGCAGTGAAGAATTCGTTAGAATTCATTAATAAGACAAAAAATCTAGTTCTCAATGAAGGTGAAGTCTTAATTTCTTTTGATGTTAGTTCTTTGTTCCCAAGTGTGCCAATTCCACCAACGACTTTGAAGACGAAATTATTCGTGAATATTTAACATTATCTAAACTTTGTATGGAACAAAATTATTTCCAATATAACAATCAATTTTATGTTCAGAAAGAAGGAACAGCTATGGGTAATTGCTTATCACCTTTCACAGCCAATTTATTCATGAGTAAGTTTGAAATCGAAGCCAGTCAAGAATTCGAATATTTCCCAAGGGTATGGTATAGGTATGTGGATGATATTTTTGCGATTTTTAATACAAAGAAAGCAAATATTGATGATTTTGTTTCTAAATTAAATAGCCGGTATGATTCCATTAAATTCACTTACGAAGTTGAGAACAAAGGACAATTGCCTTTTCTAGATATTCTAATTATTAAAAAATAATAATAGATTAGAATTTGATATCTATAGGAAGGACACAGTAACAGATAGATATATTCCTAATGATTCATTTCATTGCAAACAACATAAATTAGCCTTATTACGTTTTTTAGTTCATCGTTTGGTCACTTTCCCTCTGAATAGAGTAAACTTTAATAAAGAAAGGAATCGTATTAGAAATATAACTAGAGTTAATGGTTATGACGATGACTTAGTAAATAAGCTAATAAATAGACATAAGTTTAGGTTTAATATTCGGAATTCCACCTTTTTTACACGCGAAGAAAATAACACCAAGTATGTCTCCATACCATATAGCAAGGGACTCAATAAGGTATTTAATAAGGTAGGCCTCACCTTAGTCTATAAGTCATCAGACAATCTGAGGAATATCTTAGGAAATCCCAAAGATAAGATTCCTAATTATGAGAAAAGTGGAATTTATGAAATTAGTTGTAATGATTGTGACAAAAAGTATGTTGGGCAAACTAAAAGGTCAATTAAAAAACACGATTTAAAGAACATTTAGCACACTTAAAATACAGTAGAACAGAAAAGTCTAGCATTGCCGAACATGCTCTTGAAGCTGATCATACTGTAACATTAGATAATCTAAGATTACTAAAAAATCTATCTGATAGGAGATTGTTGAACGCATACGAAAGTATGGAAATCATAAAATGTAAAAGTAGTTTAAATAAAGACAGAGGACCTATTCCTTATAGTCCCCTCTACTGGTTTCTTGACCGGAACTGACGGCCTTGCCTATGTCATTATTTCCGCTTGAGTAATTCAAGGGTTGGGCTAAGTATAAATAGGGTAGATTTGTAGTTTAGCTTTAGTCAATCATCGCTCCTGATGAAGCTAACATGGTTAGCGAAACGCTCGTCGAGTGCAGTGTTTGGTGTAGTGATAATATATACTGAGTAGTATCATTGTGCCAAAGATTCCACATTCCCAACATAGTTAAAAGGATGGAAAAAAAGTTGTTTGGCGTCGCGGCGCCCAGCGTCGTTTTCACTACCAAATATCAAATACGTCAGTATACTCCTTGACATGCACTATATCTTTCTAGATATCCAACAATTTCTCATAATTCAGGGTCGGGCGTCTAAAAATGATCATATTATACATGCCCCTAACTAATAGATTTAGCCTTAATATTCACTGGTTGCTCAGTACGCTAACATATGAACTTACAGGGTCGAATCCAAGAATCTGTGTGTGATCATTTTATTATGATATTTAGTTATCGCGGTGATTGTATAAATTACAGGCACAAATATATCGTTGTTTTTAATTAAATTTGCCTTAAGCAATATAGGCGAAAAAATAAAATTATAAAGTGTCTTTAAATTATCTCTACTGAAAACACTGAATGCCTTACCGTTGAATAGGTTGCCCAAAATCCCTTTTTAGATACGTTATTGTCAGATCTAAATGTCATATAGAGCTGATTTTCTGACGATGTAATTAAATGTGGTCCCATTGGTCCACAGAATC
This sequence comes from Pachyrhynchus sulphureomaculatus, assembly GCA_019049505.1. NCBI lineage: Eukaryota > Metazoa > Arthropoda > Insecta > Coleoptera > Curculionidae > Pachyrhynchus > Pachyrhynchus sulphureomaculatus. The sequence continues at coordinate 48,978,719 of CM032451.1, read as the reverse complement.
GTCCGATTTGAGCCGATTTGGATGAATCTCCATCAAAAATCTAAAAATGAAAATTTTAAACATTATTTAGTGTGCTAATCACAGAAAAGTTCGACATGATGAACCCTGTAACTCAGACATACGCAGGGTGCAACATGTTATGGTTAATGGTCACAATTTACATCCATTCGGTTAGTAAACGTTAACCAAATTTATCTGCCAAAACAACCTGAAGAAACGATCTATGATCGCTTTCTGCATCTTCATTATGAACTTAGACACAATAAGTTTGGAATCAGAATTAATTTTAAATAACCGGTCAAGTGCAAGTTGAACTTGCACAATTGGTGTTCCGTACGTTGATTGATTTTAAAATAAAAATTTTTGTTACGGTGGTATAAAATGAGCAGTGACTTCACAAAACACACCCCAAATGAGTTTTCAACATAGTTTGTTTCCAATCTTTACTGAAAACTGATGACCTTGAAATTTTTTTTTTTTTTTTTACCAGATAAGTTATTAGAGGTAATGCACTCGTGATAATTTCGTTCAATCTACACGCCGTGGAGAATATTCCAGAATTTTTTTAAAATGTTTTTGATCAGTACTTTTCGAAATAAGGTGGGGGACAACGATTTTTCGCGATATTTTGAAAATAATACAGAGAAAAGTGTACGCAAGTATTACATTATATACATATTTTTTACTCGTATTTTCACAAGCTTTCATTTGACACCACGCTCGATGACCTAGTAAATAAATTTTTTTTTCACTTTCGGTTTCACCCCCTAAAACTAACACCTTAAGTCAAAATTTAACTTTCAAAGCTACACGGCTCTGATGAGGCCATCAGTTCCTATATTATTACCAAATTTCAACTTTCTGTGATAAATAGTTTCGGAGAAAAATAGAGTGTGGCAGACAGACAGACAGACACCCAAGTCATCTTATAAGTTTTCCGTACGGAACACTAAAAAAAGATTGACTTTATATTCGTAAATCCTTTGGCTCCGACGCACACAGACACCTACACGATATATTCATCTAGTGGTGATTATGCGGCAAATCCGTTGGGTTAGTAATCAGCAAACAAATTTATTTGTTTAAGTATAATCTGAGAGAACCAAGGATAATCGCTGTCTGTATCTTTAGTAATGACTGAGAAAAGTAAGCTGGTATTTTTTTCAGGCTTTCTAGAAATGTGTCCTTAATTCCTCTTAAAATTCCCATAACAAGAACTAGCATGGTTATGTAATGTTGTAAAAGTAGCACGAACAATTCGTACTTTAAATTGTCGTAATTAAAAAGTCTTTCCTACTTTTCTATGTTTGTTTCAGCAGATGTTCAAAATTAATTTACAGAAATCTTCTTTGCTGTCATATTGAGCAGTACCATATCAGTTTTTTCATTGATAAGTGCAATAACGTTAAAAAGAGAGAAATTCGCTAATGTCGTAAGCAAATTCATAAGTGATCTTCATACCCTACGCTTGATGGCAGTGGGCAAATCGATGATATTGTAATACCTCATGTAGGGGCTGTACTACATATTTGCTACTTTTAAAACCGCCTAAGTTCTAAATCTTGAATATTAACTTTGTAGATGTCTGGATAAAAGTTTAACCTCATATCAAGTAGTTCGATTACCTCTTTTTTCCTAAACAAATTCCCGCAACCCTGTCTTTATATCCGCGGTCATATCCAGAGGAGATTTGATCTTTTGGCAACTTCCAACACAGTCTCAGAAAAATTTGGATCATGAAGACATTTTAATTTTAAAAGTTATTTTCAAACTTGATGAAGTAAATAGAGTATCGATGCTAGACACTTCAATAGATATGCATAATTTTTTTGTGTCTGACTATCTACTACTGATGTATATTGGGAAAGGCTACCAATCAGCATCTTCTAAAATATCTTGAAGGATTTAATATTCTTCTTCTTCTTTATAACCACTGTTTCTCCACTGCAGGAGATAGGCCTCTTCAAATTTCTTCCAATTGTCTTTATCCCATGCAAGATGGAGCCATCTACTGCCTGCTATCAACCTGATATCATCAGTCCATCTTTTCGTTGGTCCTCCGACACTTCGTCTGCTCTCCCAAGGTCTACATTTAAGTAATTTTATTGTTCATCTACCGTTATTCGTTCTAAGCTCATGCCCCATCCGTTGCCACTCTTTCACTGATATCTGTAATTCTTGTTGTTCATCTGTTATCCTCGCTTTTAATGTGTTTGTTGTCTTTCCATGGACCGTTGAATACGTTGGTGTCGACAAAGACTATTTTTTGTAAGGGTCATGGTTTTCATCCCATACGTACTTACTGGAAGTATGCAGTTCTCGTACAATTTTCTTTTTAAGGTCATGGGGGTATGTTTGTTTTTTAGAACGAATCCCACTTTTTGAAATGCAGTTCAGCTGAGACCAATTTGCCTTGGTATTTCGGCTGTTCGATTGTCCTTATCCAATCTAATCTTATACCCCAAGTATATGTACCTACTCTTGCATTTTCTCGACCTCTTCGGTGCCGATCTTAATTTTTGTGTTTTGTAGGCTTAGAAGTATTATTTTTTTGCTGTCCATCTCGAGTTCAAGTTTCTGTGAAGCTTGATTAAAATTTTCTATCATGATGTTGAGTTCATCTAGCTCTTCGCTAATCAATAGTACATCATCTGATAATCGCAAGTGATGTAAATATATGCGATCGATTTTAATTTCCTTCTCTTCCCACTCGAGACTTTTAAATACATCCTCCAAAGCCAGGGTAAACAAGTTTGGTGAAATTATTGTGTCGCCCTGTCGAATATTTTTCTTGATCTTTATGGATTCGGTTTCGATCTTCATCTAATTTGGACCTAATTTTGCATTTTTAAATATGAATTTTAGGTGTTTGGTATATCTTTAGTCTATCCTGGCTTGAGCTAAGGACTGCATAATTGCCCAATGTTTCACGGGAGCCGAAAGCCTTCTTATAATCGATGAAAACTGTGTGTAGCTTAATATTATATTCGGTTGCTTTTTCTATTAAAAGGATATGATCTGTTGTTCCAAATTCCTAACGAAATCCTAACTGTTCGATTGGTTGGTAGTAACCTAAACTAACCAAAATAATATTAGCGACTATCAATATGGCTTTCGTAAGCAAAAATCAACAGGAGATCTTCTAAGACCTTCACTACCAACGCCGGTGTGCCCCAAAGCTCTATACTGTTCCCTACACTCTTTCTCATTTACATTAATGATCTGCTGGAAAGGACCAGAAAGCCAGTCTACAGTTTTGCAGATGACAGTTTGCTTACTTCTGCATCCACTTTGAACGCTCGAGCATCGGGTACTCATTCATAGACAGCGGGAAATCGTTTAACTTAACAAAGACCTAGAAGAAATTCTAGTCGGGGGTCGTCGGTTACCAATTTTAAAAACTAAATTATATTTTAAAATTTAAAGATAGGTGTTAAAATATTAATAATTTATTTATGCTTGGCAACAGACGAAATATGCGACGTAATCAGTGGACGGCTGGCGCACGCCCCTCAGCCGCGAGTTGAAACTTTCGAATATAAATATAAGTGTACGGATAATTTGTCGCCCCAGTGTTAGACCGTTACAGTGTTCCTTTTTTGTAGTTTGTATATGAATAGTTCATTGCTAGTTAGTATATTGTATAATCTGAAAATGGTACAATACTAGGATAGTCCGTCACGTCTAGAAACAGACTCTTCTATTATTTGCCATTTTGGTAAGCAAAAAATATTAAATAATGTGAATTCAAAATTTTTAAACATTTTTTAAAATTATTTTTGAGTATTTTATTTTCCAGATATCAACGTTCTGAAGTAAACAATACCAAAATCCAGACGGCAGTTTTTTCTAAAAAAGTAAAAGTTGCTGAACATGACAGAGTTATGTCGGGGCACGGCAGTCTTCTAGCATCGTCACTCAATTTGGTGGGCGTTACTTTGAGAGCAAATATGTACAGGGTGGTCCAAATTGGATACTTAAAGGTAAACCCCTTTGTCTAAAGGAGATAGACGAAAACTGGTGTCGGTGTCTGAGACTCCATTTTTATGATCAACTCAATGGTGAAAACCGCATATCGATATCTAGTACCGTTTCAGATATACAGGGTGTTTTTCAAAAATCTACATTTTGGAAAAAATGTTTGTAATTCTTTTCCTATTGAAAATTTTTGATTTCTGTAAATACATTCTCAAAGCACTTTTTTTGACGTGGATTTCAACAATGTAAGTTACATTTTTTTACAACTAATATTTTAATACTTGTTAAAGCAATAATATATATTTTTAAATGGGATTATAAATAAGTATTTCCAACCCCTGAGTTTTCTTGAACTTACCTGTACATAATCTAAAAAACATTCAGGATGTGATTCCAAATTAAAATTCATAAAAGCCAGTCGTATTCTATGTCCAGGTAAAGTTTTCAGATGCCATGCGCAATCCTTAGAGGCAGGGTAGTACTTAGGATAATTAGGGCTACTAACTGATCCATAGGGTGGAGTAAATATTTCGTGAACACAATCTCCTTCTATACAATTTTTCCTGTTTTCATGAAGGGTGAAACCAGTACGACAGGAACATTGATAGCTACCTAAAGTATTGGTGCAGTCATGTTCACATCCTCCATTTTGATTGCCACATTCATCAAGATCTGTAAAAAAGAATATTAAAATAACAAAACATGAGGTATTTTTGAAAATGAGTTTAAAAGAAATAAATAAAATATTTTATAGTGACACCAAATGATCTCATCAAATATAGTCTAGTTACCATCATATACAGCAATATCATTATCGACGTATTTGTGACCCCACAGTATTATTTAGTTTCCTTTTATTACCTTCCCCCTTTTGGCAGATTATAGCTCCATGAAAGCTAAATTAATCCGCAAGAATAGTGAATAAACCCGTCCTAGCTCTTCCGACAATATATATGATAGTTGAATTGGCTATTGAAGTAGGTAGTATAAAAGAGGTTTTCTTCTAAGGTTACAATCAAAATTTTAAATAAATTGAAGCTGTATATGGGTTATTCTTTTACAAACCGTACACCTATTTTGACTTCAAATTTTTGATTTGCCTGAAAAAATTTTTATGGCTTGTATACATGAAATTAGTCCACTAATCGGTGGCACATTAAAAAACCAATATCTCCGTGTTTATCGTATAAAGTTCGTTCTTCCATCATTTTACTGCTCTTTATGTTGGCTTTCGCACAGTGTAACCGCAGAATTTGTTAATTGTTGATTTATAAAAAATAATAACAATGAAATTGTTTAAATAATTTTTTCATGCTTCCCCCCATAACTTATAAAGTCGAAAAAATACCGTTAAATTCAATATGTTTAAATCCAAAAACCTATATTTTTGAAAAATAGGGTCTTTATTAGGTCGAAAAATATTAAATAATTTAGAGAGTGCGTCACGCTCGTCACGAACAGGTAGAAAGTGATCGTTATTATTAGACTAGAGGTATTAAATTCACACTTATAGAAAACTTAAAACGTAATTATTGAATACTGGAAGACACACTCAGCTGAAATCGATTATTATGAATTTTTTTTATGATAAAAACGATTGGAGTATTAAAACAAATCAAAAGACTACAGTTGAAATGAAATTTAAAAAATTACTTATTTTTCTGATGGGGCAAGTACGCAATAAAAAACAAAAAAATTATCAACTCACTCATCATCTGAAAGATTTTGGTTTAGCTGCAGAGTGGCACTTTTTTCCAACATCCCATGGCAAAAGTGTGTGCGATGGCTTGGGTGGGGCTTGGCTGCTAGAACCAGCCTTCAAAGACCAACCATTCCAATGCAAACGCCAAAAGAATTACTTGCATGGCAACTGAGTCTCTCCCTAACATGTCATTGAAATTTGTAGAGAACAAAGAATATATTGAAGAAGTACAAAAATTAGAGGCAAGATTTAAAATGGCTCTAACAATAAAATGAACGTTGTCATATCACTGTATGATACCAATTACGAAAAAAAAAGGAAATCTGAAGTTGAAGTTATGAAATAGTTACTTACTTTGTAACACATCGTCGAAAATTATATTATATGTATAATAATACATATATTCTTGCAAATATGCTTATGACAATATTTTAGTCTCTTAATTTATTTTAATACGTCGAACGTTTTTGTCATAAAAAATCGTAATATTCGATTTCAGCTGAATTTGTCTCTGTTCCAGTACTCATAATTGCTATGTTGGGAAAGTGAAATCTTTGACGCAATGGCACTACTCAGTATATATCACCACTATACCAAACACTTTATTTTTGAACTCGACGAGCGTCTCGCTAACCATGTTAGCTTCATCAGCAGCGATGATTGTCAATCATCGCTCCTGATGAAGCTAACATGATTACCGAAACGCGCGTCTAGTGCAAAAATAAAGTGTTTGGTGTAGTGGTGACCTATACCGAGTAGATTCAATAATTACATTTCTAAGTTTTCGATGAGTGTACACATTTAGTCTAATAATAAGGATCACTTTCTGCTTGCTCGTTGTTTGAGCAATGTATATATAATATTCATATATGATACAAAAGGATGGTCTTTCAAAAGCAAGAAATGGGCGCAAACGTGAACGAGATTCCGTTAGAAATCTATGCGCGCCGGACGCGTTCTCTGGCGCGCTTTCGAAATTATTTAATATTTTCCGACCTAATAGAGACCCTATTTTCAAAAAATATGAGTTTTTTAGATTAAAATATAGCGAAGATAATGGTATTCTTTTCGATTTTATAAGTTGTGGGGGCAGGAATGAAAAAATTATTTAAACAATTTCATTGTTATTATTTTTTATAAATAAACAACTAAAAATTCCAAGGTTATACATGCAAAAGCCAACATAAAGAGCAATAAAATGGCGGAAGAAGTTTATACGATACACAGAATCGGAGACATTGCTTTTTTAATGTGTTGCCGATTAGTGGACTACGATAATTTATAACATCCATATCTTGCAAAATATACGTTTGAAAAAAAAAATCCCCATATAGGTGTCGACTTATTTAATGTATAAAACCTATAAAAAATTTTTTAGGCATATTGAAAATCAAATCCGTACAGTTTGTAAAAGAATGATCCCTAAACAAAAGTGACTTTTAGTAATTAATGTAACATGTTAAAAAAGAATCCAACTGAAAGAAAACTCTGCATATGAGGATACTAACCACTGAAGTATACAGCAGCAAAACCAGTTTGCTGAATGCTATCATCAGAACCAAATGTGACCCGTAACATGTTGCTTTCCGATGAAAGTATCTTCGGTACTTTGGTACCACAAAACGATCCATGCTCCTTGATTCTTCCATTAGATAATATGCTAGAAACGTTCACGTGATCATACTCGCATACCTAAAAATTTAAAATTAAAGTTTTATTTTATTCTTTCATATTCCTTTAAAGTTGCTTAGAAATGATTGATGGCACAACAATTGTCACGACTACACCAAACACTTCATTTTTGCACTCGACGCACGTTCCGCTAACCACATTTACATAATTGGCGATAATTTGTTGCCAACATCAATGAAACGCTCGTCGAGTTCAAAAATAAAGTATTTACTGTAGTGGTGATATGTGTACTGTTACGAGGGTCACTTTTTACAAACGACCATTAGATGGCGCTATTGAGATGTGACATTACCATTGTTGCAAAATTTGACACTTGTTATTGTTAAAACAGTGGCCGCTCAGAAATTGGCCGAGTAGTTTATTTACAGTGAGCGTTTCAAAAAAATAGTTTTGTGAACAAATGGAAATTTTATGTCAAGGTTTTCGTTGGATGAATTTTTACCACTTTAGTAAAGGCCTAACAAAAGAACAATGCCTCAAATCGCTTCGTTCAACTTTTGGTAATGAATCACTATCAGGGAAGGCTGTTGTTTCAAAAAACATCGTTGCTGTGCGCAACATGATTGAAGAGGATCGGCATGTGACTTACCGTGAGAAAGTATCCTTAGGCGTATCGAGCACTGCAGTATATTCAATTTTGCATGAACATTTAGCGGTGAAAAAGATCTGTTCATAATTTAATTTTTTACGAGTGGCGGTCGACGGATTGCTTTCTAACACCCTCACTATCAACGCCGGTGTGCCCCAGGGCTCCATACTGTCTCCTACTCTCTTTCTCATTTACATTAACGATCTGCTGGAAAAGACCGGGAATCCAGTCTATAGCTTTGCAGATGACAGTACGCTTGTCTCTTCATTCACCTTGAACGCTCGGACATCGGCTGCTCAGGCGAGTATCCGCAGACAGCAGGAGGTCGTTCAACTTAACAAAGACCTGGAAGAAATTCTATCTTGGGGTGACAGTAACCAAGTGGAATTTAACGCTACAAAAACCCAAGCGGCAGTTTTTTCTAAAAAAGTTAACGTTGCTGAACCCGACATAGTTATGTCGGGGCACTCCATTCCCCTAGCATCGTCGCTCAATTTGTTGGGCGTTAGTTTGGGAGCAAATATGTCTTGGCATGAACATGTTGCAGGCATAGCAAGGAGAGCTTCTCAAAAGTTGGGAATATTATTTAGAACCAGAAAGCTTTACACCCCACAGCAACTGTTAATTCTTTACAAAGCCCAAATTCGTCCAACTATGGAATACTGCTCCCACGTTTGGGGCTCCGCTCCCAAACATACACTGCATTTGTTGGATTCTGTTCAGAGAAGAGCGGTCCGTCTGACTGGGGACCCGGAATTGACCGGCGGCCTTGATTCGCTGGAACATCGAAGAACGGTTGGCGACTTGAGTCTGTTCTACAAGTATTTTCATGGAAAGTGTTCGAAGGATGTAGCCCGCTTAATTCCTTCCAAAGCGGTGCATGTTAGAAATACACGTCGCGCTGGTGCTTCGCATCCGTATGAGGTTCAGCTTGTTACTCCGCGTACAACGCTTTTCAAGCAATCTTTTATATGGAGAACGTCATCCCTTTGGAATAATTTGCCCAGCGCTGTGTTTCCCACCGAGTACAATTTACAGCGATTCAAGAACAACGTGAATCGCTTTTTTTTCCGCACTCGTGCCGCTCCTGGAGCGCTTTAGGGACTTCCCTGCAGCACGTGTGCTAGACCCATAAAAAAAAAAAAAAAAAAAAAAAAAAAATTGAAACTCGAAAACAGGCTCGTGTCAATTGGTGTAAAGGAATGCTCAAAAAATTCGACCGAGGATATGCAAAATCCGTATACAATATCGTAACAGGATACGAAAGTTGAATATATTCGTGCGAGCCGGAAACTAAGCAACAATCAGCTGTTTGGGTGAACCGAATCCAACAAAAGTGGCTCGTTAGCGAAACACTTCCAAGAAAATGATCGTTTGTTTCTTTTGTTATACTCGACATGTTGCGACCACTGCTTTAGAGGATCGAAGAACATTTAATGCTGAATGATATACAACAATTTGTTTGCCAGAAGTCATCTATAAAATTTGGAAAAATTACCGAAAACGTCGCATCATTTATCATGACTAGAGACCGGATTACATGAAACATAAAAATCTTGAAATATGCATGCAAATATGCATGAAAAATGTTTAAAATATGCATGAAAAGGGTCAAAATATGGAATATTAAATAATAATAAAAGTAGTAATTTTCAGTTTCTTATTTCAAAATCAGCATAAAATTAACAAGTTATCGACGATGTTTAAATTTAATTAACAATTATTTAACATTTTTTAAAATTATTTAACATTTGTATTCTTGTACACGTAAACAAGAAGGTATTGTTCCAAATGTTGGGTAGTAAGATTGTATCTTCGATCACTTAAAATATTTTTATAAGTGGAAAAAGGCCGTTCCACATCCACTGAGGTAACTGGGCAGTATTTGAATTTGGGTGCTATGTTAGCACTTATTGTTTCTGGCAAAAGTTCACCCGTTCCATTAATAAAACTATCAATTTGACACAAAGGTTCAAAGCCTGGGTTATTGCACAAAATGTTTTCAAACTTTTCTTTAACTCTACGCGGAAATACATCTGGCAATGTGGAGTTTACTTGACGGATTTTATTCATTAACTGAATTGATTCGGTCAACGCCAAACCTCGAGTTTCAAGCTTTTTAATACCCGCAGGTATGTGGGAAAAGTGAGTGCTAATCAAAACTATGTTTTTTTTTTAATATCAGAATCGTTAAATGCTTTACTACACCTTTGATGGCCTCGAAATGTTCATTGTAAAATAGTACAGCTTCAATCCATGTTCCCCATCGAGTTACCACTGGTTCGGGAGGTAAAGGCACTTTTGGCAGTTTTTCTTTATAGGCGTTATTGCGAGCAGGTGCCTAAGAAACACTTTCTTTGCTGATGAAATCAGTTTATTTACATTTCCAAACGTGAATCGTACTTCTTCAGCCAGTCGATGGACTCCGTGAGCAATGCATGTCACATGAATTAAATTTGGATAAAATACTTGGAGGACTTTGGCTGCCTTGATCATATAGGGAGCAGCATTTGAGAGAAATATAAACACTCTTTCATCTGCAGAAGATTCAGGAAATATTTTTTTAATACCCTCATTCACAAATCTGGCGATCGTAGAATGATTTGTCTTGTCAAGTTCTTTGCAGGCCACCAAATGGCCACAATTAAATTCGCAATATAGCGACCACACCTGTCGGTAGTTTCATCAACTGAAATCCAAATAATGTCATCCTTAAGTTCATTACGTATTTCTTCTAGAACATGTTGGTAAATTGTTGGTATGTAATTTTTACGCAGTGTTAATTCGTCTGGTATTTTTACTTCAAGCAATATTTTCGCAGAAAATCTTTGAATGTAGGATTTGTAAGTTTTTGGAGAGGAATATTACTTGCAAGCAATGCTTCACATAAATCCATGCTAAAGTGTTTTTTTTTTGTTTGCCTATAGAAGTGGAATCACTGCTACTTGCTGCTGTTATAAGTTGTTGTCGTGGGCCTTTTTTGCAATCCTGCGATATGAAGACTTGTCTTGACATGCTGGTCAATTTGAAACTTTTTTGTGCACGAAACATTTTTCTCGCAAACTGACAATATAAAACATTTCCATCGTATGTAAATGTTCCAGGATAATCAGCTACCCACGAAGAGACACTTTTTTTGCGGGTGGCATGGAACACGTTAAACTTTAACACAGCACGTTAAAAATTGCAAAAATACTACACTGATGCAAGCGCGTCAACAATAATGTTAAAACTGATATCTTGTTTTAAAATAAAAATTCGTCTTCGAGAAAATTGTTTATTTGATCCACGCTCAAACAAATATTCTTAGAAACTAACTAGATACTTATCACTTAATATCCCGACCAAGAAACAAAGGAATAAAATACCGTTGTAATTTTGGGTATTCCCTTGGCACTATAACCTAATCGATGTTTAGACTATCGCAGGTAATGTCCCGGCGATAAGATCGGTTCCAGACGGCAACATTAACAATACCCTGAGCAATTCAATTGCCTAGTAATACCGAGAAATATTGTAAATATAGGGAAAATATGCATCATTACTAGATTTTGGGTAAAATATGCAATAATCGGTGAGAATGGTTTAAATATGCAAATGCATATGAAAATATGCAAATGCGACGCAGAACGTCAAACAATTGATTATTTGATAGAGAAAAACATGGAATTAATTTCTCATTGCCCGTATTCAATTCATTTATCGTCTAACGACCTCTTTTTGTTAAAAAAAATGCCAATACCTCAAGAAGCTGTTGAATTCTTGCAAAACCATGTGTTTCAGGTACCAACTTCAGAGTTCTAAAATTGTTTCAAAAATAAAAACGAATATTCTGAGAAACAATAAAACTATTGGTACCAAAAAACTTTTTTTCTTTCATTGTTTTTGTAAAAACTTAAAAGGTAACCCTCGTATTGTGCTAAAGATCCAAAGATTATTTATTTATTATTTTTTATATTAATCGATCTGAATGCACCAAAACCCGTCATGTGCAGAAAGCTTTTTGCCTATGGAGGGGGGGAGGGGTAATACTGAAACTTTTTGGCAATTAAAATATTTTTAAATACTTCACAGACAATTCGCAGAGATGTGAAGGAAACATTGAGAAACATTTCTGAACACAGAATTAAATTTCATTTTCGATATTTAAAAAATAATATTTTTTCATCTTTATCACAATTTACTACTTACTATGTACTTGGTTAAATAAAAGAAGTTAAAAATGGTACGTTACACATATAATTTTCATATTAAGAAGTTTTCTGCATGATTTAAATTTCTATTTTAGGTTCTAAGATACAATTTTCGCCTCCACACACACACACACGCGCGCACGCTCACACATACCGCTTGATGCTGGCCACACTACAGCAGTTTTCACTAGTCACGTCACTTTCGACTACTTTTTCACATTTCACTCACATTTTCCATTTTCAAATTTAGTCTAGGGCACGCTATTATTCTGAGTGCTGCTCTTTTTGTAATTTCCCGGATTCATATAGCTTTACATGTTAGAAGATTTTATGATGTTCTGTAGAATTTGCAACAAAGTCGGAACTGCGACTTTTATTTTCGATTTCGTGTCGTCGGTCTTATTAATGAAGAAGACATTACAAAATCCATTAATTTTAAAAATTTGGAGACTTTCGCAACAGAGTAGAAATAACCTCAAAATTTCAGATACTGATAGTTGAAAAGGTGTTGTATTGCACTAATGAATAATAAAAAGTAAAATGATTAAAACTTTTTAACACCCTAATACCATTTTGTCAACTAGGACCATTTGGCGTAACTTTCTTCTCCTCCCTGTATTGTTAAAACTAGACGAAATTTATAGAGTACCTGCAGTAACGCCTATACACTCTGTCAAGTAAAAATATGACTGCTCGTATTCTTGAAAAAATGTGTTTCGAGAACATTTTTTGCCATCAACGAATTCTTTGGTGTGCTAACAACGGCGTAATTACCTTAGTAAGTTGTCTAATCGCCTTCTGCATCAATCATCGCCTGCCATCTTCGAGGCATATTGTTGACGAGATTTTCTGCATACTATGCAAATTTTTCGAATCACGCGAGACAACTGAGTCAAAGTTATCAGAATCTTTTCTCTGAGCTTTATCTTTACAAGAGACTAAACGTTTTCAATAGGGTTGGCGTCCGGCGATTGTGAGGGCCACTCTAGTATTTTATCGTGGGCCCAAGCGAACTGCTTCACGACGTGATTTTCGCCCAGCAAAGATGTCTTCAATGTGCTTCAGAATTTGACATCATGAGCACGAAGATGGTGTCGAATGGTCTCATGGGACAAATTCTAACCTGATTTTCTTAACCGCTTAACGACTGTACCCGAGATAACTCGGGCACGGTCAACGTTTCGATTTTCCTATGCCCGGGCCGAACTCGGGCATCTCTAATTTTTATGGATGTTATGCGCCATCACCCGAACTGGCTCGTGAAAAGCGGGAATACGCATTTTTACACATTTAACTCAAACCCCTCGGGTCTTGTCGGATTTTTGCGACTGTTTATTTGATCTTGAGGCAAAATAAGCTGCCAGCGGGTAAATTTAGTTTGTGTTGCGACTTGATAAGTTTTGTTGCGCTGCTTCTGTGAATTAAATTTTACGTGAGTTTTTGTCTACAATAAGTAAATATATTTATTATACCTGTTATTTACATTTTAGTAGCTGAAACCCAAGTACTTAGTATATCATGGACAGGCACGATTCTGATCTGTCAGATGAGTCAGAAGTTGACGAACCAATAGACGAATGTGGCTCTGATACATCTTACGGTAATATTTCAAGTAGTAGCTCGAATTCAGATAATTCGGCGGATTTACTTGAAGCACGTGATTGGTTTGAATTGCAACCTGATTCCCCAGCCCCACCATCATTCCCTTTTACGGCTGTACCGTCTATAAATTGTGTATCCTGCAATGATTGGAACATGTTGGATTTTTTTGAACAGTTCGTTGACGACGATCTGGTTGGCCATATAGTAACAGAAACCAACAGGAAAAATGTGGTACCCTGTAACTAGCGAAGAAATTAGAGTCTTTTTAGGATTGACAATTTTACAAAGCGTTATAAAAAAACCAGAATTGCGTCAATACTGGTCAAACCGATCCTCTTTTGGTGACGCCCTTTTTTGCCAGTCGTATGAGCAGAAATAGATTGAGGCTATCCATCAAAACATCCATTTTTCTAATAATGATGAATTTGATGAAGTAACTCATCCAAACCCAAAACTTAATAAAATATGGCCAGTATACGAAAAATTGGTTAGCAAGTTTCAAGAACTGGTCGTACCTGAAAAAAAAACCTGTCTATTGACGAAAGTCTCCTTTTATATAAGGGTAGACTTGGTTGGATCCAATACATTCCACTAAAAAGAGCTCGATTTGGTATAAAAACCTATTTACTGTGTGAATCTAAAAGTGGTTATGTATGGAATTTTATCATCTACACTGGAAAACAAACCAACCTTGACAAAGACTATGAAAATCTACCAATTTCGTCGCAAGTTGTCATGACGCTGTCTAAGCCATTGTTAGAGAAGGGCTATTGCATAACGATGGATAATTTTTATAACTCCCCCCCCCCAGCTTGCGGATTTACTTATTACAAAGAAAACCGACGTTTATGGAACACTAAAATTAACACGGAAAGAAGTTCCTTCAGAGCTAAAAAGAAAGAAGCTGAAAAAAGGAGAAGTTGTAGCTTTTCCAAGAGGTAAAGTTTGTGTCCTAAAGTGGAAAGACAAGAAAGATGTTTCTTTGATTTCAACCATTCATACGAACACCTGTGTAGAGGTAGAAAAACCAAGAGAGATTTTAATAAAGCCGAAAGTTGTCATCGATTATAACGACACCATGGGCGGTGTTGATCGGGTGGATCAACACTTAGCAGACTACAACCTTCCAAGAAAGCGTGGAAAAAAGTATTACAAAAAAATATTTTTTCATTTATTAGATTTGGCACTGTGGAACTCTTTTGTGTTATATCGAAAAACTGGAGGAACAAAGTCAGCACTAGTTTATAGGTTGGATCTAATCAAACAGATCATGGAAAAATATCACCGCACGGAATTTTCTTCTAGAAAAGGACGACCTTCAAGCCAACCTACACCACTTAGACTGACAGGTCGTCATTTCCCTGAGTATATCCCGGCAACCGAAAAAAAACAATTTCCAACTCGGCAATGTGGTGTATGCTGTAGAGTGCGTGATGCCCGCGGCAAAAAGTTCGAAAGGAAACACGCTACTACTGCCCTATTTGTGACGTACCGCTCTGTGTTACACCCTGCTTTAGAGTATATCATACAGTTAGTACTATTTAGTTGATAAGATAAGCCGCTTTTTTGTTATTTGGCTCAAATTTTGTTTCAAATTAGCATTTCTTTGAACGCCCGAGTTAATTCGGGTGATGTCAAGAACAGAATTAAAATGTTTTATTTTTTTTTGAAAACACTTGTTTTTTTGAAACTTTGAAAAAAAATATTTGGTAAGTCCTATTTGCAGATTTAACACATACCATAAAAAAAATAGGGCATTTTGGTCCTACTTTCCCAAATAAATTCGGTCGTGAAGAGGTTAATTTTGCCGTTCCTTGAAGCAGCGTCAATTCCGGATCCCTTCAAAACAAAGACACGATTCGTTTTTCGACTTTCGGAGCGACTTTGCCTACCGAGCCACGTTTTGGCAAGTCATCGGCATTTTTCGTCTAGTTAAAATAATTTACCCACAACAAAGAAGAACTGGCTCGAACTGACGCGCAAACAAGTGTCTCATTTTGGATTTTACGTGATTTCGACGAAAGTCTGGAATCGACTGATACTTTTACTGAAATGCGTCCTAGACAAAGATACCCTCTACCCAATTTTTATTGAATCGCTAAAATCCCATCTACCAAAAATGAATTATTGCGGTCACGTTTTTACTTGACAGACTGTAATTGAGAACCTACCCACTTCAAAATGCTGAAAATAAAACTTAAAATTGCATCCAAATATCTGAGTTATGTTTCTCTAAAATTAACGAATTTTTTCATCAGTGCAGTTATATCATCAGTTTATTAAGTAGATATAACTGATAATAAAAATAGCTAGAAGAAGCATCGTTGCTGTTCTGGAATTACTGCAATTTTGTAAAAGTAATAATTCTTACCTGCTGTTCGTAATTATTTCCTTCTAAGTCTAAATGAGTAAAATTTAAGAAGATGACATGTTCAAGAGGCGCTTCGATCTCCCAAATACATTTTTTATTGGGGGGATAAAATTCAGGAAAAGACGGTGATGTTAGTGTTCCATTTGCTGAAGTAAATTTACCACCACAAGCATCTAAAAAATAAAAACGTCTTTGGTAAAAATTTCGTATTAGCACAGTAAAGACAATACAGTGAAGTGAGCTCTTAGTTGGTAACGAGATTTTGACAGCGCGTGCGTCGACGGCTCCCTCTTTCCAAATGGCAGCTCAATGTTTACATCCGATCTCGCAATGTGTCTTTTGAAATGTTTTGTCGATCGTTTCTTGATGTGACTGCAGTTATATGAATTTAAAGAGAGAAGGCAGAGAAAGTTTGTATAAAAAGAGAATTAAAGACGTTTGTAAGTGAAGAGAATCGAAAAGGTTGACAAACAATTTATATAATCATGGGCAAAGGGGGTTATAGTTGTGCCGTTGACAATTGTAAAATTAATTCGAAAAGTACGCCGCGAATGAGTTTCTTCTTTTTCCCCAAAAATGTTTAACGGTAAGTGATTTAATTAAAAAATATCAATTGCCTAAGAAATCGTACCCCGATAAATTGAATAATTCTGAGAAGCTATTTAAAAATACCGTAGGTACAGCGGTCTATTTGCTAGTGCAAACTTTCTTTTTTGTGTGTCTGTGTAATTTTTTATGATTAATAAACAATCCTCCAAATTCTGTTTTTTAGAAACATTTATTTTTGTATAAACTAGGAGTATTCTGTTACTTTTTATTTAAAACTATCTATGTTTGTGTAAATTGTAAATAAAACATATTTTTTTCTAAAATGTGTCCTGCCATACATTAGAGAGGGTATTTAAATCGCACTGATAAAGTCACTTTTCAAAACATATTTATTAGACTGGTCAAAAAAAAAATATATTTTCAAATTCGTCGGGGTTATGGTAGCTGGAATATAATTCTACCTGTAAGAAAAGAATACTCCGTATATCAAAGGCTAGTAACACAAGTAAAGACCCTTATAAGAGTCGGATTTTATTGTAGTTACAATGAGGCCCAATCAGGCTTAGAAACATTCAATTTGTATTCGGAAATGAAATTCCATGCTGAATTCCAATATGTATTTAAAAATTTGGGTTACAGATTCAGTTTTCACTTTTGGGCCTCATAAAGCCTCAACAAAGCGTTGGGCCCAAAATCTGATATGCCTATTCAATTCCTTGCAATATTAAAACTTTTATCGGCAACATCTATTCTGTCAAGTTTTTCACTTGTATTCATGTCTTTTTTCACCAAGCGCTTCATTCTTTTTGTTTTTTTTTTTATATTACTCATGCTGCATTAACTTGACATTTTATTAAATCAAGAATTGCCAAACATTTGTATAATATCTATGATTCTGAATGATAAACTTCGCACAGTAATATTATCTCTATTTGAAATCTCCCGCTGGTTCTCTTTTTAACATGACGGACTGCAACGTGACCTATTGAAAATTGAGACCTGATTTTCCTATACAATTACCCCTGAACTTCGATACTGTATTGGGTTTACTGTGGTATTGGCTTTAATTGAAATAACCGGTCAAGTGCAAGTTGAACTTGCGCAATTAGTGTTCGGTACGTTGATTGCTTTTAAAATAAAAAATTTTGTTACAGATGTATAAAATGATCAGTGACTTCACAAACACACCCCAAATGAGTTTTCAACAAAGTTTGTTTCCAATCTTTACTAAAATCTGATGACCTTGAAATTTTTTTTTTAAATACCAGAAAAATTATTAAAGGTAATGCACTCGTGATAATTTTCGTTCAATCTACACCCCGTGGAGAATATTCCGGAATTTTTTCAAAATTTTTTTGATAAGTACTTTTCGAGATAAGGCGCGGGACAGCGATTTTTCGTGATTTTTTAAAAATAATACAAAGAAAAGTGCGCGCAAGTATTACATTATATATACATTTTTTACTCGTGTTTTAACAAGCTTTCATTTGACACCACACTCCATGACCCAGTAAAAAAAAATTTTTTTTTCACTTCCGATTTCACCCCCCAAACCCCTTAAGTCAAAATTTAACTCTCAAAACTACATGGCTCTGATGAGGCCATCAATTTCTGTATTATTACCAAATTTCAACTTTCTATGTCAAATAGTTTCGGAGAAAATCGGGTGTGACAGACAGACAGACAGACACCGAAGTGATCCTATAAGTGTTCCGTACGGAACACTAAAAGGTCGGAAACAATTCTGTATATTATTAAGGTGGGTTTTGAAAATATCCTTTTTAAAATACTTTATATAAATTATGGTTGGCAAAATGCCCTTATTTAATAGGTTCTGTAATCGACTAAGAATAATATAGAAGTACTACAGTATTTATTACTGATTTAAAGCGGTTTATTTATGAAATTTAGACAACTTACGTTTTTCTTAATATTCGAATTAATTATTACTCACCAACACAACTTCTTTTATCTGAATGCAGTTCAAATCCTGGATTACAGGAACACATGAAGCTTCCTAATGTATTTATACATAATTGTTCACAGCCATGATCAGTTTTCTCACACTCATTGAATTCTGCTATTAGTTTTGTAGAAAAACCTCCTCTCTGATTATTTCTAAAATTAAAATAACAATAATAACAATGATAATATACATATATATATATATATATATATATATATATATATATATATATATATATATATATATATATATATATATATATATATATATGTTACGGAAGACAGATGCAGGAATTGCCACCAGCAAAAAAAAAAACGGTCGAACACATAAAAAGCGGATGTAAAATACTAGCCGGAACGGAATACACAGCCAGGCATGACTTAGCGGCAAAAGTAGTTCACCAAGCACTAGCCTCAACATACCAACTCATAAAAAACATAGATCCCTACTACAAATACACACCAACATCCATACTTGAAAATAAAGATTACAAGCCCTACTGGAACATTAGTATCCATACAGATAAAACAGACAAATAGACTCGATATTACTTTCTAATATAAAAAAAGAAAAGTCACCTATCTGATTAACATAGCTGTCCCCAACGACACAAACATCCAAACGAAATACACAGAAAAAATTTCCAAATACCCAGACCTTGCAACAGAAATAAAAAGGCTACGGAAACAAGAAAAATTCATCATTGTCCCCCTAGTCATATCAGCCACAGGCTTTACACCAACAACATTCACACCACACTTAATACAATTAGGACTCAACACAAACATACACAAAAACATTCAGAGGTCAGTGTTTTTGAAAACATGTAACATTGTTAGGTAATTTCTTAATACACAATGGTAATGGCATTTGTGTTGACTTGGTTTGAGCCCGTCAGCCAAACATGGAACCACATTGACCAAATGTGAGAAAGAAGAACCAAAATAATAATAATGATAATATCACAGTCACCTATATGGGCTTAATTGTTCCGATAGCTGCTCTAATATCGGAAACGTCGAGTGGCAACGGATCAAAACGCCATCCTTAACTCAGAAAACCCGTTGTTACGAGGAACAATGAGGTAAAAGCTCCTGACAACCAATCCATCTCGATCGGACGGAGACGTTAGGCAAGGTGGAGGAGCAGCAGGAAGGATGCCCCTAGATGACGACCCTGGCAGTGAATAAGGACACTTTTAGCGGGCTAATAGACTCAAGGATGATTTGTATGATTGCTACCAAGAGTCCGAGCTTGTATAGAGGATATATAGCTCTTATACATTCTTTTTGGCGCCAAAAACGAAGAGGCTACGAGACTACGAGGAATACCTTTGCAAATCTGGCTACGTTTGACCGCCTCTGGAATAATCTGAGGTGGTGGTATAGCAAATAAACCACCCTGTGGAAGACATTCTTCTGAGCAACGATGGTGGACTTCACGAGCGAAAGATCAAAATACGTGGAAAAATATCTATAAAGCCAAAAGACCTGACAAATGTTAACGAACGTGTTGGAACTGAACTTCTAGAAAATGTATTGATTGAGACACTAAACAAATCACACATCCAAAAACAGTTTAATTTCTCAACACTATCATGCAAACAAGCAACCTTCTCTATCCACATAAATATAAATAATGTCACATCCAATTCCATAAATATCAAAAGAGAAATATTTCAAGGAGACTCTTTGAACGGGATCTGGTTCTGCCTAGCTCTCAATCCACTGTCACATATCCTCAATAATATATGGTTACAAAATTACTGGACCACAATCATGTAAAATCACACACCTCTCACACAAACAACAATATGCAAAGGGGTTAACTAATTTTAAACACGAAACTATCAGCGAGAAACAAAACAAAATACAACCACATATATGCAATACCGATTTTAACATACTCATTTGGAATAGTCAAATGGAACGAGACCAAGCTAGAAGCACTTGATACCTTAACTCATAGACAATCACGTAAACTCAGTGAAAAGATTTACAATCAATAAAGCGGATAGAGAAAGAGGTTTTATTGATTTAGAAAACATGAATTAAAACCAGATCGATAAACTCATAAAGTATTTCGTTGAAAAAGCCCATACGAACATAATATATAAAGCTATAATACCAGGTGTACAAGTATGAAATGCAGATTTCAGACAACAGATAGTGCACCAATGCAGTTTGTGCTATAAAGATTTGACACTGCGCCATTTTGTTGTGTCATCAACGCGCACGAGTGATAAATTGGAAAAGTGTGTGCATAGTGTTGTATTGTTGTGATCTATATGTCGAAATTTATACCGAACAAAGAGTATTTGCGAATAGCATTAATTTTTTGTTTTCATTTGAAGAAAACTGTTGTTGAATCATCGAAGATGTGAAATTGCAAGCATTGTTGGACGAAGATGATTCGCACACACAAAAACAACTCGCGGAGCAATTGGGCGTTAGTCAACAAGCTGTTTCCAATCGGCTACGAGAGATGGGAAAGATTCAGAAGACCGGTAGATGGGTACCACATGAGTTGAACGACAGGCAAATGGAAAAGCGCAAAAACACGTGTGACATTTTGCTCGCTCGGTACAAAAGGAAGTTGTTTTTGCATCGTATAGTTACAAGGGATGAAAAGTAGATTTATTTTGAGAATCCCGAGCGCAAAAAACCATGTGTAGATCCAGGCGCACCATCCACATCGACTGCAAGGCCGAATCGTTTTGGCAGAAAGACGTTGCTCTATGTTTGGTGAGACCAGAGGGGCGTGGTCTATTATGAGCTGTTAAAACTTGGGGAAACGGTTAATATTAAACGTTACCAACAACAACTGACCGATTTGAACTGCTGAAAAAAGGCCAGAATAGCGAAAGAGGCAACACAAGGTCATTTTTCTTCATGACAATGCTCCATCACATACGGCAAAACCAGTTCGCGACACGTTGGAAGCACTCAGCGGGGAAGTTCTATCCCATGCGGCTTACTTAACAGACTTGGCTCCTTCCGATTACCACTTGTTTGCATCGATGGGTCACGCACTTGCTGAGCTGCGCTTTGGTTCGTACGAAGGTGTGAAAAAATGGCTCGATGAATGGTTCGCAGCAAAAGAGGAAGATTTTTACTGGCATGGTATTCACAAATTTTCCAAAAGATGGAAAAAATGTATAACAAGCGATGGAGCATACTTTGAATAAAGCACATTTTATCATTCTTCCGAATTTAACAAGTATTTTTAGAAAAAAAATCCGCATTTCATACTTGTACACCTGGTACACACAGTTACATCAGGCACCCCCCTAAAATTTACAAACCTAACAGGCTCAAAAATATATCGACACCACGGAAGAAAAAGGACTAAAGTGGAAACAAACAAAAATGCATGGGAAACATCTACACCATCTGTCTCAACAATACGTAGTTAAACACGCTTCAAACATGTGCTTAAAGAAAGGTAATACAGTGAAACAGAGGGATTCTTGGTAGTGATTCAAGACCAAACAAAAAAATACAAAGTACTACAGTCAACACATAATCAAGGATGCTGCCACACTAACAGACAGAAGCAATAGATCACATACCAGGAGGATGTAACACTCTAGCAAATACAGACTGCATCAGAAGACAATGTTTATGCTGATCGAAAAAACCAAACATATATTAGAGAACGTATAAAGGGAAGGTATAAAATTCTACTGGAATAGAAATATTATTACAGACAGGACAACACCAAATAATAAACCTAATTTTATACTTATACATAAGCTCAGTAAAACTATCTTTCTCATAGAAATATCCATCCTAAACTCAACAAACATATAGAAAAAATAGAAGACAAAATAGAGAAATACATATTATTAGCAGAAGAAGTTAAGCATCAAGATAAAATAGAAATACTATAATATACAATTATCTCAAGTATCGGCATCATATCCAAAAACCTATATCGTGCGAGCCAAATACTGGCACTCAACTCAGCGCTATACATTTACCTACTATAGTCAGTCATATTAAATAATTGTTTCATCACACAGAAGTTCTTAAATTACAAAACCATATATTATACAGAATAAAGCCTGTACTTAGCATTGGCCCGAACAGATCTTTAAAAAAAATCCGCTAAAACCTGAGAGAAAGGAAATAATAATAATAATAAATGTAACTTAACGTGTATCGCAGTTACTGAGATTTGCTTACCTGTCACTTACAAATCTTACCAACATTTCGTTGGTCGTCGAAATAACATTTTCTGGCAAAGTGAATCCGCAGTATTTTCGTAAATTTGTACTGTTCGGATTAAATCCATCTATGATCTCCACATAATCATAGCTACACCCTGCATGATGTTCTAAATCAAAGGCCAAAAATTTAATAGCGACTTGATATTTTTCTGGAACAGTGATTTTCCATACACATCTTTTGTTTGGATAATAGTTGTCTGGGTAATTTGGTGATGCCAGATATCTAAAATACAAAAGGGAAATCTCTAATTTTCGCAGTAACCACATCATTTAATAATTTCTAAAATAATATCATAATATTCATTCATTACATTCACTTGCAAACGATGGCAGCCATATTTGTATTTGTTTCAGTTCTCTTATCATTTATATTTAGTAATGTCTAGCAAGTAAAATACAAAGAATCCTAAGCTAGAATACGCAAAATGATTAGTGACAAAAAAAACAACCAATGGGAAAAGACATGCTCAAGACTCAACACTTACATAGGAGGAAGAAAAAAAGCACAGAAAGCTGGAGACTTCTTAAATATATGAGAACAGAACGGAAAAGAGAAATCTTCTCACCAATAACACCAGAAAAATGGAACCAATATTTTACAAACATGCTAACAGAAGATAGACCAGAGTTCAAAAGTACCCAACATGGAAACTCAAATATAGTTATACGAGGATCCCCAATAAGGATAAAACAACAGAAAGTTAAACAAGTACGTAAAACGCTAAAAAATGGTAGATCTCCAGGACCAGGAAACATCCCAGGAGAGATAGTAAAATACGGAACTAAAAAGCTATTTAGCGCTTTGAGGAACTTATTCCAAAGATGCATTAACACATCAGAAGTACCTGAGGAATGGAAAATATCATACATATCAACAATTCATAAGAAAGGAGACAAAAATAAATGCGATAACTATAGGGGAATAACGGTTACAGGATCTATTAGCAGAATATACGGAAAAATACTTAAAAAATAGAATAGAAACGGAATACGCGGACGTAGAAGCTGAAGAACAGGCAAGCTTTAGAGCAGGAAGATCCACAATAGACCACCATCTCTTCTCACTGACACAAATCCTAAAAAAGAAAACCGCATTTGATCAGGAAGTCCATGTCTTGTTTGTTGATTTAAAGAAGGCCTACGACAGCGTGCCCCTAATGAGATTGTGGGAAACACTACAACAGAGTAATGTAAGCACCGAAATAATTAAAGCCGTAAAATCCTTATACCAAGACGCAAGAAGTAGTGTGAAAACCAAATATGGTATAACAACAGGGTTCCAGGTCACAAAGGGTCTCAAACAGGGCTGTTGTATATCCCCAACGCTATTTAAAATCTATTTGGAGAGTGCACTGAAGAACTGGAAAAGGAAATGCAGCAGTATGGGATTACCACTGGATGACAATACTACATTGTACACGCTGTCATTCGCAGACGACCAGGTAGTAGTCGCTCAGGACATCGATGATATGGAATACATGACACGAAAACTTATGGAGGAATATGAACAATCGGGCCTAGAAGTCAATATTAAAAAGACCGAGTACATGTGCGTCGGAGGACAACAGCAGGACTTGAAACTGGCCACAGGACACACTATCAAACACTGTGCCAGTTATAAGTATTTGGAAACGAGAATATCTAGGGACGGAACACTGGAAGAAGCAATATTCGAGAGGAATATCCAAGGAAGAAAAGCGATTGCAATGCTTAATAGTATACTATAGGACAAAAACATAACCATTGAAAATAAGAAGAGAATTTACAACTCAATAGTGAAAAGTATAATAACTTACAGCTCCCAGGTGTGGCCATTGAAGGAAAGAACAGAAAAAATACTAAAAGCTACAGAAATGGATTTCTGGAGACGAGCAGCCGGAAAATCCAGAAAAGACCGCATACCAAATGACACGATAAGACGAGCTTTAGAAATAAAGCACGATATAGTGGACGAAATCAGAACCCAACAGTTGGTATGGTACGGACATGTACAGAGAATGTCACAAGACCGACTACCTAAAAAGATTTTAAATTGGAACCCTCATGGAAAAAGAAAGCGAGGAAGACCACGCCAAAGCTGGAGAGCAGGAATCAACAAGGAAGTACTAGAGAGAGATCTGGAGGAGGAGGGATGGAGAAACCGGGAGGAGTGGAAATTAGGCATCGGAAGACGGAAGACGTTATAAAACCGATTGATATATAATGTCTAGCAAGTCAGCTTGCAATATTTTGTTTTCGGTTAGCAACAACCATTCTAACGTCTTTGAAGTACCATCACTTGAAATTTAATCTAGATTTCATTTATATGCTTTTGACAAATTTATTGTAACGGAGAATGGTTTTATAATTTCTGGTTGTTATTAACTTATAACACAGGTCGGTACGTAAGTTTTAGAATGTTTTTTCGTTTATAGAGAACACAATCTCAATACAAGTCCGTGTTATCTTCTTATCAAATATTTAATGTAAGCAAACGATCTACTCTTCAATAACTTACCCTTCTGAACTTACATGAAGCTCCCCACCACAAACAACCTCAAAATTAGCTGTGAAACCTCGCTGCTCTTTTTGAATTTTTGGCTACATACAAAACTAACATCCTGCTACTTTCAGACTTTATTTCTGAAATCTCGCCTCTACCACAAAACACACCTAAAAAAGTTAACCAATGATTCTTTAATCAGGTGCTTAGACTTTGAAACTAACAAAGTACATTGGCTAAGCCTGTTTACAACGTCAATACATTTAATATTTTATTTGCAGAAATAAGTTTAGTTAAAATATTGAACAAGTCCGCAACAATATATCGGTCAGTCAATAAGTTTTGAAAGCGACACCTATGGAGCATCACTTAAACCAAATATTGAACACCATTTTGAAGCTTCACTTGTCATATGAACACACCTTAAATTTCAAGTCGATCTGTCAAGTCATTCATTGTTTATCAGCTGGTTAAAGTAGACGTGTCTTTAAAAATGGAAAAAAATCGAATATCGTGCAGTGATAAATATCTTTGTTTTGAAAGGTTTCTCGGCAACTGAAATCCATGCAAAGTTAGTGGAAGTATTAAAGAAGTCTGCTTCCTCATTTTCAACTGTTCATATATGGACTCGAGTGGTCGTACAAGCGTCAAAGATGATCCTCGTTCAGGACGTCCAAAAACTGCAATAACTGTTGTGTAAGTTCAAGATATACTAATGGAGGATTACCGTGGACGACTTGGCTGAGGCTATAGGCAGCTTACATGAATCAGTACATGAGATCTTAACTAATATTTTGGGTATGAGAAAACCATTCACAAGATGGGTGCCGCAATTGATAACATCGGAACAAAACGCACTCGAGAGAAACTTTCTGAACAACATTTGGCTCGTTTCACAAAGAATAAAAATGATTTTGTCCATCGCTTTGTAACTATAGATGAGACTTGGATTTATCAGGATGATGCTAAACTACGATAACAAACAGTACAGTAGACTGAGCCCGGTTGTTCAGCTCCAAAGCAGTCTAAGTGGTCAAAATCATCTAAAAAAATTATGGCATCAGTTTTCTGAGATGCAAAAGAAATTTTGTTAATTGATTACCTTCAAACCGGTAAAACAATCACAAGAGAGCACTATTTCAACCTTTTGGACGACCTGGATGAGGAAATACGTGAAAAAAGGCCCAGTTTGCAGAAGAAAAAAAAAATCTTTCACCATGACAATGCACCTCCTCAAAGAGGTGCTTTAGCAACGGCAAGACTGGTCGGATTAAAGTAGGAGATGTTGGAACATCCACCCTATTCGCCAAATCTGGCTCCGTCTGACTTTCATCTGTTCCCAAACCCCAAACGATTTCTACGTGGGAAGCGTTTTTCAACAAATGATGAAGTGATAGCATCCGTAGATGAGTAATGTTCCGGAAAACCACTTCAGAGATGGGGTAAATAAATTGAAAAATCGCTGGAAAAATGTATTGCGCTTAAGGGAGATTACACTGAAGAATAAATGGATTTTGGATCACTATTTCGCTTCCGCTTTCACAACTTATTGACTGATCTTAGTCTTTTACATAATAATAAAGGTTTCATAAGAATATAGTTGACAAATTGTTAATAAACGCATAACGCACGATTCCGGTGTATGTAATTTAGGTCTGCCAATTCGGATTTACTTAACGAACACTAAATTTTGTTTCTAAGGGAAGTTGAAACGCCACAAAAGTTAACCCGTTTGTGAAAAATCATTCGATATATTGGCATTTCTTTAAGTTTTAGGGTCCCAAGAAAAATCTATTTTCCAATTTCTGAAGGCCTGTTGGTCTGTATGTCATTATGTCTATCTTGTGATTAATATCACACTAAAAAGTAATCGTCATTTAAAATATCGACTTATAGTGCTTGAATAAAGTTAATTTTTAGTGTGAAAGAATCAAATCAATATTTACACAGTAAACATAAAACACAGTAACGACGCTTAAGAATATTTTTGGGTTCCGTTTTTTTATCACGCATTCATCATCTATCATACCAACAACATGGTTGCCAGCGCGGTCGAGAGTTGTGTTTACATCTGGATTTCAAAAAGAATCTTTTTACAAAGTGCTCCGAAATTCATTTTTAATAATTTTCCAGTAAGTAAATGACTCGTTTGACATTATAATTGAAAATAATTATAAAAAAAGGATGTCGCAAGGAAGTTTTTGTTGTACGGTTAGTGCTTGTAAAAATATATGAGGTATCTCCAAAGAAGTTAGTTTTTTTAGATCTCCAAGCCTCAAAGGTAATTTATTCATAATTCTTTATTTCTATTATGCAATATATTATATAAAGATTATCTTTCATATTAAAATTGTTTGCTAGAGTTAAGTTATATTTTCGGTTACAATTTACAAACCAAACTTTTAAAACTCAATCTGGGTAGGCAAAAGTAGGAATTCTCCAGCACAAATGAGCTTGAATAAATTAGTGTATGGATTTAATTTTTTTATATAAGTAGTATATAGGCGCGAAAAGTCATTAGTAACACGCAGGCTGAAAAGTTTTTGGTCTGACACATAGATGTCGCCCTTTTCAAAAACCCAAATGATTTTTGGGAAGGACCAACCTTCAAACGATACGTGTTAAAATTTCATGATATTTCGATGATTAGTTTACAAATTACAATAGTTTTAGTGACCCTATTCGATATTTTCAAAACAATGGAAAAAATCGGATTTCGTGTGCTGATTAAACAATGTTTTTTGATGGGAAAAAAAAATACCGTGCAAGGAAAGCAATGACTTGGTGTTACGGGGACTCTGTCCCTGGAAAATCACCCATCATTTACTGGTATGCTGAATTTAAACGCAGTCGTACTCTGGACGCCCAAATGAGGTGGTTACACCCGAAAACATAAAAAAAATTGTTTTGGATGACCGTAAAGTGAAATTGCGTGAAATAGCTGACACCCTAAAGATATCAAGAGAACGTGTTGGTCATATTTTGCATGAACATTTGGGCATGAGAAACCTCTGTTCGAAAAGGGGAACGCGTTTGCTCACAGTGGACCAAAAACAACGTGTCGATGATTCTGAGCGCTGTTTGGACCTGTTTAAGCGCAATAAAAAGGATTTTTTCATGCGATTTGTGACCACGGATGAAATATGGATCCACCACTACACACCGGGATTAAATCAGCAGTCAGCTGAATGGACAGCAGCCGGCGAAAGCCACCCGAACCGACCAAAGACACCTGGGAAGGTTTTGGCCTCTATATTTTGGGAATAGCATCTAATAATTTTCATCGACTATGCTGAGAGGGGAAAAACCATCAATAGCAAACATTATATAAAGAAAGCAACTGCCCTAAATGAACAAGAAAAAAGTGCTCTTTCATCAAGACAATACACTGTGTCACAAATCAATGGTTACGGTGACAAGATTGCATGAATTGAAGTTCGAATTGCTTCCTCATCTACCGTAATCTCCCGATTTAACCCCCAGCGACTATTTTCTATTTGCAAACCTCAAAAAAAAGCTCGCGGGAATGAGATTTGGCTCCAGTGAAGAAGTTATCGCCGAAACTGAGGCCTATTTTGAAGGCAAAGACAAATTCTTCTACAAAAAAGGTATGGAAATGTTAGAAAAGCGTTGGACTGATTGTATTGCTCTTGAAGGAGACAATATTGATGAATAATGTAGAATTTTGCAAGTAGCTAGACCAAAAACTTTTCAGCCTAGTGTTATATTAGATTTAACTATTGACAAAATGGATCAAAAAGTGTGTTCACTTTATTTTTGAACATTCCCCCCCCCCCCAGACAATATCTCTAAAAGTTGAGGAATATAAATTCAACATGAGATATTTAAATGGAATTTTTTCCTTGTATTTTTTGCCTTTTCCTGTTTTGTTGTTTGTCTGTTTTAATAAGAACTTTGTAAAAAAAAGTTTCTAAAAAAAATTTCCTGATTTTCTTCTTCCTTTCACTCAGCAAAATTCATTTTTGTTCTACAGGATAGGATTTTTGCAGGTACCATACCAGCAATATGGCCATATGATCATTACAAACTAGAACCCTTTGGGAACAAAGGTGCAGAGTCAGACTGTCGCTACTGTGTTTTTTGTTTACTGTGGTATTTATTTCAAATCAACGTGTTTACGAGGGGAATTCTGGGCAAACCATTACAAATAATTAGTTTAAAATACTCAACATATCAACCAACCGCATTTGTGCACGTTATATTCTACTCACTTCGTAGGATTGCACGAAGAATTTTTCATAGGAAAATTTACATTAAAATATCGATTTTTTTAAGAAAACATACCTAAAAGTTTAGATTTCTTCCAATATCCATCTCTTACTTCTAAATAATCACTTGAGCAATCAGGAGATTTAAAAATATTCATCGAAGTAATATTGAGGATAATTTTTTCTCCGGGAGTCGCGCTAATTCTCCATTCACAACTGGTTGTATCATCTGCAGTATTGACATTTGTGGGTGGAGAAGAAAAAGAGCCTGATTTGGTTTGAAAGGTTTGACCACATTCTATAAAAAAATATTAATTAAATAACTATTTATCAATACATTATTAAACGAGTAGATCAATATATCAGTTTAATCAATATACTTACTAGGACAATTATAAAGAATTTGCGTTTGTGTAATATCTCCCTGGCTCAGTCCATTCCGTTGTCCAATTTCTGGAATCTTTTCTCCAAATGGTATTCCAATAGGCTGGATTGTGTCAAGGAATACGTTTTTTGAGTAAGTGTTTCTGGCGTAATGCATGATTGAATCATAGTCGTACTTTAATCCCAGGGATGTTACTTGATCGATGGGAAGTTTATTGAAATTAGTTTCTTGTCCTACAAAATCAATTCTAGAAAGATCTAAGGTTATAGAGCAAAATAGGTCATAAATTTGACTTCAGTGGTCCAAGAGATATACAGTCTGTCAAGCAAGAATGTATCCGCGATAATTCATTCAATAAAAATCGGTAGAGGGAACCTTTCTCTACGACGCATTTTAGTAAAAATCACGTAAAATCCAAATTGAGTCACTTTTATGCGAGTCGGTTCGAGGTAATCTTTCTTTATTCCCATCCAAAGGGCCTAAAATGACATATTCCGTTGCTGCTAAATATATTAAAAAGTTTGTATCGTCAGCGAAGAAATGGCTAAATCGTTTTAACGAGACGAAAAATGTCGACGACTTGCCAAAACGTGGCTCGGTAGGCAAAGTCACTCCGAAAGTCGAAAAACGAATCGTGTCTTTGTTTTCACGGGACTCGAAATTGACGCTGCATCAAGAAACGGCAAAATTAAGAAAATCAGGTTTGACTGTGTCCCATGAGATCATTCGACATCTTCGTGTTCATGGTGTCAAATTCCGAAGCACGTTGAAGGAACCTTTGCTGGGCGAAAATCATGTCGCGAAGCGGCTGACTTGGGCCCACGATAAGATACTAGAGTGTAGAATGGCCCCCACAATCCCTGGACGCCAACCCTATTAAAAACATTTAGTCCTTTGTAAGGAGAAAGCTTAGAGAAAAGATTCTGAGGGCTTTGACTCAGTTGTCTCGTGAGATTGGAAAAATTTGCAGAGTATGCAGAAAATCTTGTCGACAGGATGCCTCGAAGATGCCAGGCGATTATTGATGCAGGATGCGATTGGACAACTTACTAAGGTAATTGAACCGTTGTTAGCATTCCAAAATACATTGCTGGCAAAAAAATGTTTTTGAAACACATTTTTTCAAGAATACGAGCTGTCACGTTCTTATTTGACAGACTGAATTAAAAACAACAAATTTTGCGTAATTGTTGAAAAAAGTTGCTTAATACATTATGATGGAGTCCTCTAATCTCACACTCTAATAGAAACAACTACTAAAGTCCATTTGTTTGGAGTTGATAGCACACAACATGGGTTATAAATAGAGACCGGATTATTTGCAACATAAAAATCTTGAAATATGCATGCAAATATGCATGAAAAATGATTAAAATAAGCATGAAAAGGGTCAAAATATGCAATATTAAATAATAATAAAAGTAGTAATTTTTAGTTTTTTATTTCAAAATCAGCATAGAATTAACAAGTTATCGAGGATATTTAAATTTAATTAACAATTATTTAACATTTTTTTTAAAATTATTTAACATTTGTATTCTTGTACACGTAAACAATAAGGTATTGTTCCAAATGTTGGGTAGTAAGATTGTGTCTTCGATCACTTAAAATATTTTTATAAGTGGAAAAAGACCATTCCACATCCACTGAGGTAATTTAGGTGCTATGTTAGCACTTATTGTTTCTGGCAAAAGTTCACCCGTTCCATTAATAAAACTATCAATTTGACACAAAGGTTCAAAGCCTGGGTTGTTGCAAAAAAAGTTTTCAAACTTTTCTTTAACTCTAAGCGGGAATACATCTGGCAATGTGGAGTTTATTTGACGGATTTTATTCATTAACTGAATTGATTCGGTCAACGCCAAACCTCGAGTTTCAAGCTTATTAATACCCGCAGGTATGTGGGAAAAGTGAGTGCTAATCAAAGCTATATTTTTTTTTTAATATCAGAATTGTTAAATGCTTTCTTGATTGACGAACTGCCATAGCCTCTGCACTACGAAGTCATTTACTAAACGTTTGATAGCCTCGAAATGTTCATTGTAAAATAGTACAGCTTCAATCCATGTTCCCCATCGAGTTACCACTGGTTCGGGAGGTAAAGGCACATTTGGCAGTCTTTCTTTATAGACGTTATTGCGAGCAGGTGCCTTAAGAAACACTTTCTTTTGCTAATGAAATAAGTTTATTTACATTTCTAAACGTGGATCGTACTTCTTCAGCGAGTCGATGAACTCCGTGAGCAAAGCACGTCACATGAATTAAATTTGGATAAAATACTTGGAGGACTTTGGCTGCCTTGATCATATAGGGAGCAGCATCTGACAGAAATATATATATATATATATATATATATATATATATACATATATATATATATATATATATATATATATATATATATATATATATATATATATATATATATATATATATATATATATATACATATATATATATATATATATATATATATATATATATATATATATATATATATATTTCATCTGCAGAAGATTCGGAAAATATTTTTTTAATACCCTCATTCACAAATCTGGTGATCGTAGAATGATTTGTCTTGTCAAGTTCTTTGCAGGCCACCAAATAGGAAGAAGAAGGGTCTAATCTTAATGAACCCACAATTAAATTTGCAGTATAGCGACCACAACTGTCGGTAGTTCCATCAGCCGAAATCCAAATAATGTCATCCTTAAGTTCATCACGTATTTCTTCCAGAACATGTTCGTAAATTGTTGTTATGTAGTTTTTACGCAGTGTTGATTCGTCTGGTATTTTTTGATTCAAACAATATTTTCGCAGAAAATCCTTGAATGTAGGATTTGTAAGTTTGTGGAGAGGAATATTACTTGCAAGCAATGCTTCACATAAATCCATGCTACAGTGGTTTTTTTTATTTGCCTATAGAAGTGAAATCACTGCTACTCGCTGCTGTTATAAGTTGTTGTCGTAGGCCTTTTTTTTGCAATCCTGCAATATGAAGACTTGTCTTGACATGCTGGTCAATTAGAAACTTTTTTGTGCACGAAACATTTTTGTCGCAAACTCGACAATATAAAACATTTCCGTCGTATGTAAATGTTCCAGGATAATCAGCTACCCACGAAGAGATACTTGTTTTTGCGGGTGGCATGGTACACGTTAAACTTTAACACAACACGTTAAAAATTGCAAAAAGACTACACTGATGCAAGCGCGTCTACAATAATGTTAAAACCGATATCTTGTTTTAAAATAAAAATTCGTCTTCGAGAAAATTGTTTATTTGATCCACGCTCAAACTTCTTAGAAACTAACTACTTATCACTTAATATACCGACCAAGAAACAAAGGAATAAAATACTGTCGTAATTTTAGGTATTCCCTTGGCACTATAACCTAATCGATGTGTAGACTATTGCAGGTAATGTTCCGGCGATAAGATCGGTTCCAGACGGCGACATACCCTGAGCAATTCAATTGCCTAGTAATACTGAGAAATATTGTAAATATAGGGAAAATATGCATCATTACTAGATTTTGGGTAAAATATGCAATAATCGGTGAGAATGGTCTAAATACGCAAATGCATATGAAAATATGTAAATGCATATATGCTGGTCTCTAGTTATAAACATTAAAATGTCATAAACCATAAGCGTTCAAAATTTCTCTACCAATTATTTGCATTTTTAGTTTTAAGCACCTTTATTTTCTATCTCTATACAAGAGTGTGACCTTTTTCTAAAAAGTATTTTATTACATGCATTCTAAAATTTACCATAAGCTATATAAATCAACGCATTTTAAAGTTTATTTTATAAGTAAATGATGAAACTAAAAATCTTATTTGTATGATAAATAGTGAAGTAAGGTTATAAACAACGATACTTAACGTCCAGGATGCCCTAGTACATCAACAGCCAACAAGCCAAGTCCGTGAAATTGTGGAAACCTGTACCAACATGACGAAAGTTGGATCAGCAATTATTTATAGAATTCTAGAAGAAAGAAAACGCCGTCCTTGCAACGAACCTCAGAATCACAAAGGAAAGGAATCCTTAGAGGTCGATGAAGACTTTAAAAACGCTGTAAGAAGAAAGAAATACCTACACTACATAAAGTTTTGAAAGAAATCACAGAAGACCAGGACTCACCTGATGTAAAAAAATGAATATTATGGAAAATCCTTCATAGCCGGAATTTTCGTTGGGAAAAACACAATAGAAAATCTCTTCATATCGATAAAACAGAAATAATTTGTTGGAGAAGAGAATATTTACGAGCAATCAGAAAATTTCGAGCCGAAGAAAGAAATATTTTTTATTTAGATGAGACTTGGATTAATGAGGGACACACAGTGGACACACAGTCAATTGGATTAAAACTCCCTTCAGGAAAAGGTCGCAGGCTAATTATAGCACATATTGGTAGTGAAAACGGATTTCTCGTCGATGGCTTGTTAGAATTTGAATCAAAGTCAACTAAAGATTACCATGAGGAGATGACGGCCGATGTTTTTGAGTACTCCAAACCATTCTTGATTATTAGAACGATTCCCGACAAATTAATGAAAAAAAGCGGATATTCTTCAATGGATAAGAGACAAAAATCTTAAATATAAAGATAATATGTTAAAAGCGGAACTTTTCAAAATTGCGAAACAATATAAGGCACAGTTCAAGACATAAGCAGTCGATGAGATGGCAAAGGAACGGAATATCACAGTGCTTAGATTACCTCCATATTATTGCGGATTGAATCCCATAGAGCTAATTTGGTCACAAATGAAAGGTTTCGTTGCAAGGGAAAACACCATGTTCTAACTTCAAGACGTAAGGCAATTATTACTCGCCGGAATAGAGAGGATCAAAGAGGATAATTGGAAAAATGCCATTCGACATGTTATAGAAGAAGAAAATAAAATGTGGAAACTTGACGAATACATCTAAGAAACTGTGGAAATAGAACTCTTAATTATCAATTTAAGAGAAGTCGAATCTTCAGATTTTGAAGATGATGATTATTTTTGATTGTAATTAAAGTACTTATGTGCCGTGAATTGTGAATTTGTATATATACATAGATCTATAGATTAAAAAAATTTTGGTAATAAATCTTATATTTCTATAACTTTATTTTTAAGATAATATTATTTATTAAACACTAAAAGCAGGTTACGCTCGGACGACTATGCTACTGATGAACCCTCATTTACATTTTATGACTCTACTGTATAGCAGAGGTTTTCTTCCTAAAACATGGTGAACTCTTAAAAATAATTCAAAACAATATCTTTTTTTTAGCGCACCCCAACATGTATTTGCATCTACAATTAGTGACTTCTGCTATCAACTCCAAACAAATACACTATAACTGTAAAATCTAGGCTGTACGGAGAAAAATACACAAAGTTTTGTTAAAAGAAAAATATGTGGAAATATCACTTCAAAAATACAAAAACATCTGCTTTTCAAAACAAGA
Organism: Pachyrhynchus sulphureomaculatus; assembly: GCA_019049505.1. Lineage (NCBI taxonomy): Eukaryota > Metazoa > Arthropoda > Insecta > Coleoptera > Curculionidae > Pachyrhynchus > Pachyrhynchus sulphureomaculatus. Next base: position 48,943,269 of record CM032451.1, on the reverse strand, counting down.
GATAAAACGAACAACATAGGAATAAACCTTCTAGCTATAAATCTAAAATTAAAAACAAGATTAATGAGCACATCTCACTGACCGAAGAATAACAGGGGTTTAGATCAGGGAGGTCTTGCACGGATGCCGTTTTCTTTACAAGGAAATTTATCAAAAAACCGATAGAATACGAGGGCTATCTTTTGACTTTTTATAAAAACAATGAAAGAAAAAAAATGTTTGGTACGAATCGTTTTGCTGTTTCTCAAAATATTCACCTTTAAGATTTATACACCTTTGCATGTGTTCGAACCAATTCTCGAAACATTTTTTCCACTCTGAAGTTGGTACTCAAAAACATAGTTTTGGAAGGATTCAACAACTTCTTGAGGTAATGAAAATCGCTATACACACTTTTTTTGACATTCGGGAACAAAAAGAAGTCGCTAGGCGATAAATCAGGTGAATACGGAGACTTTAATTCGATGTTTTTCTCCGTCAAATTGTCAATAGTTTGACGTGCTGTGTGGGAGCTGACATTGTTATGATCAAGAATGATTTTATCGATGATTTCTGGCAGAAAAATTGTTGTATACCATTCAGCATTAATTGTTCTTCGATCTTCTAAAGCAATGGTGCAACATGTTCATTATAACCAAAGAAACAAACGATCATTTTCTCGGAAGTCCTTCGGGAACGAACCATTTGTGTTGGATTTGGTTCTTCTTGAAACACTCAAACCGTTAATTGTTGCTTAGTTTCCGGCTCGTACGAATATATCCAAATTTCGTTTCCTGTTACGCTATTGTATATAGATTTAACGTGTTCTTGGTTGAGCATTTCCTTACACCAACCGACATGAGCCTGTTTTCGGTCAAATTATGCGGAATTCAGATCTTTTTCACAACTAAATGTTCATGCAACATCAAATGTACTGCAGTTTTCAAAATGCCTAAGGATGCCTTTATCTCATGGTAAGTCACATGCCGATCTTCGTCAATCATGTTGCGCACAACATCGATGTTTTTTAGAACAACAACCGATCCTTCACGAAATCCATCGTTGACGGAAGCACGACCATGACGAAATACTGCAAACCAATTTTAAACAGTTTTTTCTGATGGTGATTCATTACTAAAAGTTGAACAAAGCAATTCGAGGCATTATCGTTGAGTTAGGCCCTTAGTAAATTCGTAAAAAATCATCCAATGAAAACCTTCACGTGAAATTTCAGTTTGTTCACAAAACTATTTTTTTTAGACTCATACTGTAAACAAACTACTCGGCCAATTTCTGAGCTGCTACTGTTTTAACAATAACAAATGTCAAATTTTACTACACTGGTAATGTCACATCTTAATAGCGCCATTTAGTGGTCGTTTGTAAAAACTTAAAAGGTGGTCTTCATATACGTTCTTATGTTCTAGTAACCTTCGATCTGGTATACCTAGGTGATTCCTATTCCTGTATAAAACACATTATCAAAATCATAGAGATTATTTACTCAAAATACGGAATCGTAGCTGAACACAATTATGCCTATAAAAAGGTGAAAGTAATCAAAAAATTTTTCAGTTTCATTCTCAGCTAGATAACTAACTGCACGATTCTCGTATAGTATTACCCTTGTATTTTAACACATATTTTCATTTTACGGAAAATTTTTACTATTGATTAATAATTATAATTGTACTGACCTCTGACTATATTGTCCCCAAACACTTTAACGTAGTTATCACGATCCGGTCGGGTATGTTCGTGGTAGTACCCGATCGAGTGACCTATTTCGTGTACGACGATGCCAAATTTCGCACAGCTGTCGCCAATGCTTAATGCTTGAGCTCCTATTCCACGTTTGCCTACGAATGAACAACATCTGGAAAAAAATAAAAAAAAAATCAAAATTTAAAAGCAAGCGAGAGAGTGACTTCTAGCAGTAAGATGTCCCTCGAGCTGATGTTGACACAATATTAAGGAGCACATCTATCTCCTACCAAAAGTCACGCAATCGCAAATCACGAACTGATAGAGGAACTTAGTTATGTTCGTGTTGCTATTGCCTCTTCGTCTAGGTTAGCTGATTAGCTTTAAAACGAAGTCGAAAATGACATGTCCTAGTTTGGTAGAGATAGTTGATTAATGAACGGCTCGCCCGGATTGTCCATTGTCCATTTTTGGACTCTTGTGTTTTTAATGTAAGGGCAAATCTTACTGACGGTTTTCTTTTAATAAGCCACGATATTTTTTGAGTAATAATTTAGGTTGATTAAAAAGACACACAACACACAAAGATAAGGTGGTGGTGGCGTTAGCGTGCCTGAGTCACTGCCGGACCCTGTCATCCAATTTACGACAAGATTTAAATCAAAACAAGTGAAAATTCGATGACCTAATTTGTGATGACTGTTGGAAAAAACATATTTACGTTTAATAACATTTGTTACAATAAATTTATGATATGCTAACTTTTATCACAACTGGATGAGGTTGGTTTGTCTTAGTATTTCCTAAATATATCGCACGTAATCTTTATTTTTATTTTCTTGAAACGATTATTTATGCTAATAATAAGTTATGAATAATATTTTTTGGAGCACGTGTAATAAATTATTTATTTTAAGTAGAATTTCGTAACATACATAATACATTCTGCTTGAAAATAAACCTACGTTTTAGATGAAGATAAAAAGACAATCATAAATATTCAAATCCTGTATTTCAATCATATATTTTTCTTCAGCCTCGGTATAGCATGGTCACGGTGAATTAATTAGCTAATTGAGTTTTTATAGAGAACTTTCAAATATTGTTAAGGGTTGTGGTCACTTATGCTTGAACATTTCTAATGGTGCTGTAGTGCTCTTCTATTAGCGGTAAATGAAATTAGAGAGAAAAAAAAATCACATATTGAGAAAGTTACTATGTGCGAGCTTTGTTGAATGAGGGAGGTGTATGAGACATTCATAGTCAACTAACGTGGCACCCATCTTGTAGATGCTTTATTGAGTTGTAGCAATATATGGACCATATTCCGCGCTAAACTAAAACGAATATCAAAAAGTATATAATAATATAAATAAATAATAATATTTTGTACAGAGTAATACGTCCGTTTTCCTTTACAAGCTGTTCCACTAACGCAATGTCTTCGTTCGTCATTACCCGGTTAGCCTGCCTCGGTCGTGAGACATCCTCCAAAGAAGTTACATCGCTTTTAAACTTTCTACACCACTTGTACATATGCTGCAGGAACAAGGAATCACCGTAATGCGCTGTCATCTTGCGATGAATTTCAATTAGTATGACACCTTCAGTACTCAAACAATGCATCGCAGATCGCTGCTGCTGACAGTGGGGCAATCATCTTTTACTGATGCTGCTGCCTTCTTCGTTATTACAGTATCACTCTGCCATTTGGCCGTCATTTTGTGAGACTCCATTTACCGAATCGATCCTACAACTTTTACGGAATTTTATTGGCCTTGATAATCTTCTGTAAACTTTTTGTCATGCTTGCAGCCGGCTTTCTAGTAACTTCTGCTGGCATGTTCTCCCATTCGTTCAATATTCTGTTTTTTAATTCTTCTCTATTTGAAACATTATGTTTGCGAACGCGCTGTTTAATTTCCTTCCATAAATGCGCGATGGGGTTGACATGGGGTGATTGCGGAGATGTATGAAGCTGCTGTCGCACATTATGGATCATCTATTCTCGCACCAAGTTTGCTGTATGTTTCGGATCATTGAAAATGTATCTTTTTTTCGAGTGCTAATATATGGACACTTTCTCTTAAATTGTCCCTCAAAATGTTCAGATAAACATGTTGATCCATGGTACCATTAATAAAATGTAAATTTCCAACCCCTCCAGTTGACATTCATCCCCAAGACAGAATACTGCCACCCCTGTCTCACTATGTTTTTAAAATCGAATGCGGTATTTTTCGTTCTCCAAACTTTAATTCTGCCATCAGACCGAAAAAGGTTAATTTTAGTTTCATCACTAACGAATACGGATTCCCGAAATTCAGGAGGTTTAGTAACGTATTCCCTAGAAAAAGCTAACCGCGATTAGCTTCCAAAATTAACGACTTTTTCCTGGCTGCACACCCTTAACAGTTTGCCCTGTGTAAACAATTTCTAACTGTTTGTGAACAAACATTTTTCGAAAATAGTTCCGGTACTTCTTCTTTTAATTTTGGTGCACTTTTCTTGGGATCTATAATTATTTGTCTAACAATACTGGCCTCTTCACGTGAAGTCAGTTTCTTGGAACGACCAGCAACCCGTTGAATTATATACTGGTTTACAATTTACTGAACAGTAGCATGGGACTTTTTAACAATTTTTCCTGTATTTCGGTACGATTTTCCGTCTTTCCACAAATCAATTATGATCTTTCGAACTTGAAATGGAATTTCCCAATTTTCTCTCTCTCTCTCTGCAAATTTACTAACAACAAGTGACAGACTATACAGTATGGCAGAAAAATTATTGATTTGTTTTCAATTTAGCGAGCAATAGATAGCTTGATAAAATGCGGCTGAATATAACGTGTTCGTTCCAATGCAGTTCTTGAGTGTATGGAGACTTTTTTGACATTAGTTTTGTTTACATTTTTATAACAATGATGTAACTTTCAAATAAAATGTTAGGTAGTTGTTTTTAATACTAATCCTCGTTGGTTAAGTTTGAAATATTAATTTAAAGATGTTTTCTCCAGTTAATTAGTTAAACATAACAGAAAAATAGTATAGAGAGCAGGTGGTATATGGAGACTTTTTGGACTGACTGTAGGTTAAAACACTATTTACGTGGTGCAACGACAGACGAAATGTTGAAAATTCTAGTATAGAAAGCAGGTGGTGTATGGAGACTTTTTGGACTGAATATATATAGATATATATATATATATATATATATATATATATATATATATATATATATATAGATATATATATATAGATATATATATATAGATATATATATATATATATATATATATATATATATATATATATATATATATATATATATATAGATATATATATATATATATATATATATATATATAGATATATATATATATATATATATATATATATATATATATATATATATATATATATATATATATATATATATATATATATATATATATAGATATATATATATATATATATATATATATATATATATATATAAATATATATATATATATATATATGTATATATATATAGATATATATATATATATATATATATATATATATATATATATATATATATATATATATATATATATATATATATATATATATATATATATATATATATATATATATATATATATATATATATATATATATATATATATATATATATATATATATATATATACATATATATATATATATATATATATATATATAATATATATATATATATATATATATATATATATATATATATATATATATATATATATATATATGTACATATATAACAACAATATTTTATCTAAAGCTGATATTTTTTTTCCCATCCATTATAATCGATTTCCGTTAAAAACATAATTTAACTTTGATTATGGTCTCATTAGTAACACTATGTAGAACGATTCAAAACATAATTTTTTAACACTGCAATTCAAAATGGCCGTTTCAATAAACAAAACCTTTTCTTGCCGTATTTACATCCTTTCCTCGTTGCAATTCGCACGCTCGTATTGCTAAACTACATTTCAAAAGCGTTAATTATTTGAAAATATTATATGTACAATGGTTATTCTTACATTGTTCTTCAGCTACTTGGGCAGTATATTATCTAATTCCTTAATAGTCTGATTAAGTTTTTTAAAAGTACATTTCATTTTATTTCATGAGTATTTAAGATGGTGTTTCAGTTTTAATGACAGCAGGTTGTTTAATACCGAAAAGTCACGTTCAATTAAACTTTTGTTGTCGAGACGTAGTCAGCTAAATGTAGTTTATATATATATATATATATATATATATATATATATATATATATATATATATATATATATATATATATATATATACATATATATATATACATATATATATACATATATATATATATATATATATATATATATATATATATATATATACATATATATATATATATATATATATATATATATATATATACATATATATATATATATATATATATATATATATATATATATATATATATATATATATATATATATATATATATATATATATATATATATATATATATATATATATATATATATATACATATATATATATATATATATATATATATATATATATATATATATATATATATATATATATATATATATATATATATATATATATATATATATATATATATATATATATATATATGTATATATATATTCACTATATATATATATATATATATATATATATATATATATATATATATATATATATATAAACTCGCTGGGAACCCCTATTCTACTTTTTTTCCGCCGCATCGCTAGTTCGGGCAGTATTATTTTCAATTCAGTTCATGTGTTATGCGGTTCTAATGCATATTTGATCAAAGTAGTAAATTAAATGTTTAAGTTTTGATTCTAAAATGAGTTCACAAAAACGTAAAGCGTTTACTTTAAAAGACAAACACGATATTATAAGGAAAATAGAAAATAGACATAAGCAAAGTGATGTTTGCAAAGAGTTGAATTTAACTAAATCTACGGGTTCTACCATATAGAAGAAGAGGCAAGAAATCGTATCAATCTATGATAAAAGAAACTTTAGTTGTAAAAAAGTAAGAAAATATACTTATGACCAAATCGTTAAGGACTAGCTAAATGGTTTAGTCAAAAACGTTCCTATTACTGGCTATACTTTACAAAAGAATGCTAGTGAATTGGGAAAGAAAATAGAGAACACCGAGTTTAACTTTTCTAGAAGTTGGATTGAACGATTTAAAAAGGGACATAATATTAATGGGGGCAAGATAGTAGGAGAAAAACTGCAGTAGTGGATATGACTGCTGTTGATCAATGGTTGGCCACTGTATGGCCAGAAATTCTAGAAAGTTATGAGTATGTTGACATTTTTAATGCGGATGAAACGGGTTAGTTTTATAAGATGACGCCTGCTAAGACATTAACGTTTGTCTGAGAGAAATGTGCTGGTGGTAAATTATCAAAAGTAAAGATTACTGTGATATGCCTGGAACAGAGAAAAGAAAATTGTTGATGATAGGAAAGTCTGCCAATCCCAAGTATTTTAAAAACAAACATTTAAGGGTAAAGTACAAATCAAACAATAAAGCTTGGATGACATCAGAAATGACAACGAACTGATGGAATGGGACAAAGAAATAAAATTCATAAACAGAAAAATATTACTTTTGATTGACAATTGTCCAGCGCACCCTGAAGTTGATCTACAGCAAATAAAATTGTTTTTTTTTACCTCCAAACACAATTACAAAGTTCTAGCCTATGGAGCAAGGTGTGATACATTCTTCAAAATGTCATTATAGAAAGATTATACTTATGAAAATGTTAGAGACGATCGATAAAGGTAACATTTTTCTGTAACTCTCTTGGACGCTATAAGCTTTATCCATATGGCTTGATAAAGAGCCAGTAGAGAAACCATTGCAAACTGTTTTAAGCATGGCGTTTTTTTAAGGAAGGAATGTAAATGTGATTCAGATGGATTGAAAAATATTGCGAAGATCTTACTGATTGTCTAGAATTTGTTTACGATGCTGACATTCAACAAAGTACAGTAGAAATCGAGATTAAAAAGATGTTTAATCACTGTAATTTTGAAGAATATGTATGGTCTGATATTGAATTAATGACAAGAGAAATATTAACTGAAGATAAGATTGTGACATCAGTGACTTCTGGAAAGATTTTAAGCGATAATGACGACGAAGATGATCTTGGAGAAGGAGATAATATTTATGTTCCATCCATTTCAAAAATGACTAAGAAAATGACTGAAACTCGCAATCTCGTGAAGTTCCTGAACATATATGGGGTAGTTTTTGTGACCTTGACAATTATATAAACACCATTTCTTTTTCAAGTAAAATTGTACAAACGATAATTACTAATTTTACTGTATAAACTACGTATTTTAATGTTTTCGTTTATACTCGTATATGTACCAACATACATAATAATAACTTTAGTGTGACTTGTTTGATTTTCCTTTGAACATTTTCTTTTAATTTAATAATTATTATTATTCATTTTTCTGGGCATCAGCACCTAATCTAAATAAAAAAATAGTGAAAAATGACATTAGATTTTGTTTACTCTTTGTAACGAACTTCGGATATATCGAATTATTTTTAGTGATTAATTGGTTATAAACGGACTTCACTGTTTATATATATATATATATATATATATATATATATATATATATATATATATATATATATATATATGTATATATATATGTATATATATATATATATATATATATATATATATATATATATATATATATATATATACCTATGGATTTCAAAATAACTTACCCGCATGGTCTTTCAGTAAAATATACATAATCTATGTTCTCCGATTTGTTTCTTTCAATAAACTTTAAACATGTATAGTTTTCCCAATGTCTCATGGCCTGTTTAGCTAATGCTTTTCTATAGGTACTCCATGATTCGTCGATTTCGTAAGGAATTATACCGTAATCCCACAGACGTTCTTGAACAGTAGTGGCAGCAGCTCTTTTTAAGATTTTGTGGTTTGGCGGAGCGACCTCTGGTATATATTTCCTACAAGAAGAAAAAATTGTTCATATGTATATGATGTAATTGTAGATCACCCTTAGAATGCTTTACCAGCACATCGAAATCTTTTACGGTAATTTCTGTCAGATGTATTTGGTTGAGTGGTAATCAGTAAAAGACATAAGCAGATCTAAAATATTTATTTTATGTTTTTTTAGCATGGGTAAGTGCAAACAATATATAGAAAAAGAATATTGGTATCCAAACGAAATAAAAACTCACAAAGTACTTAGTTGACCTCGCCAAACATTTCTCCTTTGAGCATTAGTCCAGTCTAATAAGTAACGTGTCCGATAAACAAATTTAATTACAGCCTTTATTGATTATCAAATTATAGTCCTTGGAAAATTATGTCTTAAACATGAGGCGATATAAATGTGAAACGTTAGTTCTTGTCACTCTACTAAACGAAGGGTGAATTTATCGATCACTGCTTAGCAAGAGTTTCCGTGACCGCTGACATTTATTGCTGAATATTTCGTTCAAATTGTTTCAGGGAGTGAGGCTTTTTAATGCTTTTTTGGTTTTAATGTATCTTCGCAAGAAAAAGATATATCAGCATTAAGCTAAGTCTAGATGGAGGCCAACTTATTCCACATATTTTAAAAATAAGGTTATTTGGAAATTTCTCGAATGACCAGAAAAGATGTGTTTCAAGTGTGCGATGTCAGTATATCTTGTGGAAACTAGGTTTTCAGATTATATTCATAAATATTTTGTCAAGCTGGAGTCAAGAAGTGCTTCACCTTCATATGTAGCTCCGAATTGGCAAATGTTGGACAGCCCCGGTCATTCACAAAAAAGCACCGGCCTAATATTGCAAGTGTCGACATTGCGTCCTTTAGTTTTAGACTTTTGACGGTTAACGGCCCTTGGTCGTCGCATATTGACAGGTAGGACTAAATGTAGGGGTAAATGATACAGAACCTGAGATTTTCGCCACACGTTAGTAGCTCAATTATTATTTTTGTAAAACTATCACAACACACACCAGAATGCTACAACAATGCTCCAAGAAATAAAATTTCCAAGGACTGAAGTTACGACCTCTAACTCAAACTTGCCCTTCGCACACGTTTTATTCGGAAACTAAGGTAAAAGATATCAAGGGTTGACCATTTAGTCACACTTACCATATTTTCTTTTTTTCCAAAATCTTCTTTGCATTATCTGAAATAAGTTTATGTTTTTGCTTGAGCATCTTCACGATCTCTGTGGATATATTGGGTGTAATGTTTCCTCGAATCGGCAAACGTTATAGCAATGTCATCCACAAAAACATCTGAAATAGTATATAAAATATGCATACTTATGTACAGTTTTTAACGAAATATTAAGAGGAATTCCGGTACCGTCTGATGTATTTACCAGCGTACCGATGACAAAATTAAAAAAAAAATGAATAAAAGTGCCTCTAGGTGAAGTTTAATATTTTTATGGGTACCGCAGGTAAATCTATAAAGCCTACAGGAGCGACACGTGTGCAGAAAAAGCGTTCCAGTTTGATCTTGAATCGTGACAACTTGTTTTCGATGGGAAATACAGTTTTGGAAAAATTATTCGAAAGGTATAAGGTTCTCCATATAGAAGGGTTTTTGAAAAGGTTGATACGAGTGATGCAATGTATTAGCGTGACCTGTATCATGGAACACTTTCCATGAAAGTATTTATAGAACACGCTCAAGGAGCCAACCGCTCTTCGATGTTCCAGGGAATCAAAATTGCCGGTTAGTTCTAGTTCTTAAATCAGGCGAATAGCTAATTTCCAAACATAATCCAATAAACGCAGCATATATTTGGGAGCAAAGCCCAAAACACGGAAGAAAAATTCCACTGCTTTAGTATGCATGCAACAAATGAAGTGTCCCGACATAACTAGGGCCACTTCTGCAACGTTGACTTTTTAGAAAAAACTGCCGCCTGAGTTTTCGTAGCGTTGACTTCTACTTGGTTACTGTTACCCTAAGAAAGCATTTCTTCTAAGTCTTCGTTAAGTTAGAGAACTTCCTGCTGTCTGTGGGTATTTGCATGGATGATTGATGTTCGAGCGTTCAAGGTAAATGAGGTAAGACGCGAATTGTCGTCGGCAAACCTGTACAGTGAATTTCTAGTTCTCTGTAGCAGATTGTTAATGTCTTCTTCTTCTTCTTTATATTAGGCACTCCTGCCTGTTTTTCTCTAATGTATCGTCGCCACCGGTTGTCGTTCCATCTTTTTCGTGAGTGTCTTATACTCCTTCGGCCCACCGGTGTTTTATCTCGAGCTATTTTCACTAATAGGCGTTCGGACATTCTATTTATGTGTTGATTCCATTTATGTTTTCTGTTTCTTATCCACGTGTTGATGTCCTCTACTTCACATATGTGCCTTATGTTGTCATTTGTTCCTCTATCCCATCTGCAATTCTTCTTAATGTTTTCATTTCACTTGTTTGTAAGTACCTCTGAGTTTTGCATGTTTCTGGTCTTGTCTCTGCTGTGTAGGTCATAATTGGTCGAACTAAAGATTTATATATACGAGATTTCACTTCTGTTCTCAAGTATTTATTTTTTCAAATAGTATCATTCAAGCATCCTGCTATTCTATTGGCTGTTACTATTTGTTTCTTTTATTTCTTCTTCTATATTGTTGTTATATGATAATTTAATTCCTAAATATTTAATTGTCGTCACCTGCTCTATAATCTGATTATCGATTTCTAGCTTACACCTAATTGGTTCTTTGGAGATAACTACTGATTTGGTTTTTTCAGCCGATACTTTCATATTAAATTTCTTTGCTGTTGTATTAAACTGGTCTCTGCAAGTCATCTTCATTCTCAGCGACTAGAACAGTATCGTCGGTGTAACACAATATTTGTATTTCTTTATTGCCCATTTTATATGCTTTTTGTTTTTATCTGTTTAATTATTTCATCTAATATAATGTTAAACAGTAGGGGACTCAGTAAGTCTCCTTGTCTAATACCAGTTATTACCTCTATGGATTCAGTTAACGCTCGCTTCTATTTTATTTCTTTTGTAAACGTTCTCAATTAGTTTTATTATATCTAATGGAATATTCTTGTTATAAAGTGTGTGTACTACGTCTTGCAGCTGTACTCTATCAAATGCTCTTACCCAATCTATAAAGCATTAGAACGCTGTTCTGTTATACTCAATTTATTTTTCAGTAATATGTGCGTCGTTATGGGATCTTCTGCTCTTGAATCCTTGTTGTTCTTTAGAAAGCTGTATAAGTGAAGTTATTTTATTGGTAACAATTTTTGTCGTCAGTTTTAAAGTTGTGCACAAGAGGTTAATTCCTTGATAATTATTCGGATCGGTTTTTTCTCCTTTTATAAAAAGTGGTATCCTAATGTTTGGTATCCATTCTTCCGGTATTCGCGATCTCTGTATTATTTTGCTTATGAGCTTTGCCAATTCTTTAGTCAGTTTCACTCCTCTGCACTTTAATAGTTCATTTTGTATTTCGTCCTTACCAACTGATCTTCGGTTTTTTAATTTTTTGAGAGCTTCTTCCACCTGTTTTTTATCTATTTTTGATGTTTCGTTGATTACTATTTCTGGTGTTTCGAGTGCCAAATTTTCTGTTCTATTATGCAATTGCTTTATATAATTTATCCATCTATCTTTTTCGATGTATCTTACTTCTATTAATTCTTTCATTTCCTTTCGTTGTCCAGATTGTTAATGTAGAGGAGGAATAGAGTAGGAGACAGTATTGAGTCTTGTACTCCTAGATATCGTATAAGATAAGAAAACACAATGTCGTCCGATAATTTTTACTAATAATATTATAATTATTGATTTATATTTAACAGCAAATTATGAGTGAATATTTTCAAAATTTTGAAACGTTTCGTTTTTTATTTTACTGGACACAAATGCCGTAAAATTGTCATGATTTTTGGAAATTTTGGGTACGGCTTGGACATCGATTTAGCTACTTTAAAATAGTGCCAACATAATGTAAACGACTTTTCTCGGCCTAATATTGACCACAAGACCACTCTTCTTCTATTTTAGTGCATTTTTTCACATTCTAACGCTTTCGGCTCACTATTTCTTAAATATCTCAGCTTCTGTTCGTTGTTATGCGACAAAAAAAAATCATTTTACTTATCATAAAATTGCCTAATAAACTGCGTAGGTTACATTAAAAAATATTAATTACATAACCTAAAAATAGTATTAACTACGACAAATTGAAAAATTGAACTTCCGTATAATTCGATATTACGGCTTCAAATTATAGGGAAATTATATTAACAGAAAAGTGAGTCAAATTTTATTAAAGAATATTAAGAGGATTGGTTAAAATTCGCATTTTAGTCCAAATCTTATTATGGATTTTTCTTGTGGGCAAAAGATCGTAAGAAGTTTTTATTTAAAACATGAAAAATTTTATGCCCTTCAACATGATTAGAAGGAAAGGTAGGTTTTTTTAAATTTTTTTAACAGACAATTTTTTATAAATAATTAAACATAAATTTTTGGATCAAAAATTGCATACTAAAGTTTGAAACACCGTAAATTTTTTATTTTGGACTACTACATTACAAGATTAGTTATTACACTGAATTATTTTTTGTGAAGTTATCCTGCAGACAAGGAGGTACCGTAGTTTTCATTAGTGGTTCATTTAACCAGATAAAAAATAATGTTTATTTAATGTTTAATGTTTAAAATATATTAGAAAAAAAATTTCTTAAAATTGAAAGTACAATAAAAATATATAATCGCCATTCTTTTGTATTATTCACTTAGTAACTTTTTTTTAAAAATATACATATTTTATGCAGCGCCCAGGTGTATGTAACCCTGGTTTTAAATTAACGTCGAATTTTAATTTAAAATCGTATAATTACCGTTTTTATTACACTTGTTTTTTGGTAAAATAGAGCTCATTTCAATGTCTAACTACAATAATAAGAGGCCCCTGTCAAAATAATAAAACCCGACTTACCAGCTTTGCACGGGTTCAATCCAGTATCATTTGATATCTTTTTCGGAAAGGTCATAGTTAACAAGTCGTCCACAGAAAACTTCCTTGAGTACCGTAAAGGCTTGTAAGGTACTGTTACATTTTGGTTCTTAATTGTCACATTTTTTATTGTTTCATTATTATTGAGGTCCAAACTTACACTCGATTCCGCAGTTTCAAATTCAGTCACATTTTCAGGTATAAAAGTTTGCACTAGCTTGGAGTTTTCTTGAGATGTTATGTTCGTAACATACAGTTCAATGTTGTAAGTTGTATACTCCCCATTGTTTGTCTCATAACTCGAATTTGGCAATATTTTTGAACTAATACTTTCACTTCTCGTCACCTGATGGTTAGATATAACTTCCGCACTATTTTCCAAGTGAATTGTTTCATTTGAAATATTTGATGAATCTCGTGGAATTGTCGTTGTTGCATTGTTTATCACAGCGCACTGGACTACAAGGTAGCAACAGCCAAGAACAAATACTACTCGTTTGAACATTGTTAATGTTTAATCTGCTATTCTATCTGTTTTGATGTGTGCTAATTACGAGATGATGATAATTTTTAATGTATGGGGGCAGAAGAAAAAGTAATTGTCCTAAAATAGAGAAAAAAGGATATGAATATTATGGAAATTATTTCAAAAGTAAAGTTGGTAATTTGCAACCTTGCAAAAATTTTGAATTATTTGTGTTGTGTTTCTTATTGTTTATTTATAGTAATATTTGACGTCTTTTTCGGTAAGAAATAACAATTAATTAGTAATAATTAGTAACATAGAAAATAAATGTATAAATTTTAATTGTTTGTTTACATAACATTTATAAAGGTTTCTAGTTAACATAATCTAATCGGAATCACTTCGTCGATTCATGTATATTTGTAGGAAAAATATTGATCTTTTGGGAAGTTAAATTTTTGATTTGAACTGTATACTTACTAAGTACTATATTATGTTAAATATAAATTTAAGAAACGTTATTTTTAGAACATGTTTTTAGATATCTCCTTACAGATTAATGTAAACGTACATTGGTTTCCTTGTTATACTCGAGGTAAAATTTTGCCCAGGTTGAGCCAAAATCTCGTATGTCATATTCAATGCTGACTATGTTAACTGATTAAGTGAGACGTTAGCAAAACATCTGCAAAATTCCATCCGGAGGTCACAAATGGATGAGTGTATTTCCGGATTAATATTTCTCAATAAGAATTGAGTCAGCATTAAAAATGTATTTGATGAAACGTTGAGATATTAGTTTGAGTTAGCAGAGATCTCTTGGAATTTGGGCTGGCAGCATGATACACAAGGTCACCATATCTAAGCTTAGAGAGGATAAGAGAGGAGTAGAGTTTCCTTAACGATGGAAAGTCAGCGCCCCAATTAGTACTGGTGATGGCTCTGAGTATAATTAGGTCTTGGTTGGCGCGGTTGTTTAAAGTGAGCGTTCCAATTCATTTTGTTGTCAAAAGTTAGGCCTAGGATTTTTGTGCGAAACTTGTGGGTATCAATAAGTTACACTTTAAAACCCAGATAAGTTTGCTGGCTGGTCAGTGTAGACTACGGTATTATAGGCATAAGAATAAGTAGCTGTTGTAAAATTCAATTGTTTAGATATACCATAAGAGCGTAGCTTAACCAATAACAATTCGTCTTACCAAAAACGCGCAATCTCAATACTGGCAACAAGAACAAAGTGCATGATAACATCTAACATACAGTTGTTATTGACAAAAAAATAATCGATCAAGAAATGAAGTGTATATATATATATATATATATATATATATATATATATATATATATATATATATATATAGTATTATGAAATTCCCTAGATATATGGAAATGGGTAACTCGTGGGATCATGTAGAAGTACATTTTTTTTCAAATTCGAAAATTTTTAAAAAACTAAAAAAAAGGGACAAAACTGCAGTTTACCAAATCATTTATAAAATTACCCCGCCCATGAGACACAACCATTTATAATGAAGCAAATAAAATTTTAGTGGCAAAAAAAATAAATAATTCCTTGGTGAGGGACGAGAACTGAGAAAGGAGAGTAGAGCAAATCGAACCTCTACAGATATATTTAACGTGGATGAGTGTGAGAGTGAATTTTCCAATGTTCAGAAAAAAACTCAAAAAATTTTAGAAAAAATAATTCATAATGGCGAAAAAGGCCTTATGTTATACCAGTGTGGCGGGACAATTTGTTCCACCGAGGTTTATATTCAAAAGAATGAGACAAAATCCTGAATTGGGAAATATCACAGCTTCTGAGAGTGGCGTTACTATCTCAGACACTAGAACTTGTAAAATTGATGAAACATTTTATAAGCGTCGTAAAGCCAACCCCTAAAAATAAAGTCATACTTCTGCTTGATGGAAATACAACGCAGTCGAAGAAGCTGGAAGCGTTGAATATAGCAAAGTCTAATGGGATATAATAATGTTACAACTGCTAAGCCTCTACTGACCAGCTTCAGTCCCAAACCTACGAACTATTATTATATTCAAGCAACAGAAAAATGGTTGAGGGCAAAACCAGGTCGTCAAATAAGGCAATAGCAAGATGCAATTTTATATGCAGAAGCTTACTAAAGAGCTGCTATCATTGACCCGTGGACAAAAACGTCTTTCCCGAACATTTGTTTAAAGCAGCTGAAAATATAAATGTTTTCTCTTTCAAACAAACTCAAATAATGAAGTCACATCGATCTTTCAAGACGCTTATATTATTATCATTAATGAAATAGAGATTACCACATTTAAATAGTGAACCGTCTACTTCGGAATTTATCGCTAAGGCTTTAAAAAAAAAATTGTAAAATCTTTATTCCCAATACTACAAAAAATACTATATAAAAAACTGTGGAAATTACATCAAGTCCTTACAATATCAATAAACAAAACCAGGCATCAAAAAAAAAAGAAAGTCACCACCAACAACAAAAATAATGCGATATACCTAAACCTCCCTGTGAACCTGCCAGTGTAAAACCACACTCAGCAGGAGTCCAAAAAAATCCTTTGATGCCACCACGGGCCGGTGGCTATTAAAGAAAGGCTTTTTTGCGTACAACGAAAGAAAGCCGAAAAAGCTGAAGGAGTCTTTTTACCTAGGACAACAAATTATTTATAGATATATATAGATTATACAATCACGCAAAGAAAATTTTAGTGAATTACATGTTTTAAAATTTTTACTTATTAGAGTGAAATATTGCCCTAATTTTAATAACAATAGCCAAACAACACAAAAAAAAAAACACAAATAATAACAGTCATTAAAGAATAAATATCTGAAAATGACTGAAAGATTATCGGGTATATAAGGACTGGTATACGAACTACACAGAACACCAGTCGTAAGCCTTACAGTGGATGAATGTACTAAAAAGCACATTGTATCCATGGAACTCAAAAACCGTAAAGCAACCTTGTTAATTTTATTGTCTTAATAAAGTCTTTTTGAATTTCAATTTGACATTCTAGTTAATGTTGAAAAAGACTTTAGTCAATTTATATAAATGCTAGTTTTATCACGAATATCATAAATTTACTGCATTGCGTTCGAAAAGTAATACGAATAGAATAATAAAAATTAATTATATAGACCATTTTCAGATTTGAAAACCAATTCATATATTATTTGCTGCTCGCCGGTTTTTTTTTTCTCTCAAATTAGGTTTATCGAATCCAGGTCAGCACAAATACTCGGCTTACTGAACTATTTTAGTTATATATCTCAAGCGATTCTGACAGAACAAACCACGAGGAAACTTTATCTTTGTCTCTCTTTTTTTTTTAAATCTTAAGCTATTTGCGTTTCAGATGGTTTTATTTCTTTGTTCAATTGAGTCATACGAAAAATTTTATTGGGAACGATAGTAAACGAAGTTGGAAAAGTAGATCTTAAACATATTTTACATAAAATCAGTGTCTCGCAAACATGTATTCCCAAAATAAACACATCAATCTACTTTATGGTGAAATGTTAAGTAATAAAAAATACATTTTTACATTACTTATATAATCAAAAAAGTATCTAATGATTAAAAAACTACAATCCTCTCTTTTAAATCACATCGAATAAAATATACGCTCTCTGCCAACGAAATACGTGCGTACATTAAAGCATAAAATTCAAATATTGACGATACATATAAAAAGTTGTCACGTATGCTGAAAAAAATCTTTTGGCATGTAAATAAAAATAAACCTTTTTTGTGACGTGTGGCTAAATTTTTTTTTGTTATTATATTTGTTATGAAATTGGGAGGAAAAAAAATATGAAATAAATAAATTTGGAGGATAATTTTTTCACACAATACAATTACTCTGTAGTCAGATCTCAATCCCTTCTATAAACTACCTCTGTTAAAACTAGAAATAATAGAAAAATAAGAACAATGAAATAGAAGTATATTACGACATAGACGCAATCGCCCATTTCATCCTGTATATATTTTACTGTAACAAAAAAAATATCTAATATCCCAATCAAAAACCAGGAAGAATTTTCATAATACTATTGAAACGATACAATGATCTCCACCTGTTTTCTCCCTTTGGCACCTTAATTGTTTTATTATTCTCATTCTCCCGTTCAAAAAGCCTGGAAAAATTCTCATGATAGTAGTAAAACTAATATAAGAGTCTCTCATTTCATTCACCCACTTAATTTTCATATCTCCACAGCCTTAAAAAGGACATATAGCAGGATATACATGAAGCAACCCCCAACCCCACCCCAATAACCCCTTATAATATTTTATTACAAAAAATATGCTTAAACTTTGTCAATTACGTAAACCAAAAAAAACCTGCAAACACTCTCAAAATACTATTGAAACATATAGTATTTAATGACCCCAACCTTTTCATCCCTTTCCTGGGTTAAAATTGAAAACAATAAAAAATAACCTAATTTGTGAATTTTCTGACTCTAAAAACCTTGAAAGGGATATATAACGCTACATATACAAAACGACCCCTCTAATTTCCTCCCCCACTCCTTTCACCTCTTTTATGTTTTACTGTAAATATTTATGCAAAATATGTGTTTATTATCTCAACCAATAACCAAGAAAGGTACCAAATGTTACAACACAACAGCCAAAAAGATGGTCCAGCCAGTAAGTTCTGCAAATTTCTATATCAAAGATCGCACTGGTCGATCAATGACAGTAAAGTTGATAGAATTTTGGCAAAAGTTGAGCAAGACCGTCATATAAGTAGCGATGACACCATCAAGGAACTAAACATCTATTATCAAACAGTTTTACACCATTTGGCCAAAGCTGGTCGGAAAAAGAAACTGGATATTCGGGTACCACATGATTTGACGCTAAAACATTTACTCGATCGAATTTCCATCTGCAATGTACAGAAACGTAAGGAAATCCAGTAATTTCTAAAGTAATTGATAACGAGCGATAAAAAACAGATCACGTATGACAATAATGTGCGAGAAAGATCATGATAGAAAAAAGATGAAGCTCCACAAAGGACGGCAAAGCCCGGAAAAGGTGATGATGTGTATTTGATGGGATTGGAAGGGAATTGTGCATCAGTAGCTGCTACAGCCTGACCAATCGATTGATTTTGTACTCTACTGTCAGCAATAGATTGAAGCAAACGATTAAAATAAACCCGCCGGAACTAGTCAACAGAAAGGGTAACGTCTTCCACCATGACAACGCCAGACCAAACCCATTTTTGATGACTCGGCAAATTCAGAGAGCTTGCTGGGAAGTTTCAATGAATCCACATTGTCGCTTGGACTATGCACCATTAGACTATTAATTTTTTGGTGTCTTCAGAACTCTCTAAATGGTACTAAATTAGTTTCAAAAGATATCCTGAAAAGCCACTTGTAACAATTTTTTTGGCCAGAAACTACAGAAGTTCTACAGTGACGGGATCATGGTGTTGCCAGAGAAATGGGAGAAGATCATCGAACAAAATGGCATATATTTAGTTTAATGAAGTTCTTTCAAGTACTATACCAGACAACTTTCCTTTGAACATAGAAAAATTATTAAATATAAATTTAAAAGTTTTAGGATCTTCTTCTAACGAAAATTGCGGGTATAATGAAGAAATACAGATATTGAGAGTGTGATGAAGAAATATGCCACTGGGCACTAGTCATTAAATACTACATTTAGTGAGTTGTACTATAGAGAGGGCCCATATAACTTAAAACTAGAACGCTTAAGCGGAATCAAAGTTCTCGCACACACTTCGTAGACTACAACGTGTTCTTTGGACTTCTCATATAATGATTCTTCCTCTTCTAATAATGCTTCACTTGTTCCGTCCGTTATTGGTAGTAATACGAAAAAGCCGTATCGAACTGAGATCGAACCAGTCTCGTAAGTTTTTCACCTAAGGGTGACGTCTTCTGTCTGGCCATCTTTTTGCTTTAAGCTTGTCCTGAAGTATCTGTTGCAACAACTATCCTAACCAACTATCTATACCGGTCGTGCCTCATTACATGTCCAAGGTATACCAATTTGCGCTTTTTCAGCATCCATGTCAGTTCCCTTTCCCATTCTCCTGAGCCCCTCGTTATTAGTTACATGTTGTGTCAAGGGAATTTTCAGGATACATCATTTTTGTTACACGTAAGCTAGTATGTGATTTATGCTTACCTACCTACCCCAATTAAAAACCCGCAAATATTTTTGTTCGATCACTCTAAGTTTTTTTGTAATAGTGACATTCACTTAAATTACGTTATAAGAGGAGATCGTTGAGAACATTGTTTTGAACTTAAGCCATCTTGGAAATAATAATTATTTTTTGTTTTCATTTGAGTAATCTACGCTCAATAACATGCCGAGAAGTTGTGTAAATAATCCTGATCGATTCTGTTACGTGTGCGGTAAACTTACATTCACTAGTCAGCGGAGAAATTTTACAGACTTGGTCAAGAAGTGTTATTGCGAATATTTCGGATTTCCAGTTCGCCACCAAGATAAATTGTGGGTTCCCCATATATGTTGTGCATTCTGTGTTATTCTTTTGACTGGATGGGCTAACGGAACACGTCACATGAACTTCGCAATTCCAATGATATGGGTCGAACCAAGAGATCACACATCAGACTGTTATTTTTTCTTGAATGCAATTAAAGGCTTCAGTAGTAAAACCAAACAAGCAAATAAGTATCCAAACTTATCATCTGCGAGAAGACCGGTCCCCCACAGTGAAGTGATACCTGTACCAACACCTCCACAAAGTGTACAATCAGATGAATCCAACGTGTCGTTGAGCTTACCTCCTACTCAAGAGGATATGAGAGATTACACTTACGAACCTAGCACTTCTTTTACACCACATTTAATACCACAAGGTGACCTAAACGACTCGGTGCGTGATTTGAGTTTATCCAAGAAGCAAGTTGAAGAGAGTTTGAGAGAATTTGCTATTTCCGCAATCGTGATGATGAGTTCAGACGTTATTTCTCTCAGGAAGGTGACCTTGTTTACTGTAATGACATTAATTCTATAATGAATTTATTAGGGAACACCAACTGTACCAATACAGACTGGCGAGTATTTATAGACTCTTTAAAATTAAGTCTAAAGGCCGTTCTTTTGCATAATGGAAACAAAATTCCGTCTGTCCCAGTAGCTCATGCCACTAACATGAAAGAGTCATATGATAACATGAAGCTACTTTTAGAGAAAATAAAATATTGTATGCATTCTTGGAAAA
The DNA here is from genome assembly GCA_019049505.1 of Pachyrhynchus sulphureomaculatus. Taxonomy (NCBI): domain Eukaryota; kingdom Metazoa; phylum Arthropoda; class Insecta; order Coleoptera; family Curculionidae; genus Pachyrhynchus; species Pachyrhynchus sulphureomaculatus. The sequence continues at coordinate 48,921,743 of CM032451.1, read as the reverse complement.
TATGTGGAGATTTGAAGGTGATTGCTATTTTATTAGGGGTACAACTTGGTTACACAAAAAAAAATCATTATATTAAAAAAGATTGGCCAAAATGTAACTCACTTACTCCTGGACAAAAAAAAACGTTTTGTTTCCACTAGGTCTTATCAAAAATATTATCAAAGCGATGAACAAAGCTAGCGAAAGATATTTATATTTAAAAATAGTTCTCTAAAATTAGTGATGCTAAAATTAAAGAGGGAATATTGGTTGGACCACAAATTATAGAATTAATTAAAGACCCTGTCTTTGAACAAAAATTAAATTCACTGGAAAATCCCGCCTGGATATGTTTCAAAAATATGGTTAAAGATTTTCTTGGAAACAATAAAGCTGAAAACTACAAAGACTTGATCAGTGAACTTTTGACGACCTATAAAGCACTAGGATGTAACATGTCACTCAAAATTCATTTTTTGGGAGTTTCATTTGGATTTTTTCCCCGAAAATCTGGCAGCAGTAAGCGATGAGCATGGTGAACGTTTCCCTCAGGATATTTTAGCCATGGAGAAGAGATACCAAGGCAAATGGAGTCCAAACATGTTGGCAGATTACTGTTGGACACTGAAGAGGGATATTCCAGAAGCTAAATATCCAAGAAATTCATAAAAATCATTTTAATGTTCCTTACAGAACACTTATAAGATCACTTCGGTGTCTGTCTGTCTGTCTGTCACACCCGATTTTCTCCGAAACTATTTGACATAGAAAGTTGAAATTTGGTAATAATATAGGAATTGAAGGCCTCCTCAGAGCCACGTAGTTTTGAGAGTTAAATTTTTGACTTAAGGGGTTAGTTTTGGGGGGTGAAATCGGAAGTGAAAAAAAAAATTGTTTACTAGGTCATCGAGCGTGGTGTCAAATGAAGGCTTGTGAAAACACGAGTAAAAAATATATATATAATGTAATACTTGCGCGCACTTTTCTTTGTATTATTTCTAAAAAAATCGCAAAAAATCGCTGTCCCCCGGCCTTATCTCGAAAAAACAAAAATTTCAAAGTCATCAGATTTCAGTAAAGATTGGAAACAAACTTTGTTGAAAACTCATTTAGGATGTGTTTTGTGAAGTCACTGAACATTTTATACCTCTGTAACAATTTTTTTTTTATTTTAAAAGCAATCAACGTACGGAACACTAATTGCGCAAGTTCAACTTGCACTTGACCGGCTTTTTTTTTTCTGTATTATCACTATAAAATATTAATATTTGATATATTTTTTCAAAAAAAATTACAATAAAATGTGTTATAAAAATTCTACTTTTATTTTATTGTTTCCATCTTATACTGAATTTAAAATATGTCAATAGAATCCGTGTAACAAAAAGAAGTTGAAATTTTGTTGACCAGTGTAATTGGCGTAGTTATAGATGTTATATAAGACTATAAAGTGTCATACTTAGAACATATTGAGAGAAGATTGATAATTCAATCTAAAGAAAGGAATTTTTGCCAGGTCGAAAGTATTATTCAACACGTTGCAGCTTAAAAAACTGATATGGTATAACAGACACTGCGACCATATTTAGTTAAACTGCGGAGAACATTTTAGCTGTATAAAATATTGTGAATTAGGAATGTTTGGTGCAATGACACTACTCAGTATATATAACTACTACACCAAGCACTTTATTTTTACCCCCAACGTGCGTTTCACTAACCATGCCAGTGTCTTTATTTCATCAGGTCAGTAGTTAGTCATCGCTTCTGATGAAGCTAACAGGGTTTTCGAAACGCGCATCGAGTGCAAAAATAAAGTGTTTGGTGTAGTGGTGATATACACTGTTTAGCTGTATAGTGATAAAATATGAAGTTTGGAAGGAATAAGTGATCGCCCACATGCGGCTTTTCAAGAACTCTGAATATTATCTCTATCGAACGAATACTACTTCAATGTACTCCGCTTACATGCCAATAGACCACAAGTTAATCCTTGATAATTTTGGAAGTAAACCCGGTATAATTCGCGTGTAAATCTCAAATTGCGCTATTCCGTTGTATCCAAAGCCGCTAAATAAACAGGAGTAATTAAATGAAATATAAAATTTTTCGTGTAGTTGATTTTAAATGAACAGAAACGCCGACCGAACAGATGTTTGCTTTTCTGACCTTTAACTCCGTGATATCTTAATGTTACTTAATTGGAACTTGCGGGTATGCTATCTGGAATTAAGCAGGACCTTAATGATACAACTTTGTTAATTAAAATAAAAAATAAAATAAAATAATATACACACTATATATAATTACAATACCTACATATAATTACAATAAAGTTGCATATTTTACTAAATCAATTTTGAATAATTTCTCAAATTAACAACAGTGACGTTATTTCCAAATATGTTTCGGAGGGGGATTCTTATTTTTGTTAGTAACAGTGATATTGAATTACTAACTCAGTTAATAATGGTTTTCGTTAGAATCAAACATAGTTTTTTAGTATTATTTTTTTTTTGTAAAAACAAATATAAAATACGCTCCAATACAAACATAAAATAACAAATAATTATCTCAAAAATAAAATCAAATTGCATAACCGTCATTAGAAGGAAACGGAAATGACGTTACAAACCTAAGAAAAACGGTACAAGGATAACCAAAACGGCAGAACAACGGCCAACAGTGTGGCACTTTTCAACAATTGAATATATTAATAGTAATTGTAAGTAACTTAAAAATGTATACCTAAGTACTGTAAATTTGATCCTGTATAGTAAAGAGATTGATGAACATTATTAAAAAATATATAGGGTAGTGCCAAATGCTATTCCTGCTTTCATTAAATAAAGCCACTTACTAACAATATTTTAAAGAGAGGATGCTGAAAATACTTTATTCTCATGTTTGGTCTAAGACTGAACACATTAAAATATATTGTAGCTATGCAGTACATTTATACGAAGCAATTAGTTTCATCGTTTTATTTACAAAATATATATATATATATATATATATATATATATATATATATATATATATATATATATATATATATGTCTTTGTTGAAAAGCTACGTATCTTCAATGTAGCGGAACTAACCCAAACTAAAGGTTATGTGAGAACAAACGGTGCACATATTGCTCTAATTTTGGTATTTCTCAAGCGATCGTAATCAATTATGGCGCCAAATTAAGAGTAATTGAAAAAAAAGTGCTCCGCGAAATTCTCGTCCAATACTACGACAACTAAAAAACAGTAGGTCATTTAAAAAAAAAACACGAGTTAAAACTTTATGAAGATGAATGAGAAAATATAAGAACTATTACCATAGTTCTTATATTATATATAAGAAACTATATATATATATATATATATATATATATATATATATATATATATATATATATATATATATATATATATATAATAATATTTTCTTCGATTCTAGCCGATAGGACTGTTCAGGCGTAAAGTCTGTGCTAAATGGGACCCAAAAACATAACTGGACGTATGCGGTTTATTGTAAAACAACTGAAAACAGACAAAGCTCATATTTCGACAGTCTATCCACTGTTCTCTTATTCATCCATCCAGAGACGTGTTTCGCCGTATCACGACTCATCAATCGGACTAGGATCTACAAACAAGAGAACCGAAATTCTAGTACTTACTCCGGTACTTACGGAACACAATGGTAAGATACAACGAATTGTACCAAATATGCTTACTTAGTACTCAATCGGAGCCTGACACAGTAGCCACAAGCCGACAGAGTGGTTGGCACCGCCAACACTACCAGGTGTACAAGTATGAAATGCGGAATTTTTTTCTAAAACAACATGTTAAATTCGGATGAATGATAAAAAGTGCTTTATTCAAAGTATGCTCCATCGACTGTTATATATTTTTCCCATCTTTCGGGCAATTTATGAATACTACGCCAGTAAAAATCTTCCTCTTTTGCTGCGAACCATTCATCGAGCCATTTTTTTCACATCTTCGTACGAACCAAAGCGCTGCTCAGCAAGTGCGTGACCCATCGATGCAAACAAGTGGTAATCGGAAGGAGGCAAGTTTGGTGAGTAAGCCGCATGGGGTTGAACTTCCCAGCTGAGTGCTTCCAACGTGTCGCGAAATGGTTTTGCTGTATGTGATGGAGCATTGTCATGAAGAAAAATGACATTGTGTTGCCTCTTTCGATATTCTGGCCTTTTTTCAAGCAGCGAACGGTTCAAATCAGTCAATTGTTGTTGGTAACGATTAGTATTAATCGTTTTCCCAAGTTTTACCAGCTCATAATAGACCATGCCCCTCTGGTCCCACCAAACCCAGAGCATCGTATTTCTGCCAAAGCAATTCGGTCTTGCGATCGATGTGGACGGTGCGCCTGGGTTTACCCCCATGATTTTTTGCCCTTGGGATTCTCAAAATAAATCCACTTTTCATCCCCTGTAACTATATGATGCAAAAACGACTTCCTTTTGTACCGAGCGAGCAAAATGTCAGACGTGTTTTTGCGCTTTTCCATTTGCCTGTCTTTCAACTCATGTGGTACCCATCTACCGGCTTCTGAATCTTTCCCATCTCTCGTAGCCGATTGGAAACAGCTTGTTGACTAACGCCCAATTGCTCGGCGAGTTGTTTTTGGGTTTGCGAATCATCTTCGTCCAACAATGCTTGCAATTCCACATCTTCGTATTTTTTTGGCGGTTTTCCACGTTCCTTGTCTGCAACATGGAAGTCACCACTTTTAAAACGCCAAAACCATCGTTCACACGTATCTTGCGATGGAGCATGCTCACCATAAGCTTCTCGAAGTAATCGGTATGATTCAACAACAGTTTTCTTCAAATGAAAACAAAAAATTAATGCTGTCCACGAATGCTCTTTGTTCGGTATAAATTTCGACATATTGAACCCAGCAACACAACACTATGCACACACTGTTCCAGTTTATCACTCGTGGGCATCTGACACTTGTTGATGACACAACAAAATGGCGCAGTGTCAAATCTTTATAGCACAAACTGCATTGGTGCACCATCTGTTGTCTGAAATCCGCATTTCATACTTGTACATCTGGTAAAACCAGGTAGCTCGGTCCCAGGGGGATCAATCTCAGACCTTATGTGGTTTATTATAAAACAACAAAAAAAAGGCGTCTACCCACTTTCTCTTTCGTCATTCCATCTCGAGGCGCGTTTCGCCGTACCACGGCTCATCAGTTGGGCTAGAATCGACAAACAAGCGAACAGAATTTTTAGTACTTATTGGGGTACTTACGGAACACGATAGTAAGATACAACGAATTGTACCACATACGCTTACCTAGTACTTTCCGACTGATGAGCCGTATTACGGCAAAACGCTGTCACTACAAGGAAGCGGTTACTGCTTATCTAGGAAAAAGCAACGTCGATTTGTTTCTAGTTCTACCAACCAAAAGTTATTGCAATTAACTTTACTAATTTAAAGAAGAAATAGCGAAAAATCAGCTATCAAGTTTGACGACATCAGGGACTAGAATAGGAAGTTAAAACTATTGGTCGCCGCGGTCCCATCACGTTTTTTGTGTTCCGTACGGAACACTTATAAGATGACTTTGGTGTCCGTCTGTCTGTTTGTCCCACCCGATTTTCTCCGAAACTATTTGACATCGAAAGTTAAAATGTGGCATTAATATAAGAATTGATAGTCTCATCAGAGCCCTGTTGTCTTGAAAGTTAAATTTTGACTAAAGGGGGGGGGGGAAATTTTTTTTACCAGGTCATCGAGTGGGGTGTCAAATGAAAATTTGTAAAAGACGAGTTCAAAAATATATATATATATATATATATATATATATATATATATATATATATATATATATATATATATAATGTAATACTTGCGCACACTTCTCTTTGTATTATTTTTTAAAAATTGCGAAAAATCGCTGTCCCATCCCGGTGACCGGTTATTATGTTTTTGATTGGAACTTTGATGTCTTAAGTCCGGTTCTGATTTATCAGGAATTGAATAAATAAACAACTCCAATGATATTTTTCTTTTTATTTTGCTAAATTAGGATTTATGATGATTTAAGCATATACAAACAATAAATCAAAACTTTGGATTTGTTGATAATTGAAATCATTTTTATATTGATGTTTTGTTTAAATAATATCATTTCTCATAATTAGCACATAACATTGACTAAAGAAGGAAAACAAATATCCGTTATAACTCGTTTTTGGTTCCTTATTAATAATCTTATTAGTTTTGAAAAGTCACTCTTTCTCAGCATATATAATATTGTTAGAGATAATATGTGCGTTAAACTAATGTTAATAAATTACTTCTCCCAATGAAATTGAAAAGCTCGTAAAAGAAGCACAAACTTTATATTGTAAAGACAACTTACGTAAGAGGTAAATGTAATAAGTTAATCTAGTCTGGATCTTTGGAGATCCGAGGATGCAACGCAATAAGACAGTAGAGAAATTCACCAGACTCACTTGACAGATTTGAGTGAGTTTTGGGCATATCCAAGCAGCAAGTGGTGAAAGTCCTCAAGAAATTTTTCTCTTTGCTTTTTATAGTTATATAATTTAACCTAATTTGGCATTATTCCTAATTTTTTAGCTGTACTATAATAAACTTTACTATACTGTATGACTCCCCTCATCTTTGCCTCCAACCATATGTTCTTACTCACCACTTCAGATCGCTCTATGCACTTGCCCTTAATCTACCTTATTCTGCAGGTACTATAGCAGTATGATATAGTTCTCGTTGAACACGATTGGATAACCCATTTTCGCGTTTTTGCACGGCAAGAAAACGAATAATATTACACAGAATCTTTTATTATTATCATTCAATAAAATTTTTGATTATTGTTAATTGTTCTTTTTACTAATTAAAATTCTTTAGCAAAAAGAAGCAGAACTAAAAATAATCATAAAAAAATTTATTGATAGAGATTTATAAAACATTCTGTGTAATAATGTGCCCAAGGTAATTTTTAAATCATTTTATCTCGAAAGTGTTCTCTAAAGATTTTTTTTTCGTAAAAAATGTCTATTTTTTTTTCTGTGACATGGGAAAACATAAATTTTAATGTACAAAAGAATTAGGACGCTTTTTACTCACCATCCCCAATTTTTAAAGTTCCTGTTAAAATGTCAACAATTTTAGTGTCATGGCTCAGATCAGTGCGTAAAGTTTAGAACAGTCTATAATTATATATATATATATATATATATATATATATATATATATATATATATATATATATATATATATATACATATATATACATATATATATATATTAAGTTGGGAATGTGGAATCTTTGGCACAATGATACTACTCAGTATATATCACCACTACACCAAACACTTTATTTTTGCACTCGACGCGCGTTTCGCTAACCATGTTAGCTTCATCAGGAGCGATGATTGACTAAAGCTAAACTACAAATCTTTCCTATTTATACTTAGCGTAACCCTTGAATTACTCAAGCGGAATTAATGACATAGGCAAGGCCGTCAGTTCCGGTCAAGTAACCAGTAGAGGGGACTATAAGGAATAGGCCCTCTGTCTTTATTTAAACTACTTTTACATTTTATGATTTCCATACTTTCGTATGCGTTCAACAATCTCCCATCAGATACATTTTTTATTAATCTTAGATTTTATCTAATGTTACAGTATGATCAGCTTCAAGTCTAGCATTGCCGAACATGCCCTTGAAGCTGATCATACTGTAACATTAGATAATCTAAGATTAATAAAAAATGTATCTGATAGGAGATTGTTGAACGCATACGAAAGTATGGAAATCATAGAATGTAAAAGTAGTTTAAATAAAGACAGAGGGCCTATTCCTTATAGTATGTATGTATGTATGTATTAAAATGTAGTAGTATTAACTTTTTTTCTTTGTTTACCATCTTAGTAGATTTAATTATATTCTTATCTTAATAGGTTTTGCTACCAAGAACACTGGTTGGTATGTATTTTTTTTAATTTAAAATAGGTTGCTTTATGATTTGTATAAATTAAACGAGATACAAGTGGTCCAGTAATCCGTTTAAATTGGTCTGAAACACACCATTTATAAATAGTCTAGTAGTAGAACCAAAATTAGATATTTAACATAATTTGGGTGGTCCAAAATAGGTGTAAGTATAAATAGGGTAGATTTGTAGTTTAGCTTTAGTCAATCATCGCTCCTGATGAAGCTAACATGGTTAGCGAAACGCGCGTCGAGTGCAAAAATAAAGTGTTTGGTATAGTGGTGATATATACTGAGTAATATGTATATATATATATATATATATATATATATATATATATATATATATATATATGTATATATATATATATATATATATATATATATATATATATATATATATATATATATATATATATATATATATATATATATATATATATATATATATATATATATATATATATATATATGTATTACATCAGGCTGTGTTAGGTTTAGAGTTAAAATGGAGATGGGCGGGTCAAATGGCCAGACTAAATGATAATAGAATCGTGGAATGACGACCGAGAATTGACAAACGTAACCGAGGAAGATAGCCGATCCGATGGATAGACGACCTTAAAAGAATCGCTACAAACTGGATTGCAACCGTCAGGAGTAGAGAATGACGGTAACCCCTTGAGGAGGCCTACGTTCAGCAATGAACAGAGGATGCTAACTGATGATGATGATGATGCACCATTTATATAATTATTTATCGAAGTATCGGGTTACAAGACTGCACGACTTTTTGATAATTTGACTGACCAGAACCAAACCGATATTAAATATTTTTAATATAAACGGAACTACCCCTAACTAATTAGAATGAATCCAATAATAAATGAAAATTTATTTTATTATATACAAAGCCTGTCAGGAACTAACAAGAAGACGGATGTGATATTAAATTTAAAAAGTTATTTTATTATCAATAAAGCAAAGCACGAACTAACCTAACCAAAACTTTGTAATTCAAAATGCCGCCAAAGTGTAGTCAATTAGTAATTTTAATTATATATGTTATATATTATAGTATAATTGATCCTATAACGCCAAAAATAAACATTAAGTTAATTTGTCCTTGGTTTCTTACTAATTTATTTTAAACTGTTAAATTTGTTGATTCAGGAAACCTGTGTCTGTTATCTTACTTGAGTACCTGAATTTGTTTTCTAGGTTGAATAAAAATAAAATAAGCGTCTTTGATTTTCTTGTAATAATAAAACAATTCTACATCAAGAAAACTGTTTAGTTATTCTGCCCAACAGATAGAAGGCATTATATGTATAATGCTTGATGTGTTAATTCCAGTAATAATTACACAAGACCACAAAAAAAGTTTTATAGTTGAAGATGAGATACCATACCATATGTTTTTGGGTGTGCTACAAACGAATCCGAGGTCAGAACTGACTCACCACTCAAGGATTTTGACATAACCTCAAAAAACACCTCCGAAATGACCAAAAATACTTTCACAAATAAATTAAAATTGTAACGGAGCAAACCATCTTATCTATCTATCTATCTATCTATCTATCTATCTATATATATCTATATATATATATATATATATATATAAATATATATATATATATATATATATATATATATATATATATATATATATATAGCATTAGGCTGTGTTAGGTTTAGAGTTCCTGGTGTAAAGTTCTTGGTGTGAGTTTCTTGCATTAGGCTGTGATAGGTTTAGATTTCTTGGTGTAAAACTCTTGGTGTAAGTTTTTTACATTAGGCTATGTCAGGTTTAGAGTTTTTGGAGTATAGTTCTTGCATTGGTTATGTTCAGTTTAGAATTCTGGTTGTAAAGTTCTTCCATTGTGGCAAGAGGCGAGGGGGCTCACTATTATCCAGCATCGCGAGGGTGATGTGCGAGGAATCATTTTGATAAATGCATCGAGAGGATTCACCTTAATCTAGCAATCTGTGAATGAAAAGAGTGGACTTTTCGAAGTTATTTCAAGATCTTGACTTAATCGGTCATTTCTTTTTGCATAATCGGTTTAAGCACCCTAAAGTAAGTATAGATAAGGTGGTCTGTTCATTTAATTTTTAATTTACTTACAGACGTATTTCTGACCATTTTTGAGGAGTTTTTTTGAGGTTATGTTAAAATAATGACTTGGATTGGATTTCGGCACCTCAAAATACGTATGGTTTGCTCGTTTACATTTTAAATTTATTTGTAAAAGTATGTTAGTCATTTTCTAGGTATGTTTTGGTATGATATTTTTACCTTTCAACTTAAAACCTTTTTTTTTGTGGTCCTAAGCCTCATCGTTTTGGTATGTTTAATATTGCCCGGGCATTATTATCTGATTAATCACTTGGTGCATAATACATATATATTTATATAATATATATATATATATATTATTTATATATATATATATATATATATATATATATATATATATATATATATATATAGGGTGTTATGGAAAGCGCTTAATGTAAAAATGTTAAAATTTAAATATCCCTATAGCAAATGCAATTGAAGAAAAATACTGATAACTCAATAATAACATGTAAAACTAACTAAAAAGTCTCAAATTTTCAATCCAACACGTTCCTTGAATTAAAAACTACTTATTTTAACTACCTATTTTATTATTTCAGTCAGTTGACTATTTCATTTTCTGCATGGTTCAAAAAAAAGTAACAAAGCATTTGTTTCTTTCTAACAATTAGAAATCTTATAGCAAAAAATGCGTTAGGACATTAGAAATAGGTTAGAAATTAGATATGATAAACCCAGCAAAAAATTTCACTGTTTTGTCTAAATGTCTTCGGCAACATTAATGAAGCAATTTTTGTATAACCAGTTTGCAATATTTCACGAAAAAACATTTTTTATTTGCAGCAGGTTTCAAGACGTAAACAAAATTTGACATTTCACCGATGTGTGTAACGTCTCCCTTTAACTAACTTTTAAAATTCCCGCTCTCTCTCTTAAATATGCATTCTAATGGTTACCTCAGCTATATCAATAGTGACGTATTACTTTTTAAAATTGTGTAGCTTTATAAAATTTTTAACTATGTTGAAATATGATAAAAATAAATATTAGGTGTATCTTCAATGGACTATATATATATATATATATATATATATATATATATATATATATATATATATATATATATATATATACATATATATATATATATATATATATATATATATATATATATATATATATATATATATATATATATATATATATATATATGTATATTTAACATTCTTATTACTTAATTTTACTTGCCAAATATTTATTTCTGTAAAAATTAAAGATCACCAACACATTAATTTTGTCACGCCACACTCAAAACTAATATGAACAAACTGTGCGATCATACAGCACATTAATATAATTATTGCTTTTTAATCTTTTATTTTTAAGTAAAGAATTCCCAAAACTAGAATTTTATGATTTGGATTATATCTTTTCAGTTTTGGCTAATAAGGCACTATTGTTTTCCATTGGTAAGAAAGTGGCCATTTTCCAACTGAATGTAAAAAAAATACTATGTGGAAGCGGTGACAAACCAAAAACACCTATGGCTTGTAAAAATATTTGACTATGTTGTCAGATGAACTAATCTGAATTAATGGTTATGGTGTCTAGGTGAAGATTGCTTCTTTCCCAGTTATGTAAACTTGTACAGGCATGGGATCGATAGTTATCGATATTTCGAGTAACAGTAGGGAATTTGGAAAATTATCGCTCTATCTATAACTATAAATATATCGATGGTTGTCGGTAGATACCACTAACTTTCACTCCGCGGTCTTCAATTTTAAAAGGTAATAATTTTTTTGAGACGAAAAATATTTCTGGAAGCCTCCCCTGCTTCGGTAATAAATTTTTGAATAATAATTACTAACATATCGATAGCAATTTATATATCGATAACCACTGAACCATCGAAATATCGATAGTTCCCCATGTATCGATAACTATCGGGCGTTATAGATAAATCAATAAGTTAAAATTATCAATAGCTAGTTGCCCATCTACCATCAATAGGTAAAATCCATTATCGCCCATTCCTAAACTGATAATAGTAATGGGTCAGAATAGGATTGTTCAATTTATTTTTATTGTTTTTAGGGGGATGTGTCTGCATGCAATGGTTTTTTTTGTGTGAAGGCAGGAATTGTTTTTCTAAAATCATGAACACATTTTAATTTTTTCTTATTTTCCCAACTCATATTGATAATATATTTGGAAGAAGTTATATTTTTATATGAAAACTTCTGTCAAAAAATAATAGAAAATTGAACATTTTATAGTCGTGTTGTCTTTATTTAATAACCTCAGTTTTCTAATAAGACCAAAGTCTCGCCAAAGCTGTTCACTTTGATTTTGGAGGATGCTTCCAAGAAACTCAAATGAGAAGTCAAGGGAATTAATATTCATAGCGAGCTACTGCACGATTTGAGATTTGTCGATGATATCATCCTGTTCGGAAAGAAATTTTCGATTAAGCAATTACAAGATAATAGCTCAGAACAAAATTTGGCACTACACTTTGTCTTTGTGGATTTCAGAGAAGCATATGACTCTGTAAATAGAGAAGACCTAAAAATTCCAAGTAAATTGATTCGCATGGTCAGAATGATCCTGAATGACACAGAAGATAGAGTGTTGGTTGAGGGCAAAGTATCAGACAAGTTTAAGGTGAAAAGAGGATTAAGACAGGGGGATCCAGCGTCGACATGTCTATTTAATTTGGTACTAGAGAAAATAATCCGGGAGTCAGAAATAAAAACTAATGGAACGATATACCAACAAACCTGCCAATGGGTGGCCTATGCGAATGATATAGCAGTGACTGCAAGAGCAACTTGGGGAAAAGATATATGTTTAAAAAAGTAGACAAATTTAATTATCTGGGAGTAACAATAACAGAGAGTGGACAAGAAAGGACGGAGATACAAGAAAGAATAGCGAAAGGACAGAGATGTTTGGGGGCAGTAAATCCAATATAGAAATCAAAGAATGTATCAAGAAAAGCAAAAGAAAGAATATATACGACAGTTGTCAGACCCACGGTGACATGGATGCGAAACGTGGAAACTGAATGCAAGAGAAAAGGAGACGTTGAAGATGTGGGAAAGGAGAGCTTTGAGAAGAATCTACGGAGGAAGGAAAGAAGAGAGACTGGAGAAGAAGAACAAACTACGAATTAAAATGCCTATATACGAAACCCCTTGTAAGCCAAATCATAAGAAGCCAGCGATTAAGATGGTTGGGACACGTGGCAAGGATGAAGGAAGAAAGACAGGCCAAGCAAGCCCTAATAGGAGGTAGGAAGAAGAGGCAAGGGTAGACTTCGATCTACATAGATTCAGCCAGTAAAGCAAGATCCGGAGTTGATGGGAATCCTGCACTGCACAGGAGAGAAAAAGAAGTGGAGACAAGTATGCAACCAAGCCATGGGCCTCTAAGGCCCCTCGAGCTATATAATACATAAACATAACGAATAGGCAGTGACGATAAAGGTGAATCAAGTCCACGCGAGCTGAGCCGCGGGCACGGCTAGTATTTTATAAATAAATATTGATAATATATATGGCAAAATTCAAACATTTCCTGAAAAAAAAGAGACAATATAAATGTTGAATAGAAAGAAAATGGGGAAATACCAATAATGACAATGTATTTGATTATTGTAAGTAATTTTATATTAAGTACAATTTGTTAATGTTTATATGAAAACTCCAGTTATGAATGTTAAAATATATCTTAAAAAATGTTAATTGGAGATTAGTAAAATAAATGATGATAACCTAACAAACATCAACTGCTAAGGGTATAACAGAAAATAGCAATACGTTACGCTGATGAAAATTAAAATTACGAAAAATAAATTAATGACAATAGGCGTTGGTGCCCACTTTCCCCACCATCCGATTCTCTCACTTAAACTTGCTTAAAAAAATACACCTACCTTTAATCTCTTATATTATTCGAGGCAATAATATAATGTATTGTTGTTATCCGAAATACAAATATACAAAAAATACAATACTAAACAAACAGTCAACAAATAGCACGTTCCGAATTTAATATTTGACGACTACTATGCTAGGCACCATTCTGTCTACTGGTCGAAATAGATAAAAACTGACCTAAGAATTATAGGAAATTTTTATTATTGTCATTATGATAATTCAGTATAATTATGATAAGTTTCTGGTACCTGCCAACATGGTACTGGTTAGCCTAAACAGGTAAATATCTTTGTGTAAAGTTTCTGAAGTAAATAGTAATTAGTATAAATGGATGACTGAAAGAAAACCAAACGTTACGCATAGTTTTGAGTATTTGACTATTAAAGATAAATATGCTTTTGTAGAATTAGTAAAGGGTTAAATACAAATTCTATTTTTAATAAACGTTTTAAATATAATATAGTAAAAGTAGTTTCAAAATAACTTTCTTGTAGATGGTTCCTCCTTAATAAACAATTATTGGCGTCGTTTAAAATGATAATGCTAAATTTTAGTGTTCCATATGGGACACTGACAGGATCACTTCGACATCTGTATATCACACCCAATTTTCTCCGGAACTATTTGACATATAAAGTTAAAATTTGGCACAAAGCTAGGACTTGATGGCCCAATAAGAGCCGTGTAGTTTTGAAAGTTAACTTTTGACTTAAGGGGTTAGTTTTGGAGGGTGAAATCAGAATTAAAAAAAAAATTACAAGGTCATCGACTGGGGTGTCAAATGGAAGTTGGTAAAAACATGAATTCAATGAAGCTACTTTTAGAGAAAATAAAATATTGTATGCATTCTCGGAAAATATGTGGAGATTTGAAGGTGATTGCTATTTTATTAGGGCTACAACTTGGTTACATAAAATATTGCTACTCCCTTTGTGAATGGGACAGTAGTGATAAAAAAAATCATTATATTAAAAAAGATTGGCCAAAACGTAGCTCACTTACTCCTGGACAAAAAAACGTTTTGTTTGCACCTTCGGTGAAACCAGAAGATGTACTACACACACTACACATAAAACTAGGTCTTATCAAAAATGTTATCAAAGCGATGGACAAGCTGGTGAAGTATATTTATATTTGAAAAAAAAGTTCTCTAAAATTAGTGATGCTAAAATTAAAGAGGGAATATTGGTTGGACCACAAATTATAGAATTAATTAAAGACCCTAACTTTGAACAAAAATTAAATTCACTGGAAAAACCCGCCTGGATGTTTCAAAAATGTGGTTAAAGATTTTCTTGGAAACGATAAAGCTGAAAACTACAAAGACTTGATCAGTGAACTTTTGATGACCTATAAAGCACTAGGATGTAACATGTCACTCAAAATTCATTTTTTGGAGTTTCATTTAGACTTTTTCCCCGAAAAGCTGGGAGCAGTAAGCGATGAGAATGGTGAACGTTTCAATCAGGATATTTTAGCCATGGAGGAGAGATACCAAGGCAAATGGAGTCCAAACATGTTGGCAGATTACTGTTGGACACTGAAGAGGGATATTCCAGAAGCTAAATATCCAAGAAATTCATAAAAATCTTTTTAGTGTTCCGTACGGAACACTTATAAGATCACATCGGTGTTTGTCTGTCTGTCTGTCACACCCGATTTTCTCCGGAACTATTTGACATAGAAAGTTGAAATTTGGTAATAATATAGGAATTGATGGCCTCCTCAGAGCCACGTAGTTTTGAGAGTTAAATTTTGACTTAAGGGGTTAGTTTTGGGGGGTGAAATCGGAAGTGAAAAAAAAAAATTTTTACTAGGTGTGTCAAATGAAGGCTTGTGAAAGTACGAGTAAAATAAAATATATATAATGTAATAATAGCGCACCCTTTAACGGCTCGTATGGAAGGGCCAAGTGCCTATGGTCGTGCGCAAGGGAAATCAGCTTCTAGGGAAGCTGTATCCGCTCCTGAATCATCATAGTAAGTTATCAACTAACAACAAGTTGCTAATTTACAAATCGATAATCAGGGCCGGACTTACGTACGCCTGTCAGGCCTGGTGCCAGATGTCCAAAACTCATCGGACCAAGGTCCAGACAGTCCAAAATAAAGCCCTCCGTATCATAGCAGGAGCTCCCTGGTTCGTCCGCAACAATCAGTTGCACAGGGAGTTTGAAATGCCCACGATAAAAGAATTCACTCGTAATGCCCAGCTTCGCTTCCTTGAGAAAGCAGCGGTCCATCCTAACCCCGAGATAGCGAACACTTTCAGAGGCAACGTAAATGTCGGCAATCGATACCTACGACCAACGGACATTCTACCACTAGACTAACTAACACTAGATTCAACATGGACTACCCTTGATTAATTAAGGCCGTAGTTTAGTTGAGCAACTCCTTCAGTTTTAAAAAGTGTAAACAACACACACGACTAACACAATTACAACACCACACCCCCGGAAAATGGGGTTAAGTTAGCATTAAGTTAGCATTAAGTTAGGTTAAGGTAGGTTAGATCCACATATTAGAAAATTAACCTTAGAGTTAGCATACATCAAATATCTAGACATTGACAAACCAGAATTGTAAAAGGAGTAGAGGGTTTTCCCAGCTCACAAGGAGTTTTAGTGGGTATGCCAACCCTTCAGGTCGGTGAGCCCCACATACCTGGAGCACTTTGGGGCACCTTTACGGTGACGCAGACTGCTCCAGAAATCCATAAAGCGGATTTCTCCCTGTATAAAAAAAAAGCGCACCCTTTTCTTTGTATTATTTTTTAAAAATTTCAAAAAATTGCTGTCTCCAACTTATCTCGAAAAGTACTGATCGAATAATTTTGAAAAAATTCTGGAGTCTTTGCAGGGTGTAGGTTGAACAAAAATTATCACGAGTGCATTAGCTTTAATAATATATCTGGTATATAAAAAAAAAAACAAAAATTTCAAGGTCATTAGTTTTCAGTAAAGATCGGAAAAAATCTTTGTTGAAAACTCATTTGGGGTGTGCTTTATGAAGTCTTTGAACATTTTATACCTCCGTAACAAAAATTTTTATTTTAAGGGTCTACACGGAGCGCTTTAAAAAATATGTATATTTAAAAAAATATGTATATTTAAAAAAAATATTAAATTTAAATTATCGACGAAACCAAAGAGGCACACAATCAACGAATTAGAAACAAACTTCTCGCTTGTCTCAACAATTCCAGGTCCTTTTGGACAGTCGCTAAGACAGTTAGTCAAAATTTCACCAAATTCACCATACCACCACTCACACGGCCAGATAATTCTATTGCAACTACACCTGTTGAGAAAGCGAACTTGTTGGCGGAACTCTGCTTTACATTCTACTGCCGATTTCCAAGGAAAAAGACCACCTATTATTCCCATATTGCAGTCAAGGATGCCCGATTTTGTCCTCAGAGAGCGTATTATAAAGCGTATTTTAATGAAGGTAGACACCAAAAAGGCTTCTGGCGCTGACGGAATACCTGCCATAGTTTTCAAAAACTATGGCAGGTATTCCGGGAACTAACACCAGTTTTCTGTAGACTTTTCAACCTATCCTACAGAAAAGGAACGTTTCCTTCCTGCTGGAAATGTGCCATAGTTCAACCGATACCTAAAATAGGCAAGAAGACCTTGCCAAATAAGTAGCGAGCAGTCCCACTGCTTTCAATAATATCGAAAGTTATGGAAAAGGTTTTTAATCAGCATCTTCTAAAATATCTTGAAGGATTCCACATTATTAGCGATCAGCTTTCGTAAACATAGATCAACAGATCTTCTGACTTATATAACACATGTTTGGAACAACACAATTGAACACTTTGGAGAATCTCGAGCGGGTGCTCTTGACATATCCAAGGCATTCGACCGTGTTTGGCACGATGGACTATTCTACGCTCTTATGGTATGTCTGAAAAGTTCTGTTTATGGCTCTCGTGTTTCCTCAGAGAACGTTCTTTACGAGTGGCGGCCGGCGGATTTTTTTCTAACACCTTCACTATCAACGCCGGTGTGCCCAAGGCTCCATACTGTCTTCTACTATCTTTCTCATTTACATTAACGATCTGTTGGAAAAGACCGGGAATACGCTTATCTCTTCATTCACTTTGAATGCTCGGACATCGGCTACTCAGGTGAATATCCGCAGACAGCAGGAGGTCGTTCAACTTAACTGGAAGAAATTCTATCTTGGGGTAACAGTAACCAAATGGAATTTAACGCTACAGAAACCCAAGCGGCAGTTTTTTCTAAAAAAAGTTAACGACTTGAGTCTGGCCTACAAGTATTTTCATGGAAAGTATTCGAAGGATGTAGCCCGCTTAATTTCTCCCAGAGCGGTGCATGTTAGAAATACACGTCGGGCTAATGTATGCTTGTTACTCTGCGTACAACACTTTTCAAGCAGTTTTTTACATGGAGAACATCATCCCTTTGCATCCCTTTGGAATAATTTGCCCTGGTCTGTGTTTCCCACCGAGTACAATTTACAGCAATTCAAGAACAACGTGAATCGCTTTTTCTGCACACATGCCGCTACTCGAGCGCTTTAGGGACTTCCCTGTAGACGTGTGCTAGACCCATAAAAAAAAAACAAGATAAATCGGACGAAAATGTATATTCCCGAAAATTAGCAGCGGACGGAACTGTATATATTCAGGTAAAGAGTTTCTTTACGTTTGACCATTAATTAATGCGGGTGGACCAGACTGTATATGCCCAATGGCAAAAATTATAAAATATTATAAACATTAATGATATTCACAAAATATGAAATTTTGAACACATTATTGTTTAATCTAAAATTTTTAGTTCTTGGTCTGCTGATAACCAAGGGTTTTCTGTTTTTACACTAAGTTCAAATTCCTAAAGAAGCTTAAGCAGATAGTGTCCAATGCTTTCAATATATATTCCGTCTACTTTTCTCCGAGAGCCTTTTTGGTGTCTAGCTTCATCAAAATACGCTTGATGATACGCTGTCTGAACACAACATCGGGCATCCTTGACTGCAATATGGGGATAGTAGTTGGTGTTTTTCCTCGGAAATCAACAGTAGAATGTGAAGCAAAGAGTTCAGCTAACAAGTTCGCTTTCTCAACAGGTGTCCTTGCAATAGAATTATCTGACCGTGTGAGTGGTAGTATGGTGGATTTTTGAGTAACTGCCTTAGCGACTGCCCAAAAGGACCTGAAATTGTTGGGACAAGAGAGAAGTTTGTTTCTAATTCGTTAATTGTGTGCCTCCTTGGTTTCGTCGATAATTCTTTTGCATCTGTTCCGGGCACGAACAAAGGTGTTACGATTTATGTTGTTAGGATTTTCACGCCATTGTCGGTAGGTGGTTTAAACCCTGGTTTAAAAAATACCTAAATAATAAAATACGAGTACATACGAAAAGTTTATTAGAACAAATATAATTGCATATAATTAATATTCTTAAAAACTATAATAACGTGAATTTAATATTACATATTGCAGCATAGAAATTTGATTATTATTAAGTTTTATAATAATTTCTTGTATAAAATTTTCTCGTTTGTTTGTCTTAATGTTTAAACGTTTGGAACTATTTACCTATTTAACCCGAACTAACCTGCACCTCCACTTAACTTCACCACTTAACAATTTATCTGCGAAATTAAATTTATATTTATTTACAATTAAAAAACTTTGCCTCGTTTAGACACCCTTGTTTGGACGTTTATACCTTCCATGTCCATTTTATTCAATCATTCAATAAATTCAATAAATTTAAGCACCCACTCCAGAAGTAGCCGCCTCATCACCAGCAGACTTCAGCGCCACCTCGACACCCTGGATTCCCGGTTTGACCGCTGGAGGATCAAACTCAACCCCGCCAAAACTCAAGCCATTGTCTTCTCCAAGGGCAGCGGCACTTCTCATGGACATTTTCAACTCCAAGTCTGCCGTATCCAATGGGCCAAGACCATCAAATACCTGGGCGTCCATTTCGACCGACAACTCGTGTGGAAGGACCAGGTCTGCACTGCGACCAAGAAGGCGAAGAAACTACTGGGAAAAGTCTACCCCATCCTGAACCCCTCCAGTAAGTTGCTCCCCCGGCCCAAGCTTCTAGTTTACAACTCCATCGTGAAGGCAGGCCTCACGTACGCCTGTCCCACTTGGTGCCAGCTCTTCAAAACAAGGAGAGCTCAGCTTCAAGCAGTGCAGAACAAGGCCCTGAGGATGATCACGGGAGCCCCGTGGTTCATAAGGAACCGTCAAATTCACAGGGACCTCGGTGTGCCTACCGTAAAGGCACACATGAGGCAAACTCAACAAAAGTTCCTCGAGAAGGCGTTCCAGCACCCCAACCCGTGCATCAGGGACGCCTTCCGACTCCCTCCTCAAGCTAGCCGCCAGTTCCCTAGACCGTCGAACCCGCTGCTGTTCTCGGACGAAGACGATGACCCCCCTCGCACGCCGTGACAAGAAGAATGTCATTCTAGGTTAAGTTTAAACTAGTCCTAATTTAAGTCTTGTTACTTCCTAGTTTAAGTTAGCGTAAATCTTAGTCTAAGGTAGTTTTAGTCTTAGTTCTAAGTCCTAGCTTTAAGAAACTTCATGTATATACCAAACAAACACATTTTCTAGCTTAAGTTAGTATAGGATTCCTATTGTAAGAACTTAGGTTAAGATAGAATAAGTTTACATTTAGTATTAGAAATTATATATTTATATTTTCAAAATTATAAGAAAGATGCTTTGCCTAGCTTAGTAATCAATAAAGAATAAATTGAAGTGAAATGAAACCTCAAGGAATAATGAGTTATGGTTAAATCACCCCTATAAACCTAAATATTTCATAATTATTTTTATTGCATGGATTTTTTTCAAATTACGGTCAAGATCATCCGTCTGTTTACCTGCGTTACCCTCAGAGGAAAGTGTATATGTATTTGAAATTTAAGACGCCGGACCAAAATGTATGTCTTAATTTATGCAAAAAGGGATTACGGGCGAAACTGTAATTTCTGGCAACGTCTTTCATGCATTTTTTTTTAAATTACTTTCTCATACCAAAGTGACTTTACAATGTAGATAATGAGAGGTTAAAAAGATTATTGCATTATTTATTCTATATGTAAATGTTAATATTAAAAAGTTACTAACCTTAATAACTGCTTCCTAAAAAGAAAATAAGTGAAACTACACTAACCTATTAGGTTCTATCCCAATTGTATGTAGAAATATACAGTTCTCCTGTTGGTACTTCGTTGAGAGCAGGGTACGGTTTAAGAAAACTAGAAAGTTTCTTTATTGAGTTATAAGTAAAGCATAGCCTCTTACTTCTGTTTATAAAAGATGTTAGAACATGTAGTGAGTGTCTGCTTATTCAAACTTAATCTAACCATTTAAACAAGTGATCCTATACTTACTTAGCCTAGGTTGGTTTATATGATTTTCTTATCCTAACTTAACCAAGGACTTATGCTATCTTAACCTAGCAATTAATGACTTAATGGAGATGGGTTGGTTTATATGATTTTCTTATCCTAACTTAACCAAAGACTTATGCTATCTTAACCTAGGACTTAATGTTAACTCAGCGTTTCTCAACCTTTCAGTATTAGCGACCCAATTTTCAAACATAATTTTCATCATGCCTACCCCCCCCTCCCATACAATAACAATGTATGCAATAATAATGTATTTTCAGTATTTTGATGCTAAAGCTACCAAGAATAAGTAAATTTATTTATATTTGGTAACACATATCTGCTGCGTTGACAAAACTAGAATCGATGCCTCTCCATTGCTCTCTGTCACGTCCACCATATCGGTAGCGGCTTCGCGAGAAGTTCTGAGTTTTTTCGAACATTCGGAAAGTTTGCCCAAAAGTTTATAAATGCTGCACCTCGTTCAATAACAGCCCATCTCAGTCGAGTTTATCCTTCTACTGCTATCGGATTTATCGTCAATGTGTATGTTGTAATTTAAATTGAAATTCAAGGTATTTAGTATTTACGGCAGTAAATTTATACAGAATCATGGATAAATTTTTAAATGGGTGTAAGCGAACATAGTGAAGCATCAATAAGTGCACTGACGAGCGTAGTTCCGAAAATAAAATCAAGAAAATATTCTCAAGAATACTTAAATTTAGGGTTTACCAGTACTGAAGTAAATGAAGAAGAAAGGCCCCTGTGTGTTATTTGCTCAAAAATCTTGGCAGCAGACAGTATGAAACCAAATAAACGACATTTGGAAACGCTTCATAATGAGTACCTTAACAAACCCCGATAATTCTTCGAATTGAAATTAAAATCATATGTAAAGCAGAAATCATTTTTTTAAAAACTTTGTCTGTGGATGAATTGCCTCTGACAAAGTTTCATATAAAATAGCCAGATGTAAAAAGCTTCACACCATTGGTGCAGAGCTTGTTTTGCCAGCAGCAATTGAGATTGTAGAAACTATGTTTGGAGATAATTTTGCCAAACAATTGCTATCCATATATCAAATAATACTCTTGCCCGTCCTATTGGTGATATAGCTGAAGATGTACAGCATCAGCTTTTCAGGAAGTTGCATGACAAATTGTTTTCAAATCAGCTTGATGAGGCAACAAATGGCAATAAAAATGCTCATTTCATTGCCTGTGTTCGATTTTGTGATGGTATATCAGCAGTAGAAGAACTATTTTTCTGCAAACCAATAGAACTCAAAGCAAAATCACTCGCATTTATAAACGAGGCAAGTATGGAGTGGAAAAATTGCGTCGGAATATGTACCAATGGTACTCATTCAATGTCTGGAAGATTTCAAAGCGTACAAGCACTTGTGAAACAAAAATCTCCACAGTGTGTGTGGACACATTGTATGATCCACAGAGAAGCTTTAACTTCCAAAGAAATGAGTCCTACTCTGAATATTGTGCTCACTACAGTTGTAATCGTAGTAAATTATATGAAAATGAGACCCCTAAAATCTAGAGTTTTTTCTGTACTTTGTAGACAGGGGCCGAACATTCAGCGTTACTATTTTATTGCGAAGCAAGATGGTTATCACGTGGGAAATGTTTACAACGTGTTTATGAATTAAGAAATGAAATCGCCATTTTTCTAGAAGGGAAAAACTGACCTGAAGCCGAGAAGTTTCGAGATAGTTTATTTGTGATGAAATTGAGCTACTTGGTCGATATATTCGAGAAACTAAATATCTTAAATCTTCAACTCCAAGGAACAAATACACATATATTCGATACAAGTGATAAAATTAATGCTTTTTGTAGAAAATTGGAATTGTGGAGCAGAATTGTAAAGCAAAAAAACCTAGAAATGTTTGCAAATGTGGGTAAATGTGTTAGAACATACAAGGCTGAAGAACAACGTGTGAAAATTGTTTTAGTAACCATTGAAAATCATCTAGCCATGTTGACAAAGAATTTTAAAAAGTATTTTCTTACTGACGACAACTTAGTAGCAAGTTGGTTAGGGATCCATCTAAAAATACTCCTGAAGGGCTCTCAACTTCTGAAGAAGAAATCTTTAATAACAAATCACTCTGTCAATTTTGGGCCGGGGTGAATGATGAGTTTTCTGCACTGAAAATAAGAGCACTTCGTATACTATTACTATTTTCGACATCCTACCTCTGCGGTGGCTGCTTTG
Source organism: Pachyrhynchus sulphureomaculatus (assembly GCA_019049505.1). Lineage (NCBI taxonomy): Eukaryota > Metazoa > Arthropoda > Insecta > Coleoptera > Curculionidae > Pachyrhynchus > Pachyrhynchus sulphureomaculatus. Next base: position 48,898,091 of record CM032451.1, on the reverse strand, counting down.
AAAACAAAATATAGATCTCAAGTAAATATAGAAAAAGAACTCAGAGTGCTCTGCAAAACAGGCCCAAGGGAGTCACTAACAATTATTAAACTTATTTTTAATTTAGTATTGATATGTTAATTATTAGGTAAATACATTGTGCAGTACTAATACAATCATATTTATAGATGTATTATATCAGTGTAAATGTGTATTTTATTTTTATTACGTCAGAGTGTATTTTGTTTTGCTTTTCTTTCAATAAATTATATTAAATGTTTTTAATGAATGTTTTCAATAATAATTTCTTTTCGATACGCTCGCCCCCCCCCCCCAATAGTATAATCACGCCCCCCTAGTGAGGTGCGCGTCACAAGTTGAGAAACGCTGTGTTAACTTAACCTAGGACTTATGTTAACTTAGCCTAGTTTAACAGTCCTCTGTCATGGTGGGTGGAGAGGGCCATCGTTTTCATCTGAGTGAAGGTTTCGGGAATTGGCAGCAGGCACGTAGGGGGATTCAGAAGGCGTCCCTGATGGTTAGGTTAGCTAGCCGGGACGCCTTATTCATAAACTTTAATTGCAAAGTTAGTAGTAAAATTTGGTAAAGAAAAATCTGGATCAACAAATCTGGCAAAAAAAAATTGTTGAAACGATTAACAAATCTGTTAAAAAAAAAACTAAAAAAGAGAAAGCGAACGTGCCATTCGAATGGATCGTATACTTTCTACATGATTTTTTACTTTATTTTATTTCATAACTACATCGAAAGAACAACGATGGACACAACGTCATGTTTCACCATGTAACAAAACGAGAATGGTTTTTTGTTGGAGAGTTAGACAAAGGAAAATTATTATTCCTGGAACCTATTTTGTTTTAGTCTAGGACTATGTTGGGAATGTGGAATCTTTGGCACAATGATACTACTCAATATATATCACCACTACACCAAACATTTTAATTTTGCACTCGACGCGCGTTTCGCTAACCATGTTAGCTTTATCAAGAGCGATGATTGACTAGGACTTCAAAAACTAGACTTAATGCTAGCATTAAGGTCACAAAAGAATAGGTGAATAAAAAACTAGCAGCACACGGCTATCAACAGCACCCGTCGATGAAAAAATGAAAGTGACAATAACTAGTAAATGTAAGACAAAACAAAAAAATTGTCCTGTAAATTGCCTCAATGATGATTTTTTTTTTTACCTATTATGGTCAAAAATATAATAGTTTCCATATGCTTTTTAGGAAGTACCAATCTTCAAACGATACGTGTCAAAATTTCATGTCATTTCGACGATTAGTTTACAAGTTACAGTGGTTTTAGTAACGCTACTTTTGATGTTTTCAAAACAATGAAAAAAATCCAGTTCCATGTGTTGATTAAACACTGCTTTTTGATGGGAAAAAATACCGTTCAAGCAAAGCAATGGCTTGATAAGTGTTACGGCGACTCTGCCCCTGGAAAATCACTCATCATTTACAGGTATGCTGAATTTAAACGCGGTCGTACAGATACAAATGATGCTGAACGCTCTGGACGCCCAAATGAGGTGGTTACATTGGAAAACATTTAAAAAATCCACAAAATTGTTTTGGATGACCGTAAAGTGAAATTGCGTGAGATAGCTGACACCCTAAAGATATCAAAAGAACGTGTTGGTGATATTTTGCATGAACATTTGGACATGAGAAAGCTCTGTTTGAAATAGGGTACCGCGTTTGCTCACAGTGGACCAAAAACAACAACGTGTTGATGATTCTGAGCGCTGCGCTGTTTGGACCTGTTTGAGCGCAATAAAAAGAATTTTTTCATACGATATGTGACAATGGATGAAATGTAGATCCACCATTATACACCGGAATCAAATCGGCAGTCAGCTGAGTGGACAGCAGCCGGTGAAAGCCGTCCGAAGAGACCAAAGACATAACATTCGGCTGAGAATGTTTTGGCCTCTGTATTTTGGGATGAGCGAATATTTCATAAAATTATTGGTGCGTTTGAAGGCAGAAATCGCAAAGAAATGACCCCAAATAAATAAGAAAAAAGTGCTTTTTCATCAGGATAATGCACCGTGTCACAAGACAATGGTTACGATGGCAAAATTGCATGAATTGAAGTTCGAATTGCTTCCTCATCTACCGTATTCTCCAGATTTGGCCCCCAGCGACTATTATCTATTTGCAAACCTCAAAAACATGCTTGTGAGAAAGATTTTGTTTCAGTGAAAAAATTATCGCCGAAACAGAGATCTATTTTGAAGGCAAACACAAATCCTTCGACAAGAAAGGTATAGAAATGTTAGAAAAGCATTGGACTGATTGTATTGCTCTTGAAGGAGACTATATTGATGAATAAAGTCCAATTTTGCAAAAAAATATGTTTTAAGTAGCTAGACCAAAAACTTTTCAGCCTACGTGTTATTTTATATTTCCTAAAATAAATTAACATGGACTAACTGCATTAGGTAAAGCTAATTTGTGGAAAATCAAGGTCAACTTCTCTTCCGCTCTCTTGTAAAATTTCATTTTTTTCGGGTTCTAAAAGTTCATATTAAGTTAAAAACAATCTACCCGTAGACAAAATGTGTTATTCCAAACATTTTTTCCTGTAAAACCAACGATTCATTCAAATCTTCAATCAGTGCGGTAAGGATAACTAAAAACACTGGAAAGAATTGTAACTTGTCTTATGTAGAAAGGCTACCTTACTGGGCAACACCGCTAAATCACTAAATAATCACATTTGGTCCGATAGTAAACCTGCAGTATATTCGTGTTGGCATTTATGTTTGTCAATTTTAATAACAGGTTATATGTGGTTATATATAACTTAATAAAGTATAAATTTAGAAAATATTCAGCTGTTTCTTATAAATATAGTGTTATTTACTTTCTACTCTATTAGATACAATGATGAATTTCATTGGATCGAAGTTTAAGTGATATTGAGAAAGTTAGTGATTTGCAACACTGTATATTTGACCAATGCAATGCTATTAGATCTGATAGCAGTTTAATGTAAAAACGCGAAGCCTTGGGTTAAGGCAAAGATATGAGTTAATTTTCTGGGACACTAAGTAAAAGTATAATAATAAAAATTTCAGAGAAGGTAATCTACCTGTTCAAATGCATACCTTAAATTGCCCGATATTATACCTTCAAGACCTTAATTTGAAACGTCTTATATAACTTGGGATGGAAGAAAGGTAATGTCATAACTCTTTGTTAATAGTTAGGTCACTTTGCAAGGTCAGGTAAAAATGATATTTCGCTTTTGTTAAATGTCTTTGTATTCACAGTAATGTTTATGATAGTTTACGAACTTTTGTTAATATTTATGTTAGGGGAAATAACTAAATTTACGTATAGATTATGCTTATAAGCAGTGGCGTATTTACCCTAGGGCCGTGGCCCGGGGCGGCAGGCTGTGAGGGGCGGCCCCTCGCGCTTATCTTTAGGCGCCTTTTATAATCGTTACCTACCGTACACTGAAAGAAAAAATAGCTTTTATGAAACCAATATTTTCTTGATGTCTATTTTATTCCATTTTTAAAATAAATAGGATAGGAGAGACATCAGCAAAAGAAAATTTATCCTTATTACCATTATTATTATTAACATAAAATTTGAAAATTAGTTATTTATTTCAAAAAATAATGTATAACTAGGTCCGTTATTTATAACATAATTTTATTTGAAATATTTTTAACGAAAATAATTACCTTAATGCAGAATCAGTTGAATGATTCTTTTGCTTTCTGCCAAATACTGATTACAAAGCAGAAAACAATGAATATCGACATTGACAATTGCAGAGGTCAATCTTATGACAATGTTAGCAATATATCTGGGCAGGCTATTTTTTTACCTGTTTGGACCTCTCAAAGATGCCCTACGTGGAAAGAGGTTCACCGACAACAAGGAAGTGAAAAGTTCAAGAGTGGCTTTGACGTCAACCGAAATAATTCTTTTCCACAGGAATTAAGAAGCTATCAGAAAGGTGGGACAGGTGTATTAACGTTGGGGGAGGGGGATTATGTCGAAAAGTAGGCAAAGTTTTGTAGCAGTCCAATAAACCGTTCTTGAGCTAGAGCTATTTGTCTCTTTACTTATTGAATGACCCTCGTAGATGCAAATTAAACGGGTGCAACACAGTGCGGTAATATCCGAAATTCCTTTCAATACTTGGAAATACTGGAAAGTTTTTCCGTAATTCGCCCCTCAACGAATTTTCCCTAAAAACCAAATCGGTATCTTGTAGTGACATCTAAAGAGACATTGACAAACTAGAGCACATTGATTCCATATTCACAATAAGACGAATAGAGAGTGACTGATTTAACTATAAACTAAAGAATTTCTTTAGTTTATGATTCACTGAAGTGCAGCTTTCATCTTAGTGAAAAATAGATCTGTAATCAATATCGAGAAGAATGGTTTCTGCAGTGCATATGTATCCATTTTTAAGGCTCTCGTATGTGGTTAATTCTTCCTTCCGTAGATGGCTTCTAATAAATTAAAATCTGATATAATACACTAGATAAAAGAAATAGTATTTGTTGTTAGATCTTTGAAGTAAATTGTATATTTGTAAAGATATTGTTTTAGAATATCTTGAAGTGACTAATTTTCTGACAAAATGGCGAATGTAAAAATTTTTTTTCGAAAAAATACAAGAGTGAAAGTAGCCTTGGTTACAGTCAGGTGATATGCCCACGAATTATTGAAAAAATTGTTGTTGAACTGAATTTACGCCTCTGGACTTCTTCTTTATACACTAGTGAGCAAAAAATCGACTTAAACAATTTTGCTTCATTTAACACTGATCCTTGAATTTAATTTTCAAACACATGCAACTCCATTTTCCTATCATTCCTTTATCGGAACTTGAACCATCAACATCTATACCTGCTCACTAATTACAAGTTATTGCCCTATTGCAAAGAAGGGCGTAGCCAACGTGTAGTCGCTGCACCTGAGCCAGTCAGCTGTCTCCAGAACAGGAAGAAGAAGGTGTACCTCGGAGCATGCCGACCGTTTCATTGTCGACACAACTCTAAGAAATCGTCACTTGACCGGCGTTGAGGTCCAGCAGGAGCTCCGACAAGTTCGTGACAGGGCTGTTAGTCATTGGACAATCAAAAGAAGATATAAAGAAGCTAACCTAACTCCGAAGAGACCAGCTAACGGACCCAAATTGACAGCATCCCATCGATTTAGATTTGTCCGAGAACATGTCGACTGGACCTTAGAGCAATGGTGCTCCGTTTTATTCTCCGACAAGTCCTGAATGTGCCTACATGGCAATGATGGAAGAAGACGAGTCTATAGGAGGCCTTACGTTTCCTTCCACACCTTGATTTTCGAGCGTCACTTAGTTCTTATCACAGTATTCTCTGAATACCCAGCATCTCACAAATAAGAAGTTACAAGAGGAATTAAAATCTGAGTTTTACCTCTTACAAGAGGATATTGAACTTTCACTAATATCTGAAATTCAATTAGATCAACGCTGCCAAATTTTTTTTCAACATAATGTTGGAAAACAACTAAATAATAATTTTTTCTTCTGCAGTAATAAATCCAAGTGCCTGAAAACCGTTTATTCCTGTCCACTGGCGGATGTTGTGTAGCTATGACAGTCATTTTCGTCCTATTCTCCTTTTGTCTGCAGAATCAGGTGTTGAAAGCTATAACGTTCACCACGAGCAATGTGACCTAAATAAGCAATGTTTTCAAATAATAAAAACCTGATAAATGTTCTTCAAAAATGGATTTCATACTACGAGAGAATTTATCTTCATTGGTGGTCAAAATATGTGATGCATGTTACTTCCCTGCATAAGGAGATTAAGAATATTCCGTGGGGGAGCGGGATAGAATATCTCCCCCGATATGTTCTGCCTGTCGTAGGAGGTGACCTAAAGAACAACCCAGATGGTAGATGCCCAGATCCCACCAGCATCGCCCAGTGTGATACCATCGCATCGGCTTAGGCTGCGTGAAGTTGCTTAACGTTTCGTGGCTGTGCCGATGTCCCGGACTGTGGGACCAAATAGTATGATGAGGCACCTGGATTCAAAAAATTCCGGAGGTAAAATAGCCCCCCTTTCGGATCTCCGGGCGGGGGCTGGTTCAGGGGTGTTGACATGCAGAGATCAGAATTTCAAAATGGTTTTTTGCAACATACGAGGTTTAAACACGAACATAAACTCAGTGCACCAAAACCTGCAATCAAATAAACCTCATGTACTCGCTCTCTGTGAAACTAAGGTCAGTTCATCTACCAGCACAGTAAACTATCTTTATCCTGGGTACGACTTCTATTAACGATTTAGGCGTAACTTTGGAATCTGTCTCTATGTCAGAAGCGACCTCTCTTGCCAACGAGAAGAGGCTCTGGAGCCCTCAAACTTTGATGTTATGTGGGTAAAAATAACGACTCAACCAACCACAAGGTTCATCTGTATCCTCTATTGACCACCAAGTGATACTAACTTTAGAACACTTTTCGCTTTCCTTGCAGACACCAACGATCATTTACAAATTAACTATCCAAATGCGGAAATTGCCATCCTGGGTGACTTTAATGTCCACAACATCAACTGACTTAAATATTCAAATACTACCGACGAACAAGGTCGTGAAGCCGAATCATTTTCAATCAGTTGTGGCTTAACTCAGCTTATTGACGAACTAACACGGATCCCTGATCGAGACGGAGAGTTTGCCAGTCTTCTTGATCTCTTTTTAACCACCAGTCCGGAGATTTACACGGTCAGCGTAAATCCACCGTTAGGTTCTTCTGACCATAAACTACTTTCGACATCGAGTATTCTACCAATCAATGACAGAGAGGTGCCTAAATCGCGCAAGATTTGGCACTATAAGTCTGCTAAATAGGAAGATCTCATGCAATATTTTCGAACTTTCCCTTGGTTAGACGTTTGTTTTCGATCCGAGGACCCATCTGACTGCACCAGGGAGATTTCCGATGTTATTTTGGCCGGTATGGAGGCTTATATCCCTTTTTCGAAGAAATGCCCTTCCAACGGCAAGCCTTGATTTGACCAAAAATGCAAAGAAGCTGTTGTTTCTAAACATCTTGCATACCGACAATGGCGTGAAAATCCTAAGACTATAAATCGTAACACATTTGTTCGTGTCAGGAACAGATGTAAAGAAATTATCGACGAAACCAAGGAGGTACCTAATCAACGGATTAGAAACAAACTTCTCGCTTGTCCCGACAATTCAAGGTCCTTTTGGTCGGTCGCTAAGGCAGTTAGTCAAAATTTCACCAAATCCATCATACCATCACTCACACCCAGATAATTCTATGGCGGCGACGCCTGTTGAGAAAGCGAACTTGTTGGCTGAACTCTTTGCTTCATATTCTACTGTCGATTTCCAAGGAAAAACACCACCTACTATTCCCACAGTGCCCGATGTTGTCTTCAGACAGCGTATCATAAAGCGTATTCTGATGAAGCTAGACACCAAAAAGGCTTCTGGCGCTGACGGAATACCTGCCATAGTTCTTAAAAACTGTGCGAGGGAACTAACACCAGTTTTCTGTAGACTTTTCAACCTATCTTACAGGAAGGGAATATTTCCCTCCTGCTGGAAATGTGCTACAGTTCAGCCGATACCTAAAAAAGGCAAGAAGACCTTGCCAAATAACTACTGACCAATCGCACTGCATTCAATAATATCGAAAGTCATGGAAAATGCCATCAATCAGCATCTTCTAAAATATCTTGAAGGATTCAACATTATTAGCGATCACCAATATGGCTTTCGTAAAAATATATCAACAGGAGATCTTCTGACTTATGTAACACATGTTTGGAACAATGCAATTGAACACTTTGGAGAATCTCGAGCGGTTGCTCTTGACATATCCAAAGCATTCGACAGTGTTTGGCACGGCTGTTGGCTAAGCTACGTTCTTATGATATGTCGGAAAAGGCAGTATGGGCCTCCTACTCTCTTTTTCATTTACATTAACGATCTACTGGAAAAGACCGAGAATCCAATCTACAGCTTTGCAGATGACAGTACATTTATCTCTTCATTCACTTTGAATGCTCGGACATTCAACTTAACAAAGACCTGGAAGAAATTCTATCTTGGGGTGACAGTAACCAAGTGGAATTTAACGCTACAAAAACCCAGGCGGCAGTTTTTTCTAAAAAAGTTAACGTTGCTGAACCCGACATAGTTATGTCGGGGCACTCTATTCCTTTAACATGGTCACTCAATTTGTTGGGCGTTAATTTGGGAGCAAATATGTCCTGGCATAAACATGTTGCAGGCATAGCAAGGAGAGCTTCTCAAAAGTTGGGAATATTATTTCGAGCCAAAGAGCTTTTCACTCCACAACAACTGTTAATTCCTTACAAAGCTCAAATTCGACCAACTATGGAATACTGCTCCCATGTTTGGAGCTCCGCTCCCAAACATACACTGCATTTATTGGATTCTATTCAGAGAAGAGCTGTTCGTCTGATTGGAGACCCGGAACTGACCGTCGGCCTTAATTCGCTGGAACATCGAAGAACGGTTGGCGACTTGAGCCTATTCTACAAGTACTTTCATGGAAAGTGTTCGAAGGATGTGGCCCGCTTAATTCCTCCCAGAGCGGTGCATGTTAGAAGTACACGTCGCGCTAATTCTTCACATCCGTATGAGGTTCAGCTTGTTACTCCTCGTACAACGCTTTTCAAGCAGTCTTTCATATGGAGAACATCATCCCTTTGGAATAACTTGCCCAGGACTGTGTTTCCCACCTAGTACAATCTACAGCGATTCAAGAACAACGTGAATCGCTTTCTCCGCACACGTGTCGCTCCTGTAGCGCTTTAGGGACTTCCCTGTAGCACGTGTGCTAGACCCATAAAAAAATAAATAAATTGCGACTTTTACCAAAAAATCTTCATCTGCAAAATTTTCAGCATATGCGTGATTCTTGTTTTGAAAGAAATATGAATTTCTCAATGCCATGAGAGAGCCATCGTAAGGTATTGTACTACAATAAAGGTGTGTGCTCGGATTCCATACTTGATATAGTTCCTTGAGAGGAGAATGTTTCTCTGTGAATATTACAATGGGTCTCCAGTGTACCAGAAGTTTTCCTTTCAACAAGTGTCTACAATTCTCTATAATAGTCAAACATAAAACGAGCACAATCAGTGTAGGTACCAACATACTCAGTCCACTTCAAATTATTTTCGAATATCAAAGTATCAAGGATCTCGAACAAGCCTTGAAGCCTTAGCACCAACAGTGATACTTTTACTAAAAACGATTTTCTACACTTTTATTATCACCTACAAAGCGTACATTGCAAATCGAAGCAGCTTTTCAACGTACTTAAGGATCATAATGTTCACCATATCTACAACAGTCGGTAGAATGAGCTCTTCTGCGATGATATGAAGCTCCTTTCATTTTGCGTTTTTATAAACCACCTTGCAGGATGCTAGCAAAGTATTGCTTGCTATATAAATAGCATACGCATAAGCCCGTCTATAAAAACTGCCTCATGTACATTTAACTTTTTAATTTTCTGCTGAAGTCACCCTATTTACTAACCATGCTGGGATGATTCGTTTCTAAAGGGTATTCAATTTACTTGGCAGCATGCACCTTGGTCATACATAGTCTTAATAACCAACATATTTTAAATATTTATGCTTCTTCACACTCTTTCTACTATTTGATGTTGTACCCTCTTTTTAGTGCTCCGTACGGAACATTTATGGGATCACTTCGGTCTCCGCCTGTCTGCGTGTCACACCCGATTTTCTCCGAAACATATAAGGTTGAACTTTGGTATAAATATAGGAATTGATGGCCCAATCAGAGCCGTGTAGTGTTGAAAGTTAAATTTTGACATAATGGGTTAGTTTGGGGGGGGGGGGGGTGAAATCAGAAGTGACAAAAAATTTACCAGATCATCGAGTAGGGTGTCAAATGAAAACCTGTGAAAACACGAGTTCAAAAATATATATGATGTAATACTTGCGCACACTTTTCTTTGTATTATTTTAAATTTAAAATGGCCAAAATTCTCTATCTCGAAAAGGGACGAAATTCTGGAATATTTTTCATAACATGTAGATTGAGCGAAAATTACCACGAGTGCATTCATCCTCATCATCGTGATTAGCTTATTCCATCCACAGTAGGACATAAGCCTCCCCAAGTTGTCTCCAATGAGCTTTCTTGTTTGCTTTTTGCATCCAGTCGTGTCCTGCTAATCTTGTTATGTCATCCATCCATCTTGCCTGTGGTCTACCGCTGCATCTTTTGTGTTCTTTAGGTCTCCATTCAACTATACGGCGTGCCCATCTGTTATCATTCAGCCTTGCAATATGCCCCGCCCAATTACACTTTAATATACATATTCATTGTATTATATCTGTCACTTTTGATCTTCTTCGTATCTCGATGTTAGGAATATGATCTTGAAGTCTATTATTTAGCATTCTCCTCTTCATTGCTCTTTGGGTTACTTGGAGTTTATTTGTTATACTTTTATTTAAAGCCCACGATTCAGTGCCATATGTTAATACCGGCAGTACATATTGATCAAATACTCTAGCTTTTATTGTATTTGGGATGCCCAATTTAAATGTAGATTGTAACCTTCCGAACGCAGGCCAAGCCAACGAGACTTTTCTGTCCAAGTCAGCCTTTAAATTATTTTTTGATATTTCGATTTTTTGTCCTAAATATATGATTGTTTGTACATTTCCTATTCATTCACCCTCTGTTACTAGTTCCTGGCTGTTATCTTCACTTTCTTTGTTCATATATTTGGTTTTGGTGAAGTTTATTTTTAGACCTATTTCTCGAGACTTATTTATTCCATCAGCATTTCTTGTAATTCTTCTTTTGTGTTGACGATCTGAGTAATATCATCTGCGAACCTTAAGTGGTTCAATCTTTCACCGTCTATTAGTATTCCTTTATTTTCCCACTTTAGTGATTTGAACATGTTTTCTAGAGTCAAAGTGAACAGTTTTGGGGCTATCGAATCGCCTTGTCTAATTCCTCTTTTAATTTTGATTTTTTTTTTTTTTTCTTCTAGCATTATTTGTGATGTGGCATTTTTATATATGTATTCAAGAAGAGTTGTGGGAGTGAATTACCTATAATACGTTATCTGGTACAAATAAAACTATGAAAACTATGTCCCTTGATAATATGGTGGACGTTTTGTTAATATATTTTTCAATATATTACTTTTCGTGCGTAGCTTCTGTACCGAGACAAAAGAATTTCATTTTATTTGTTTCTAATTAAACAAATATTTAGGTAGTAAATATCTATTTTACACTTTTATTACTAGATTCTAGATTGAGCTAGATTGATTTGTTGGTTATTAGGTAGCTAAGATGCTATAACTATTATACGTTATTGACTAAGACAAAACGTGAAAATATATATTGAATCTCAAGATATACACATGTCAGGGACCTAGTGAATTTAGCATAGGTAAGGATTTTATTTTATTTTAAAGGCAATCAACGCACGGAAAATTAATTGCGCAAGTCCATCTTGCACTTGGCCGGTTTTTTTTTTTAAATTAATCTATAGTTAAGCCAGGACCATTTTTAAAAACTACATATGAGAAGTAACACTTCGAGAACATGACAATATTCAGTTGATTCAATCGCCCAAAATTAATTCAATTTTTTTTATATGGGTCTAGCACACGTGCTGCAGGGAAATCTCTAAAGCGCTACAGGAGCGACATGTGTGCGGAACAGCGATTCACGTTGGTCTTGAATCGCTGCAGATTGTATTCGGTGGGAAAACACAGTCCTGGGCAAATTCTTTCAAAGGGATGATGTTCTCCATATAAAAGACTGCTTGAAAAGCGTTGTACGAGGAGTAACAAGCTGAACCTCATACGGATGTGAAGTATTAGCGCGACGTGTATTTCTAACATGCACCGCTCTGGGAGGAATTAAGCGGGTCACATCCTTCGAACACTTTCCACGAAAATACTTGTAGAATAGGCTCAAGTCGCCAACTGTTCTTCGATGTTCCAGCGAATCACTGCCGCCGGTCAGTTCCGGGTCTCCAATCAGACGAACAGCTCTTCTCTGAATAGAATCCCACAAGAGCAGTGTATATTCTGGAGCGGAGCCCCAAACATGGGAGTAGTATTCCATAGTTGGTCGAATTTGAGCTTTGTAAAGAATTAATAGTTGTTGTGGGGTGTAAAAACTTTCTGGTTCGAAATAATATTCCCAACTTTTGAGAAGCTTGTTATGCCTGCAACATCTTCATGCCAGGAGATATTTGCTTCCAAATTAACGCCCAACAAATTGAGTGACGATGTTAGCGGAATGGAGTGCCCCGACATAACTATGTCGGGTTCAGCAACGTTAACTTTTTTAGGAAGAACTGCCGCCTGGGTTTTTGTAGCGATAAATTCCACTTGGTTACTGTCACCCCAAGATAAAATTTCTTCCAGGTCTTTATTAAGTTGAATGACTTCCTGCTATCTGCGGATATTCGTCTGAGCAGACAATATCCGAGCGTTCAAAGTGAATGAAGAGATAAGCGTACTGTCATCTGCAAAGCTGTAGATTGGATTCGCGGTCTTTTCCAGCAGATCGTTAATGTAAATGAGAAAGAGAGTGGGAGACAATATGGAGCCTTGGGGCACACCGGCGTTGATAGTGAAGGTGTTAGAAAGAAATCCGTCGACTGCCACTCGTAAAGGAGGCTCTCTGAGGAAACATGAACTTTTCAGACATACCATAAGAGCGTAGCTTAGCCAACAGTCTATCGTGCCAAACATGGTCGAATGTCTTGGATATGTAAAGAGCAACCGCTCGAGATTCTCCAAAATGTTCAATTGCGTTGTTCGAAACTTGTATTACATAAGTCAGAAGATTTCCTGTTGATCTATGTTTACGAAAGCTATATTGGTGATCGCTAATAATGTTGAATCCTTTAAGATATTTTAGATGCTGACTGATAGCCTTTTCCATAACTTTTCATATTATTGAAAGCAGTACGACTGGTCGGTAGTTATTTGACAAGGTCTTCTGGCCTTTTTTAGGTATCGGCTTAACTGTGGCACATTTCCAGCAGGAAGGAAATGTTCCCTTTCTGTAGGATAAAAGCCTACAAAAACCAGTGTTAGTTCCCTCACACAGTTTTTTTGAGAACTACGGCAGTTATTCTGTCAGCGCCAGAAGCTTTTTTGGTGTCTAGCTTCATTAAAATAGGTTTTATGATACGCCGTCTGAAGACAATATCGGGCATCCTTGACTGTACTATAGGAATAGTAGGTGGTGTTTTTCCTTGGAAATCGACAGTAGAATGTGAAGCTAAGAGTTTAACCAACAAGTTCGCTTTCTCAACAGATGTCGCTGCAATAGAATTATCTGGCCGTGTGAGTGGTGGTATGGTGAATTTGGCGAAATTTTGACTAACTGCCTTAACGACTGATCAAAAGGACCTGGAACTGTTGGAACAAGCGAAAAGTTTGTTTCTAATTCGTTGATTGTGTGCCTCCTTGATTTCGTCGATAATTTCTTTGCATCTGTTCCAGGCACGAACAAAGGTGTTACGATTTATAGTCTTAGGATTTTCACGCCATTGTCGATAGGCAAGATGTTTAGAAGCAACAGCTTCTTTGCATTTTCGGTCAAACCAAGGCTTGTAAGATGACGCGAAATGGATAGCTATTTATATATGAACACGAAGTACCAAGAAAGTTTGAGAAACTACCTAAAAAAAACTATTATTTCCAATGTTTTTTGAAGTTCTTAATCCTGACTTGACATCAAAAAACAAGGTGTTATGTTCAGTTTAAAAATCGCGCTTTTAACACTTACAAGGGTGCTATGTGGTTGGTAAAATTGTTTTCAATGAAATAATAGTTTTGTTCAATATTAATAAGAATTGAAAAGAATTTTTTAATTTAGCGCTTGCACATATTTATTTTAAACAGCATTTTACTACGTAGCTTAGTTAAAGATGGTGTAAGCGTGTTTTTTAGTATTCCATACGGAACACCTATAAGATGACTTCGGTGTCTGTCACACCCGATTTTCTCCAAAATTGTCATAGAAACTTGAAATTTGGTAATAATTGATGACCTCATCAGAGCCATGTAGTTTTAAAAGTTAAATTTTGACTAAGGGGGGTAGTTTTGAGGGGTGAAATCGGAAGTGAAAAAATGTTTTTATTAGGTTGTCGAGTGTGGTGTCAAATAAAAGCTTGTGAAAACAAAAATAGCAAAAAATCGCTGTTCCCCTCCTTATCTCGAAAAGTACTGATCAAAAAATTTTAAAAAAATTTTGGAATATTCTCAACGAGGTGTAGATTGAATGAAAATTATCACGAGTGCATTACCTTTAATAATTTATCTGGCAAATAAAAAAAACAAAAATTTCAAGTTTATCAGTTTTCAGTAAAGATTGGAAGCAAACTTTGTTGGAAACTCATTTGGGGTGTGTTTTGTGAAGTCACTAATCATTTTATACCTCCGTAACAAATTTTTTTATTTTAAAAGCAATCAAGGTACGAAACACTAATTGCGCAAGTTCAATTAGCACTTGACCGGTCATTTTTGTTAAACATGAACACTAAAACCTAATATTTTTAAGTTTTTAAAATAAATGTAAGGATGTCCGAAATAATAGTTTTATTCCAGCAGCGTCATTAGGTTTTTGTTTTTATAACAGAGAAGAAAAGAATTAACATAATATGGATAACAAGAGAAAAAAAACAGTTGGTATTAAATGCATCTGCCCCTGGATATCGATACCTGAAGTTAATTAAATAATCATTAAAGTCTGTCACAGTCTAATCGCATAACTAATAAAATCGTTAGCAGACATAAGTGTTTAGAATATGAAGAGGTAAAATGATTTTGGGTATATTATCTAAACGGGCTGGTCCAATAACAACTTGTTTATATGTTAATTTGATTACTTAGTAGGTCCGCAAGCTACCAGAATACCAAAATTCATCGATGTTAAAAACCAGTAACTCGATTATATTTGGGTTGCAAAATTGGCAAATCATGTAAATTATTTAAAATAAATGATAATCATATCATAATCGTAACTTTAATAACCCATTATCATTGGTGAGCACAAAAAAATTTAATCAATTGACAGTTTAAATTCAGATGTAATTTATTTAATAAGGACTTAAAAATTGAAAGTATAATAGCTTAGTGCTCGTAGCATATTTAAGTAACCTGCCAAATACAAGTCGCACTTGTGCAGTTAGTGTTCCGTATGTTGATTGCTTTTGAGGGGTTACATACACCTGGAATTTCCAAAAAATTCGATTTTTTAACGAATTTTTATTCTCTATACTTCTAAGAATAAGAAAATTCCATTCCATTAGAAAGTTATAGCATTAAATATGAACTGGCGTCGGATTGGGCCCGACGCTTGTCTCAATGCATTGTCTGCCATATTACTCAGTCAATATTTAATATTTTTTAACTTTTTTTTAGAATCTTAATAATTACTTTTTCTACAAAATGTCGAGAGGTTCTTTTAATTTTTCTAATAGAAAATTTTCAATAAAAAATTAAACTTACATCATTTGGTCGAAAATTGCATACTAAAGTTTGAAACAATGTAAATTTTAATTTTTGAAAAAAATCCCTTCGACGATTTTTTAATTACTACATTATTTTACAAGATTAATTGAAGTTATTCTGCATACAAGAAAGCTCCATAGTTTTCATCATTGGTTCATTTAACCCAGAGGTTCCCAAACTTTTTTTTCTCGTAGACCACTCTCAAAATTTTACTGGTTTCGGTGGACCATATTCCCAAAACTCGTAAAAAAATGTGAAGATTAGATCTGAGTTCCAACCCTAAATTCGGAGTGGCAAAAATAAAAAGAAAAATAATATATTTTCTTGTGTTCTATTTATTAAAATAATATGATTACAGACTTAATAGACTTAAAATTAACCATTAATAACGTACCGTAACTTCAACAATGCAAATCAACAATTAAAAAAAAAATAGTCATAATTTTAATGGGAGGAATGTACTTGATGGATTGACAGCAAATTATCAATATTTGGCTTCAGTTTTGTAAGGAATAACCGCAAATCTCCCCGTTCTGTGATGTTCAATCTGCTCCTTTTTTTTTCTTAATAGGTTTGTAACTACACTAAAACTTTTTTCGACAAGGTATGACGAGGGAAACGCTATCAGAAGTTTTCTCGCAATTTCCCATAGCCCAGGATATTTTTCGGATATTTCTGCCTGCAGCCAAAATGTTTGATAGCCTTTTTTAAATTTCACCTTCAGCTCTTCATTGGTGCTAAGCTCGAGTAGCTCCTCTTGTAACACTACATTCGCCACTTCCGTTTCATCAAATGGATTTATGATCCATGGTGGTATTTCCATCGTCAGAATATCTTCAAATCTATTTTTGAAGTCATCATGCAGGGCATTTAATTGTTGAACGTATATCTGAAAATCCTCATCAAGACATCCTGCCTGTGACAAGTTTGGAAACTGGGAGAACTCGCGCCGACTAATATTTTGCTTCATAAATTTCAATTTTACAAGAAAAGCCAAAATTACACCCCTAAATTTAAGTTGTCCCCTTGTAACTGCTAGTTAATGTCATTAAATTTTTTGAACAAATCTGTCAAATACGCAATGTCTGCTTTCAGTTTGATCAGATTTTTTTTAAATCTGGATCTTTACTTTCCAGAAACTCTAAAACTGATTTAAAAAGTGAGTAAAATCTTGTCAAACATGCACCTTTCGACAACCAGCGTACTTCAGTATGTAAGAGCAATCGTTGGAAGTCTTCATCATTTTCGTCGCACAATTGTGCAAATAAACGGATATTCAACGCATTCCTTCTTATTTTGTTAACTGTTTTAATCACAAATTGAAGCGATTGGTGCAATCTATCACTCAAATTTTTCGCTACCAGGTGTTGTCGGCGGTTATACTCCTGGTATAATTCTTTTAAGATAGGAGGTTTGTGCAGAACAGTTTTTAAAACCTCTTCAACAGCGGGTAAAATTAACTGTTCTCCGATGGTGTGCGGTTTTCCAGATTTCGCTATAAGCAATGAGATATTGTCAGATGCCCGCAAGCCATCATCGTTACTTTGAGACGTTGAAGCGAACATACTGTGCACGGTGGGTCTCTTTTCATATTTTTCCTTCAATGTTTAAAAATATTTTAAATCTTTACCTATTTTATCAGGATGACACCTTCTTAGATGATCTTCGAGCTTCGATGGTCATTGCTCAAAACTTTGTTGCATAAAAGGCATATGGGCAATCGTTTGTCTGCCTTTGATGGAAGAAAACCAAATTTCAAATAATCAAACTGTACTGTCGAGATTTCTTCTTAGATTCAGCCATGTTTCGTATCAGTTACCTACCTGTAAAAAAAATGTTTGTTTTAGTAATCATAAGGCGACTTTAACAGGATATGGCTATTTTAACAGAATAAAATAGGATTAATTAATTATTACAATGAAAAAAAAAAAACAAAATGCCGGCGGCAAAACTGATTTTAATTATTAAAAGCAATAAACTGCTAAGACCCATATAGAGGTTTTCACAAAACGGCTGAACCTATTTTAATGTAATATAAAATATTTTTTGATTAATTATATTTTCATACATTTCTGTAAATTCGAGAGAAAATACTTTTAAAGAATATTTTGACATCAAAACTCCGCGATTTTAATGATTTATTTATTACTTTGATGTACGTTACGAGTGGTACATAAAAACACGTACAATTTATGAAAATATTTTTAGTCATTTAGCATTAGCAACTACGAGGGCACTGAAATATATACAAACATGCAGGTCAATATATCTCTCCTTTAGTGAATCACCACAATCGGGTAAATAAATAATTTTATAATAAAAAGTACTAAAAGTTCAATCTTTCTCGGCTTTCTGTTCTTTTATAGAAGTATCGAATAATGGCCCTGTTCAGTATTTAATTTTTATTATGTACCTACTACACGCAAACATAACCAATATAATATTATTACAATATGAAATAAAAGTATGAATAACAAATAGGCAGGTACTTACTTTTTCCGGCATTGGCAAACACTGATATCGATTCACTCACACTTTTCTTTTCAAAATTCCGGAAACAAATGAGTAACGTTTGTCCTTGGCATTCGTATTTATATTGGTGAAGAATCAAACAAATTCATGCAAGATCGCAAGCACAGCACAAGTCATATTTCGTCCCTTTGCACGTCTGAACGGGTTGCGTTGCGAGCGGGCGGGCAGCGCTTTGCAAGTCTCGATGCACGTTGTACTGAATATCGAATATACAAGTTTTTACAAGTAACAGTCGCTGACCTTCTTAAAATACACTACTCAAAAAAATTAAAGGAGGTTTTAAAACAAGGAAATTAGTGCTAAATAAAGAGGCTATCTGATCAATATGCCGGCCTAACTGAAAAAATTTTTTTCAAGCCCGTGGACCAAAAAAAAAGCAAAACATTTGCAATATTATTTTTTCGCGCTATCTGTTAGGATTGCATGAGAACTGTAGCTCCTAAAAAAATTTTAGCCAAAAGATCTGAAAATTAGAATCTTAAAGCTTCAAAAGTCTCAATACGACCATTTTTCACCGAAATACAGCCTGTCAAAAATCACCGAAAAATTTGGAATTTTTTTTTGCTCCCTTAATTTTTTTGAGTAGTGTATTATCTGCCTACATTGATAGGTAAAGCCAAGCCAACATTTTTGTTCTTTACTATCGGAACCAGATAAATTTTCGTGGACCCCCACTTACAACTTGTGAACCCCCATTTTTTTTCACGCCAACCTAGACCCCCGTCGAGTCTCCCGTGGACCCTTGGGGGTCCACCTGAACCACTTTGGGAATCACTGATTTAACCCAATAAAAAATAATGGTAACAATTAAATCATATTTAAAAAAAAATTCTTATACATGGCGATTATATGTTTTCACTGAACAGGGTGAGTCAACAATAGAGTAAAGTTCATAATCTCATTTGTTTCGGGAATGACAAAAAAATGTTAAATACAATAGTTTTAGGGAATGTAAGATGCACAGTTTAAAATTATTTTTGAATATACAAGGTACTTCAAAAAAGTGTGGCCGATATAACATATGATTTTTAAATAAAACATCCTATTTTCTAATTTATTTTTAAAATCTGCGTAAAATTTTATAACTTTTTTATTAATATTGTTATATTCCTAAACATAGTAGTTTTTCTAATATTTCAATTTTTTTTTTCAAAAAATACTAGTTTTCAGTTTTGTAAAAAATTGCCAGTAGCGTCACTGTTTCTGAAGGTGGAATACTCATAATTGGTACGAGCGTTCTATAGAGATGAAAATAAAGATATATGTAAAGAAATTTCAGTTAGATGCTACAGGGTGTTCAAAATAAATTTATGCATTTCGACTATTTTAAATTGAAAAATCTCAAATTTTTTAAATGGCACACCCTGTATATTATTATTTTTTTCTGATACATTTTTCAAAACCCTCCAACTTTTATTAAGTATGTCATATACCTACTTCTAATAGTATTGGATTTATTTTAAATTTTTCAATTTTTACCCTTGTTTTTAATACACTATCGTGAAAACATAAACAAATAGTTAATAATAATTTTAAAAGAGTTTAACTTATCTAATGATTAATTATTATGACGTAATAAATGTTCAGAAATATGCCCGTCTACTTGAATACACATGTTTAGTTATTTTACTATATTTTCCTTCTCTTTCCTTAGCATAAAGGGAGTTATTATCCTGCACGCATCCAGTATTCTATTTTCCATATCTATTGGTGCTGTAGGGGGATTCACATAAACACGGTCTTTAATGTAGTCCCACAAAAAGAAGTCTAAAAGTCACATGATAGAGGGGGCCACTGAATGAATCCATCGCTACCGATCCATTTTTGTGGGTAACGATCGTTTAAAATTTCTCGAACTTCCCGGTTTGTACTCATTCAAAATTATCAACTTCTTCAAGAAGCTGGAGTAATTTGTTTTTCAAAAAATTTAGATATCTAGGCCCGTTAAGCGGTTCGCGGAAAAAATATGGACCAATAATTCGAAAATTTAATATTCCATAAGCGACAAATGGTTTTAATTTTAAACTTCCTGGTCCTAAAATGGATTAACTGTTGAATAATAATGCATATTATGGCTGTGAACTTCTCCATTACTGCGAAAAGTAGCTTCATCAGAAAACATTATTTTGGATAAAAAAATTGGATCGGCCTCTATTGAATGGAGATTCATGGTGGTACAAAAGTTTACTCGCCGTTCAAAATCACGGTCTTGAATTTCTTGATGTAGTTCCATATGAAAGGGATGAAACTTGTATTTGCTCGTAGTGCAATTAGCCGTAGATTGGGATGTGTCAGGTAAGTCAGCTAGTTGTCGGTTACTGACCTGGAGATTATTTTCAACACGAAGTAAAATCTCCATTTCTTTTTCCTCATTGGTAGCATTCTGGTTTACTACTTTCCGTTTCGTATACTCAACGCTACCACTACCATCAAACCGTTCCATTAAGCACTGAAAAGATTTTCTAGATGGTATACGTCTATTAGGGTACTTCGCGTCGTAAAGCCTCACTGCCAAAAAACAATTTTTTCCCGCCTAGCCCAATATAACATATAAACCATATCTATTAATTCATTTTTGAGAAAATCCATAACTATTACCATTATACGTCACTTATTACAACAAATTAAACTATTTTTACTTGCTTAATAATACTACTCAGTATATATCACCACTACACCAAACACTTTATTTTTGCACTCGACGCGCGTTTCGCTAACCATGTTAGCTTCATCAGGAGCGATGACTGACAATCAATCAGTAGGATCATTTTGCCAAAGATTCCATATTCCCAACTTAGTTGCTTAATAATGTCAAAATTTGACAATACCTACATTTTTGTTTTGTTTTGGCAACTTTGATGTTCTAGCGTAAGTGTAAAAAAACAAGGGTAAAAATTGAATAATTCAAAATAAATCGAAAACTATTAAAAATAGGTATATGACATACTTAATAAAAGTTGGAGGATTTTTTAAAATCTATCAGAAAAAATAATAATATACAAAGTGTGCCGTTTAAAAAATTTGAGATTTTTCAATTTAAAATAGTCGAAATGCATAAATTTATTTTGAACACCCTGTAGCATCTGAATTAAATTTCTTTATATATATCTTTTTTTCATCTCTATAGAACGATCGTACCAATTATGAGTATTCCACCTTCAGAAACAATGGCGCTACTGGTAATTTTTTGCAAAACTGAAAACTAGTGTGTTTCTTTTGTCTTTACTGTTGTATGTTGTATATTAATGTATGTATTTATATTCTCTTTTGGACTAAGGCAAACACTGTGTGTAAAAAAACAGGAAATATCTATATATCTGTCTAAGGCGAATAATATTTATATTTACTCTATTTTCCAGTTTTCAGCCATTTATTGGTTTTCAGTGTACCATATGGAACACTTATGAGATCAATTCGATGTCCGTCCGTCTGTCTGCCACCTGAACTAATCTGATTTTCTCCGAGATTATTTGACATATAAAGTTTAAATTTGGCACAAATGTTGGAATTGATAGCCCAATCAAAGCTCTGTGATTTTGAAAGTTAAATTTCTACTTAAGGGGTTAGTTTTTGGATGTGAAATCGAAAGAGAAAAAAAAAATGTGGGCAAGGGCCCCATCATGCATAAAATAGTCACACTGATGAATGGCCCAAAAATTAAGCAAATGTTTTTCTAAAACATTAATTTAATTGCTTGCCTCCATAGTTACAGTATTGAGAAGAAAGTACAAACCTCCCCTGCCTTTGCTTACACTGAATGCACCCCACACCATCACACTGTCAGGGTGTTTAACAGGCTTAATCGTATATTTAGGGTCATACCTTGACATGATATTTGGACAACGCACAATTTTTGAGATTCTCCTGACCAACTTGAAAGTGCTCTCATCACTAAACATCACTTTCTTCCCCTTTTCGGATGTTCAATATTCTTAACAGAAGGCAAGCCTTTTCTTCTTTCATTGCTGCTGTGAGCAGGGGCTTCTTTGCGGCACGACGACTTGGTAGACTCAGATCCTTCTACAGGCCGTGACGAACTGTCCTAGTTGTAACGTTCTAGAGGAGCGTAGGGTACTTGTTTTTAGTTCAACGGCGGTTATAGAAGGATTTGACATCACTTCAGAAGCTTAATAGTCCTTGATGAAGTCTTCTTCGGTGCGCCAGAGCCTGATTTTGTCTGAGGTACCGTCCCAGGAGACAATGACGCCTCTGACCGCTTCAGTTGATAAGATGTCTCTCTCGATACACCCAGATCTCTGGCTACAACATTCACTGAATCCTCCTTCTCTAGCAGATTGAAGGCAAGGGACTTCTCTTCTATTTTAAGCTTCTTCTGACCCATTGTGTGCAGTGGGACTAAAGATATTAGACCTCAAAGTTTTTAGAAATGATAAAAACGCTCTCCGACCGGAGAAAGAACGGTCAACCTCACTGTAAAAGTCCACGAGGCTAATTGAGTGTTGGCTAGGGGGGGGAAGGTCGCCTGTGGTGTGCTAATACCGCATGTCATCACTAGGTTCCCCCTCATTTTTATAGTGGGAATGGCGAGTGAAATTATGACGCGGATTTTACAAGACAAGTTTTTTTTTGCCGCAGAAGTGTAAAGATTTTTTTTGCCGGCACTGTACATGTCAGGAACCTAATTAACTTTGCCCAGGTAAGGATTTTATTTTATTTTAAAATCAATCACTATACGGACCACTAATTGAGCAAGTCCGACCCGCACTTGGCCTGTTTTTTTTTATTATTTTATTTATCTTACGAGTACTACATTATGGTGGGCATGTTGTCGGTGCGTCATTATTTTTTTTTTTTGAACATAATTATGGTAGGTACTCTCTTAAGATGTCTTACTTATAAATTATCAGAGCAAAATCCCTTATTTGGATACACTGCTGCAATGAACCTCCAACTAATTGGCTTGACGGACAAGCCATTTTTATATTTATGATAATTTATTGACATATTTTGAGTATGTTCGGTTGGTCATTGCTGATATTTATTAGGCTTTTAACCTTTTTTAGTTTCGTTAAAAACACACACATCAATTGCTCAAATATTTTAGGAAATGTGATATAAAAATTGAGGGTGAAGGTAGGTTAAATAGGTTTATTTAGAAATAGAAACGAATTTTGTGGTCTTGTTTACTTACCATCATAACTTTATTTGACTTACTCAGACTTTTGTTAGTTTAAATCCTAAATTGTTAAATTAGATCTTAAAGTTAAACATTTTTAGTAAATCAGGCAGAAAGGTTATAAAATATACTGTCAGTCCAAAAAGTCTCCATACACCAGACCACATGGTCTATGAGAAAACATGTTTAAATTAATATTTCAAACTTAAGCAACGAGGATTAGTATTAAAAACAACTACGGAACATTTTATTTAGAAGTTACATCATTGCTATAAAAATGTAAACAAAATTAATATCAAAAATGTCTCCATACACTCATGAACTGCGTTGAAAAAAACACGTTATAATCAGCCGCATTTTATCAAGCTATCTATTGCTCGCTAAACTGAAAACAAATGAATAATTTTCGGGCATACTTTATAATCTGTCACTTTTTGCTAGTAATTTTGCAGTGGGTTTTCAAAGTAGTATTAAAAATGATGAGAGAGAGAAATTGTGAAATTCCATTTCAAGTTCGAAAGATCATAATTGATTTGTGGAAAGATAGAAAATCGTACAGAAATACAGGAAAAATTGTTAAAAAGTCGCATGTTACTGTTCAATATATTGTAAACCAATATAAATCAACGGGTTCCTATAAAATTCTACCACGCTCTGGTCGTCCCGAGAAACTGACTCCACGTGAAGACGCCAGTATTGTTAGACGAATAACACAGGTCTGCAACAAAAATGCTGTCTGGATGTTTTCAACTGATTTCTATGTATTTAGGTGTTCTGAAAACTAAAAAAATACTCAAAAAATTCCAGAACGTTAGGTTATTTCGGAAAACGCAAAATTTTATTATAAAAAAGGTTTTTTTTGGGCTAACTTGAAGTCATAAATAAATAGGTACAATTTTATTTTTTTATGTTTTTAAATGTATACAGGCCATAACTATCATTACTTTCTAAATAAAGAACGCCCTGTGTGAGCTAAATTAACAAACATAAACACGGCGAATATATGGTATTAAAGCAACAACTTAATATTACGGACTTTGTAAAAAAAGTATACTTCACGTATTTTGGCTTAAAACTTGAAGATCAGGATAAAGTTTGGGCACCTCATAAAGTCTGCAAACGATGTGTTGAAGACCTTCGAAATTGGTTTAAGGGCAAGAAAAAAGCTTTCCGATATGCGATTCCTATGGTATGGCGCTAGCAAAAGAACCATAGTGATGATTGTTACTTTTGTTCGTGTAATGTGAAAGGGTATAATTCAAAATGGAAGCAGTCCATTTCATACCCCAATCTGCAATCAGCTATTCGTCCCATCCCTCATGGGACCGAAATACCAGTGCCCAAGGCCCCTGCTACCTTGGAAGAGATTCCAAGTTCTGACGAAGATGGTGCTGTACCTGAACCCGATGACAAGTCAAGTTTTCAATTTGAAGATAAACAGCAGTCCGAAATTGTTTTCCCAGGGCGAGTTAAATGATTTGGTAAGAGACTTGAATCTTCCCAAGAACGCTGCTGAGTTGCTTGGATCAAGGCTCAAAAGCAGGAACTTACTTTTGCCGGGAGTGTCTTCCTCCTGGTTTAGATATCGTGAGAAGCAGTTCACTTCCTACTTTGCCCAAGAGGACGAGTTGCTTTATTGTACCAATATTGAAGGTTTGATGGATACATTTAAGATCTCATACGACCCAGCACAGTGGCGTATTTCCATAGAGTCTTCAAAAAGAAGCAGTTCTGCTTCACAATGGCGGTTTCTATGCTTCCATTCCTGTCGGTCATTCCGTACACCTCAAGGAAACCTACAAGAACTTGGAATTGATTCTTTGCAAATTAAAATATAAAGACCACGGTTGGCAAGTGTGCGGTGATTTAAAAATCTTGGGCATGTTGCTCGGACAACAATCTGGGTTTACCAAATTCCCTTGCTTTTTGTGTCTATGGGATAGTAGAGACCGAGCAAATCACTGGACCAAAAAGTATTGGCCTCCGAGGGAGCTTAAAGTTGACGAAAAGAACGTCCTGCATGAAACTTTGGTGCCTCCTCATAAAGTTCTTCTACCACCGCTTCACATAAAGCTGGGATTGATGAAGCAATTTGTAAAGTCACTTCCAAGAGATGGAAATTGCTTCAAATACTTAATATCAAAGTTTCCAGGCCTCTCGGAGGCAAAGTTGAAGGAAGGTGTTTTCGTTGGACCAAATATTAGACAGCTTATGGCTGATCCACAATTCATCACAACCATGACGGATCCTCAAAGAGAAGGGTGGATTGCCTTTAAAGAGGTCATAAAGAAATTTTTAGGCAATAACAAAGACTCTAACTACAAACAAATCGTCAAAAGAATGTTAAAAGCATTTCAAGCTTTCGGTTGCCTAGTGAGTTTAAAAGTACATTTTCTTCATTCCCACCTGGACTACTTTTCAGAACATTTAGGAGATCTGAGTGAAGAGCAAGGTGAACGATTTCACCAAGATATTAAGGAGATGGCAAATAGGTACGAGGGAAGATGGAGCGTCTCAGTGATGGCAGACTACTGTTGGACGCTTCAGAGAGACCTTCCAGATGCTTCCTACAAAGGAATCTCACTGGGAAAAAGAAATGTGTTTAGTGCTTACTAATGAATGTATTTTAGATAAAAAAATAAGTTTTGTTACGCAATTATAAATTTAAAAAAATTTGTTTAGGTTTAACATAGATACCTACATTGTTAGAAAACGTGAAAGTCATTTTCAGATTCAGTACACCCAAAAACATAAGAATTACGCAAAAAAACCAAAACAGCTCTCAATTTTTTTTTTGCAGACTTGTGTAATTATAGATCCCAAGAAAAGTGCACCAAAATTAAAAGAAGAGGTACGGGAACTATTTTACCGAAAAAATGTTTGTTCACAAACAGTGAAAAATTGTTTACACAGGACAGGCTATAAGGGGTATGCAGCCAGGAAGAAGCCGTTAATTTCAGAAGCTAATCGCAAAAAGCGGTTACTAAGGAAATACGTTACTAAACCTCCTGAATTTTGGGAATCCGTAATCTTTAGTGATGAAACTAAACTTAACCTTTTTGGGTCTAATGGTAGAACTAAAGTTTGGAGAAAGAAAAATACCGCATTCGATATTAAAAACATTTGTTCCACGGTGAGACAAGGGGGTGGCAGTGTTGTGCTTTGGGGATGCATGTCCGCTGGAGAGGTTGGAAATTTACATTTTATTAATGGTACCATGGATCAACATGTTTATTTGAACATTTCGAGAGATAATTTAAGAGAAAGTGTCCAAAAATTAACACTTCATACACCTCCGCAATCACCCGATGTTAACCCCATCGAGCATTTATGGGAGGAACTTAAATGGCGCGTTTTCAAACGTAATGTTTCAAATAGAGAAGAATTAAAAAACAGAATATTGAACGAATGAGAGAACATGCCAGCAGAAGTTACTAGAAAGCTGGTTGCAAGCATGACAAAAAGGTTACAGAAGATTATCAAGGCCACCAGTGGTCTTACTAAATATTAGTTTAATTGAAGTTGTTATTATCCGTTAAATTCCGTCAAACTATTATTGGTAATTGTTAAGTATATGGAGACGTTTTTGACATTAATTTTGTTTACATTTTTATAACAATGATGCAACTTCTAAATACCATAAAATGTTCCGTAGTTGTTTTTAATACTAATCCTCGTTGGTTAAGTTTCAAATATTAATTTCTCATAGTTCCAATTAATTAGTTAAACATAACAGAAAAATAGTATAAAACGCAGGTGGTATATGGAGACTTTTTGGACTGACTGTAGGTTAAAACACTATTTACGTGGTGCAACGACAGTCGAAATGTTGAAAATTCAATCGAATTCCTTCTGTATGGGAAGAATATAAACAAAGTATAGGAGCGGTAATTTACCGGAAGGATTCTGGTTAATTACCGGTAGGATTCCGGGAAATTACCGATAAAATGTGAGTCAAAATTACCGGTAAGATTTTTAGAGAGTTTAAAACTTTAAAAAAATCATAGGAATTTATATTTAATGATTGTATTTTTTGAAGTTGTTTCTGTTTTGCTTTTTTTTTTACGTTTTTAAATGTTATTCTTCATAAAATTTATAAATTGTTATTCGTTGTTGTTCTGAAAAGATTTAAACTTAAGTAGCTAGATGGCGGCAAATAAAAGACCAATTTTTTCAATCGTAATTGTTGTCGAACTCTTTTAGGTCAGTTCGCTTTCCAACAGTGGACGAAATGGAAACATGCAGATACTTTTATCTTATAATAGCTACGGAAATTCTCAAATTACGTTTAAATTTTCACGAGAAGAAAACAGATTTAAAAAGAACTGCATAGATTACCGGTAATATATTGATATTTTTCCTTTTCTGCCATTTTTGACCACTTATCGGTAAAATTTGAATCTTCCCGGTAGTTTAAGAGCTCTAGGTTATATATATATATATATATATATATATATATATATATATATATATATATATATATATATATACCAGGTGTACAAGTATGAAATGTGGATTTTTTTTTCTAAAAAACACATGTTAAATTCTGAAGAATGATAAAAAGTGCATTTTTTAAAGTATGCTCCATCGTTTGTTATACATTTTTCCCATCTCTCGGTCAATTTGTGAATACCACGCCAGTAAAAATCTTCCCCTTTTGCTGCGAACCATTCATCGAGCCATTTTTTCACATCTTCGTACGAACCAAAGCGCTGCTCAGCAAGTGCGTGGCCCATCGACGCAAACAAGTTGTAATCGGAAGGAGCCAAGTCTGGTGAGTAAGCCGCATGGGGTAGAACTTCCCAGCTGAGTGCTTCCAACGTGTCGCGAACTGGTTTTGCCGTATCTGATAAAGCATTGTGATGAAAAATTACTTTGTGTTGCCTCTTTCGATGTTCTGGCCTTTTTTCAAGCAGCCAACGGTTCAAATCGGTAAATTATTGTTGGTAACGTTTAGTATTAACCTTTTCCCCAGGTTTTAACAGCTCATAATAGACCACGCCCCTCTGGTTCCACCAAACACAGAGCATCGTCTTTCTGCCAAAGCGATTTGGTCTTGCGGTCGATGTGGATGGTGCGCCTGGGTCTACCCATAATTTCTTGCTCTTGGAATTCTCAAAATAAATCCACTTTTCATCCCCTGTAACTATACGATGCAAACGACTTCCTTTTGTACCGAGCGAGCAAAATGTCACACGTGTTTTTGCGCTTTTCCATTTGCCTGTCGTTCAACTCATGTGGTACCCGTCTACCGGTCTTCTGAATCTTTCCATCTCTCGTTGCTGATTCTAAAAAGCTTGTTGACTAACGCCCAATTACTCGGCGAGTTATTTTTGTGTTTGCGAATCATCTTCGTCCAACAATGTTTGCAATTCCACATCTTCGTATTTTTTTGGCGGTTTTCCCAGTTCCTTGTCTGCAACATCAAAGTCACCGCTTTTGAAACGCCGAAGTCATCGTTCACACGTATCTTGCAATGGAGCATGTTCACCATAAGCTTCTCGAAGTAATCGGTATGATTCAACAGCAGTTGTCTTCAAATGAAAACAAAAAATTAATGCTGTCCGCGAATGCTCTTTGTTCGGTATAAATTTCGACATATTGAACACAACACAACACTATGCACACACTTTTCCAATTTATCACTCGTGCGCGTCTGACACTTGTTGATGACACAACAAAGTAGCGCAGTGTCAAATCTTTATAGCACAAACTGCATTGGTGTACCATCTGTTGTCTGAAATCTGCATTTCATACTTGTACACCTGGTATATATATATATATATATATATATATATATATATATATATATATATATATATATATATATATATATATATATATATATATATATATATATGTTATTTGGTTGCTAGTCGAATTAATACACAACCAAATCGTAATGTAAGTTTGTGAGTTGTTCAAGTAATTGGGTGGCAGGATGTATACTAGTTTTTATCAGCAGGACATTCTGCAAAAAAGGTCAGTATACAGCGACGATGTGACACGCTGGGCGTGTCCGTAAGTTCTGTTCATTCTGCCGTATTAAATAATTCTCTACTTGATGTTTTATTAATAAACAAAAGTAGTGTGCGTCGTATACCAGAAAAGTCTATTAAATGCCTTTGATTTTGACGCATGATTTAATGACGCACGTGTCCGTGACTTTACTCAGGTAGAATCCACGACTTGCCTCATTTACGTTTGAATGATATTAATGATATTGAAAAAGTGTCAACACTCTAATTTATCTACTACTAGTCTTGCCAGCAAAAACACTCTCAGTCATACAAGTTTACGTACTCGTTTTTGCTATATTTCCCACTTTTATCCAGAGTGCCATCTTCTGTTATGTAAACCTACACATAATTCAAATTCTTTGTTTGTTTGTTCTATCAAGAAAAATAAATGTCATTTTCTTGAACCATCCTGTATAAAACAGAAAGTAGACTATAATGTTAATCTAGCATCCACTATAGCTTCATACTAAATTACGTAAAATCTGTTTACTTGTTCGATACAAACACAAAACTCAAATCGCAAACATTATTATTTTAATAATTGGCATTTTGGCATCTACAGATAATAAAATAAACCCATAAAAATTAAAATTGGTAATATATTCGTCATCCAATTTACACTTTAATTCCTTATTTACTATTCAATTAAATTTTCAGTTTCAACATGTGTCCTAGAAAATGGTGAATTGATTCTTGTTTGAATCTGGCAAATCCAAGTTTCATCAGCGGTTAGAATACGTTGAAACATTGAATTTGGATTTTTCCCATATGAAGCATGAAACTTGCGACACATCACACAGTGCACTCACTTTTCGCAGATTTCGCCAGTACGTTTTTTACTAACTTTTACTTCTCGCCTATCTGTCTTATACCGATTCTATGACAATGAGTCACTAATTGCTTGGTTTTTGTAATATTTTCTTCTGCGACTCCTATGTGACGGAGATGTTCATCATCTTCAGATGACTCTCATTCTTGTTGAAAGAGAATGCACATAGTGCTGAACCCCCATTTTCTCTTCCTTATACGATATTCTAATATCCATAAATTTTTTGTTTTCACGTGAGATCGTGGTGCTTTACGGACAAACTATTGGACTTTATATATGTTTATCAAGACTAGATTCAGCTTAGCTTTGTGTGTGAAAACTAGTATCGAAAATCACAAATATTACGACTTGTCTCAAAATGTAGTAGCGCATAACTTGAAATCCGTCAGGTTATTTAAAAAGATGGTAGATTCATACAAATATACCATAGTATAGTATAGTAATAGTAAGGAACAGTTACAATTTTTTTTTTAAATAAAAGATATTGAAGATATCTTGAGTGCCAGTTATAAAACTAACAAACTAGTAAAATAATGTTTAAAGTTTTTGCAATCATTTTAGCCCATATCACGATTCCTTATTATCCACCAGGCACATATCAATCATCTTTAACTAACATTTCTCTTAATAGATTTTTGCCACTGTTGCTTTCTTATCCGACAAAAAAACTGAGAAAGGGACCCCTGTGTGTAGACTTTTCCTTAATTTTAAACAGTTTCTAAGATATGTAGGGTACCAAATATACAATTCCTAGAGGGACTGAGAATCATCCGTACCAGAATATATAGAAAATGTCAAGCAGAAATAGATAACACACAATTCGGATTCCGAAAAGGCATGGGTACACGGAAAGCACGGGAACTAAAAGCAGTTTTCTGTAGACTTTTCAACCTATCCGACAGAAAGAGAATATTTCCTTCCTGCTGGAAATGTACCACCGTCCAGCCGATACCTAAAAAAGGCAAGAAGACCTTGCCAAATAATTACCGACCAATCGCACTGCTTTCAATAATATCGAAAGTCTTGAAATAGGCTATCAATCAGCATCTTCTAAAATATCTTAAAGGATTCAACATTATTAGCAATCACCAATATGGCTTTCGCAAAAATAGATCAACAGGAGATCTCCTGACTTATGTAACACACGTTTAGAACAACGCAATTGAACATTCTGAAGAATCTCGAGCGGTTGCTCTTGACATATCCAAGGCATTCGACCGTGTTTGGCACGATGGACTGTTGGCTAAGCTACGCTCTTATGGTATGTCTGAAAAGTTCTGTTTGTGGCTCTCATGTTTCCTCAGTCAGCGTTCTTTACGAGTGGCAGTCGACGGATTTCTTTCTAACACCTTCAATATCAACGCCGGTGTACCTCAAGGCTCCATACTGTCTCCTACTCTCTTTCTCATTTGCATTAACGATCTGCTGGAAAAGACCGAGAATCCAATCTGCAGCTTTGTAGATGACAGTACACTTATCTCTTCATTCACTTTGAACGCTCGGACATCGGCTACTCAGGCGAATATCCGCAGATAGTAGGAAGTGATTCAACTTAACAAAGACCTGGAAGAAATTCTATCTTGGGGTGACAGTAATCTAGTGAAATTTAACGCTACAAAAACCCAGGCGGCATTTTTCTCTAAAAAAGTTAACGTTGCTGAATCCGACATAGTTATATCGGGGCACTCCATTCCTCTAACATCGTCACTCAATTTGTTGGGCGTTAATTTCGGAACAAATATGTGCTGGCATGAACATGTTACAGGTATAGCAAGGAGAGCTTCTCAAAAGTTGGGAATATTATTTCGAACCAGAAAGCTTTACACTCCACAACAACTGTTAATTCTTTACAAAGCTCAAATTTGACCAACTATGGAACACTTCTCCCATGTTTGGGGCTCCGCTCCCAAACATACACTGCGTTTGTTGGATTCTATTCAGAGAAGAGCTGTGTTCGTCTAATTGGAGTTCGGGAACTGACCGGCGGCCTTGATTCGCTGGAACATCGAAGAACGGTTGGCGACTTGCGCCTATTCTACAAGTATTTTCATGGAAAGTGTTCGAAGGATGTGGCCCGTTTAATTCCTCCCAGAGCGGTGCATGTTAGAAGTACACGTCGTGCTAATACTTTACATTCGTATGAGGTTCAGCTTGTTACTCCTCGTACAACGTCTTTTATATGGGGAACATCATCCCTTTGGAATAAATTGCCCAGGACTGTGTTTCCCACCGAGTACAATTTACAGCGATTCAAGAATAATGTGAATCGCTTTCTCTCCGCAAACTGTCGCTTCTGTAGCGTTTTAGGGACTTCCCTGCAGCACGTGTGCTAGACTCATTAAAAAAAAATTCTCAATAAATGTATTGGTCCAGCGTTGTAAAGATATGAATGTGTATATGCATGTTTTATAGATTAAAATAATGCTTTCGACTGTATGATGCATGGAAAATTAATAAAATTCTGAAAACAACAAATATAGGCAAAAGAGATATAACTATTATTAAAAATCTGTACTGGAATCAGTAAGAGGAAGTTAAAATTGGGCTGGAAAAATCTAAAAGCATAAAAATAACCCAAGGTGTAAGACAGGAATGCATTCTGATGCTGTGTTTAATGAGGCCATCTATGAATCCATTGAAGAAATAACACATAATGGGAGTACACTGAACAACGTACGGAATGCTGATGATATTATTCTATTAGCAAATAATATCAAAGATCTTCAGCAATTGATCAATCGAGTCGTAACAGCCAACGAACGATTTGGATTAACTATGAATATAAGAAATACCAAGTGGATGGTAATAGCAAAGAAAAATCAACCACCAGAATCCCTCGAAATCAGGGACTACATGGTGGAATAGGTGTCCACATTTAAACATTTGGGGACCAATATAAATGACAAGTGGGACCCAAGAAAGGAAATATATTCCCGAATTGAACAGGTCCGAGTAACATACGTGAATATAAATAAATTTTTCCGTCGCCTAAGTCACAGTCTCGAACTCCGAAAGAGAATGGTAAGAGCGTATGTATTCTCCTTGCTATTGTATGGATGTGAGTACTGGACCCTCGACCCTGGTTCAGAGAAACAACTGGAATCTTTTGAAATGTACATTTATAGACACCTTCTTCGTATTTCCTGTGTACAGAAAGTAAAAAACACAGAAGTACTGGAAGAATGAACATAAATGAAGGAATAACTAAAAACCAAATAAATAAGAAAAACTCATTACTTCAGGCATATAATGAGTCTAATTATTGAAGGTAAAATAAAGGGTAAAAGATCGATCGGAAGACGACAGAATTCTTGGCTGACGGACATGAGAAAGTAGTTTGGATGTGCTTCGAGTGATATTTTTCGAGCAGTTTCTACAGTTCGTTTAACTATATATACGCCAACATTCGTGAGAAGACGGCGTCGTAAGAAGATGAGGGACACCTGATCTAGTTTTGAAAGGCCACTTCGTAGGCCTATAGGTAGATAGGGCATAAAAGGATAAAATTTCAAAGATCATAAAAAATAAAAATTTTCAAGTAATACTATGTCTGTGTGACAATTTTGAGTTAATCTTTATACTGGCATACCCTGTCCCAAAATTCGTTTTAACAATATTACAAAAATTTAACGCTAAAGATAAAAAAAGAACTTTCGTTCTTTACGTATCAAACTCACTACTTTAAAAAGAACTAAACTCCAAACAAGTGGTGAGAAAGAGCATCTGCAATATACCTAAAATGTAGAATGCATGTCCTGACGAATACACCGTTCATTATATTAGAGTGTGCTAAAGTGTAATGTTCAAATAAGTTTGTGAAACACTTTAGATCGTGTAGTGCACACATTCGTGTCGTGGGAGAGAGATAAAACTGTATTTTAAAGTTATATGTATGTACTTTGTTTCTAAGTGCTACATTTTGTATTCGGTATCAGTGCGATGTTATATACAGGTAGAGCTCATTCCAACGAAGCATTGATCGAATTATCGATATAATTTAATTAGTTCAATTGGTACAATTCATTGTGTCTTACCATTACGTTCACTAAGTACCTGGACAAGGACTAGTAAGTTCTGTACTCTCGTTTGTCGATCGTAGCCAGACTGATGAGCCGTGATACGGCGAAACGCGTCTCGGGATTGATTGATGAATAAGAGAAGACTGTGTAGACTACTGATATATGGACTTTGTTTTCAGTAGTTGTACATAAAACCACACATGCCTGAGGCTGATCCCTCGAAAATCGCGCCTCCTGCGTTGAAGTGTTGACTTTGTCCACTCTGTCGGCTTGTGGGTGCTGTATCAGTCGACGATGGAGTATTAAGTGTTCGTACTTGATACAATTTGTTGTATCTTACCATTACGTTTCGTAAGTACCTGGATAAGGACTCAATTTCAATTTCAAAATTTTTTGTTATTAATAATTTAATACATTGTGCTAACTTTTTACTTATTTCTAAGAACTGTAGGTACAATATGTTGTCTTTTACATATTCATTTATAGATAATATTTCGGCGGCCGATGTTCTGCCATTTTTGGTACAATTTTAGTACTGCATTCTTCCTTTATTACTCTTACCATTTCTATTTTTTAAATATATAGTAGTATTGATTTGTTTATTTTGTAAAAAGTTTTTGCTGCCTCTAGTCCATTTATTTAAATACTGTCTTTGCTTCTCTTGAAAAAAATTGTTGAGTTCTCAGGTACTATGTGGTGCCCTGAAGCCTTGTTATATTTTATTTTTTATTCATTCGCTCTCTCTTACTCACCCTTTCACTCACTCTCTCACTCTTCTAAGGCTATTATTATATTATTATATATTTACATGTTGAGTTTTTTATATATAACACGTAGGTTGAATGGTCTTTGGGACCCATAGATGTAGCCCTTTTCGCAAAAATCCATATGATTTTTAGGAGATACCAACCTTCGAACGATATGTATCAAAATTTCATGACATTTCAAAGATTAGTTTACAAGTTACAGTGGTTTTAGTGATGCTACATTTTCAAAACCATAGAAAAAAAAACGAATTTCGTGTGTTGATTAAAACACTGTTTTTGATGGGAAAAAATACTGTTCAAGCAAAAATGGCTTGATGAGTGATACGAGGACTCTGCCCCCGGAAAATAATTTTGCTGGTATGCTGAATTTAAACATGATCGTACAGATATAAATGATGCTGAACGCTCTCGACGCCCAAATGAGGTGGTTACAAGAAAAAACCCACAAAATTGTTTTGGACGACCGTAAAGTGAAATTACGTGAAGATAGCTGACATCCTAAAGATATCAAAATAACGTGTTGGTCATATTTGGATGAACATTTGGTTATGAGAAAGCTCTGTTTGAAATGAGTACCGAGTTTGCTCACGGTGGACCAAAAACAACGTATTAATGATTCTGAGCGCTGTTTAGACCTGTTTAAGTGCAATAAGAAGGATTTTTTTATGCGATATGTGACAATGGATGAAAGATAGATCCACCACTATACACCGGGATCAAATCGACAGTCAGCTGAGTGGACAGCAGTTGGTGAAAGCCACCCGAAGCGATCAAAGACACAAGAGTCGGCTGGGAAGGTTTAAGCCTCTGTATTGTGGGATGAGCATGGAATAATTTTTATCGACTATGCTGAAAAGGGAAAAACTATCAATAGCAAATATTACATAAAGTTTGAAGGCAAAAATTGCAAAGAAACGGCTCCAAAAGAACAAGAAAAAAGTACTCTTTCATCAAGACAATGCACCGTGTCACAAGACAATGGTTACGATGGCAAAATTGCATGACTTGAAATTCGAATTGCTTCCTCTTCCAACGTATTCTCCAGATTTGCCCCCAGCGACTATTATCTATTAGCAGATCTCAAAAAAATACATTGCGGAAAGAGATTTGGCTGCAATGAAAAAGTTATCGCCAAAACTGAGGCCTATTTTGAAGGCAAAGACAAATCCTTCTACAAGGGAGGTACAAAATGTTTGACAAGCGTTGAATTGATTGGATCGCTCTTGAAGGAGACTATATTGATGAATAAAGTCGAATATTGCAAAAAAAAAAAAATGTGTTTTAAGTAGCTAGATCAAAAACTTTTCAGTGTACGTGTTAATAACCAGGTGATTAATCATGAAATTAATGAAAAAAATTCCATCGTGTTAATACTGCGCACGCTTAAGGAACACTAAGGACATGTGAAAAATTAGCGTTACAAAATTTCTCTAATGTTACTTTTCCTTTACTATTTCGCATCCTAAGAAGGATCAGGTGCAAAATTTTTGGACACAGTGACAAAACAATTGAAAGGTTTATATTTTCTACTCCACACATTATTCTACTTCAAACATAGTTCAATGTTAATTCAGTATTAATAAATGTTTGTATTAAAAAGGGTAGCCTGACGGTGCTCTCACTTTCTTAACATAGCTTAGGCTACATTTGTCACCAGTTGTAAAAATTCTAAAAATTTCAAAATTAATTAAGCACCCAATTACCCATTCCTTTTCTCTAGTCATTCATCTAATAAATGAGGAATGAACAAGAAAGAGGCCAAATATGTGCCAAAAAACTTGCCCAAAAATGGTATCGCGCCATAAAGGTGCTCTTTGTAACACGATATAAAATAACAATTGAAAGTTCCGTCTTTTGTCTTTCAAAGCCGCTCGAAATAATTGTGTTTTGATGAATGCCACACACAGAGAACGGGCATAGGTGGCACTCTTTTTTAAGACAGCTTAGTATACAAGGCGTTTAGTTGCATTAAAATGAAATAACCGGCCAAGTGCAAGTCGGACTTGCACAATTAATGTTCTGTATGTTCATTGCTTTTATCATAAAAAATTTTATTATGAAGGTATAAAATGATCAATGACTGCACAAAACACACTCCAAGTGAATTTTCACCAAAATTTATTTCCGATCTTCGTTGAAAACTGATGACCTTGAAATTTTTGTTGTTTTTATAGAGCAGATAAATTATACAGGACCACAAAAAAAAACTTTTGTCAATTTACTATGACTACAATAAATCTAGGTTATGTTTTTTGGGTTGTTGACCACGAATTCGGGGTCCGTTTTGGTGAATCACATCTGGATTGGCATGAAATATCCATATAAAATTGGTAAAAATGAGCTCAAAATTTTAAAGGAATGGTCAAATTCCCCATATCCCGTAACTTTTTGTGTCTGCAGATATTACTTCAATGTCCCAAATAGGTTTTGACAGTGATCATATGTTCTGCAGCTGTTAAGTGCCAAAATGCCTCGACGAAGAGATTCTATATTGCTAATGCAACCATGTTCCCTGATGCTATTGGCGATTCTGATCAAGATGAGAGAACGCAATATATCATTTCAGAGCTGTCAAGTTTACTTTGGCAGCTGTCAAATTTCCGTTGACAACTGTGAAGTTTACTTTGACAGCCATCACAGAAGGGGCAAGAGTATAAGGAATATTGACCCTTTCGAGTATTCGTCCTGACTTAACAGTTTCAAATCGATGAAGCTTGCGTTAGCATGGACAAAATAGTAAAGCATGGACTTTCTCAAAGATCTAAATTATTAGAATATTCTCATGGCCTTGACAGTTCTGTTCAGCAGTGCCAGCTATTAAAGTACACTTGAGAGCTGTCAAATAACATTTTATATGTTAGGACTGTTTCTAGAGCCACCAAGATCATATAGTATACAGAGATTTGAAGGGAATAGAGTAACCCTATCACGACTGACTCACTGCCATTTGGCAGCTATCAAATTACACTCACAGCTGCTAATTAGCTTGCGTGGATATCAGGACTGGAACAGCGTCGATGAAAGCATAAGGCATAATGTTCTTGTCAACGATTTAAAAAGTCCTCACAGGTTTACAAGCTTTGTCCATCATTTGACAGCTGTTGAAGTATATTTGAGTGCTGTCAATTAACATATTACATCAGGCTCCTTACTATAACCAATCCAACCATTATAGCAACACGATTTTTCAATTGAATAGAATATTGGCATTGTTTTAATAATTTCCTTCGGCATTTGATGGCTGTTAAAGTGAACTTCACAGTTTTTAAAGGAAACTTGACAGCTGCCAAAGTAAACTTGACACCTGTTAAATGATTTATTGCATTCTCTTATCTGGATCAGAATCGTCAATAGCATCAGGTAGTATGGTTGCATTAGCAGTATAGAATCTCTTCGTCAAGGCATTTTGGCACTTGTTAGCGGCAGAATATATGGTCGCTGTCAAAACTTATTTAGGACACTGAGGTAATACCTGCAGCCCCCAAAAGTGGCGGGTATATGGCGAATTTAAACATTCCGAAACCATGCCCCTTAAAATGATGAAAATCTGGGTACATGTAAATTGCCTCGCGAGATAAAACTGGACTCTAAAAAATAGATAAATTGCCTCCCATAAATTTTAGCTACCTGATATAGATATGTAAAAAATTGGGACCCGGTTAATAGATAATAAACATAGTTTATAAGTTTGATTTTATTGAAGAACAAAAAATGTAGACGGCAGCATTGGTATAACAACCTGAACTAAAAACGAAACGAAAAGAATCGTATTTTTAGATTCTTTTCGTTTCGTTTTTAGTTGTTATACCAATGCAGCCATCTATGCCTTCGAGCAGTAAGCTCAAGAAAGGTGAATTTCTGCAATAAGTGCCAGCCGTGCTGTGCCGCTCTGCTTGAATAGACTTAGTAAGTCGCCGACAGAGTGCAGTATAAGCATCTATTTGTTATAAAAATGTAGACAATAAATTAAAAGAAAATACCCAATTCTAAGTTTTAAGATATATCCTAAACCTTAAATCTACCTATAATACTAAAGTGTAAACGTACATGATGATATTTCACAAACATATATATAATAAAATATATATAATATTCCATACAAACATATATAATAATTAATCTTTAGCACCACTTGGAAAGATATACATTTAATAAAATGCATTCTGCTAATTTAGTTGTTTTTGTAAAGCTCAATCATTTTTGCGATGAATTTTTTGCGATTTATTTACATTGATATTATGACTTGAACAGTTAAATGAGCACTTTGTAATTTCACATAAGTTTCTGTCTCGAATTCTTTAAGCTTTTCTATAAAAATAAAAATATTTGGATGAGCCTTGTAGAAGGAGTTGTTAAAATGTTTGTGGAACGATTCACACAACAACATATCCGTTATGAAATTAAATAATTTTATGTACGTCTCCGTCCGTTTATCAGGCAACAACGAAAAAATTAATGGAATATAATGTCCGTTGTAACACCCATCAATAGTAAAAAATTGGCAAAAGAACTGGGGGTAATAATTAAAGGTACCATCTAAATAAATTCGTGAGACCTTTTCCAAAAATTGGATATTTGATTTGCAAGAAAATACAACTATTTGGTCACCTCTACTGTTAATAAGTAAACACGATTTACCTTTAGATGTTTCAATGTTGATCTCTTCCAGAATTTTAAAAGTATCTTCAATATTCTTCAACAATGTAGGGTGTTTTTTTCCGACGAGCGTTGTACATATTTCTTCTAATATAAGCAACGTCGGACGTAGTAACTGTTGATGGTAGATTTTCTTGTATTACGCGCGGCGGGTTTTTCTGACACATCTTAGACAGCTTTTCTTTTACAGGACGTGTTAACAATTTGACGATGTATTTTTTCTATCTTTACGTCATGGCAATGTTCCTGCACATGTTTTGTAACGACAATATTATTGTCCACTTCTCCCAGAGTAACAAGGAAAGATTTGCACGTTTTCTTTGTGCAAGTCCAACGCTTTTCACCACTTTTTAAACACTTTTGGAAGCTGCATTTATAGTTGTTTTTTTATGGGTCTAGCACATGTGCTGCAGGAAAGTCCCTAAAGCGCTACAGGAACGACACGTGTGCGGAGAAAGCGATTCACGTTGTTCTTGAATCGCTGTAAATTTTACTCGGTAGGAAACGCAGTCCTGTGCAAATTATTCCAATGGGATGATCTTCTTCATATAAAAGACTGCTTGAAATGCGTTGTACGAGGAGTAACAAGCTGAACCTCATACGGATGTGAAGTATTAGCGCGATGTGTATTTCTAACATGCACCGCTCTGGGAGGAATTAAGCGGGCCACATCCTTCGAACACTTTCCATGAAAATACTTGTAGAATAGGCTCATCGAATACTTATCATAAAAATACTAGAATAGACTCAAGTCGGCAACTGTTATTCGATGTTCTAGTGAATCAAAGCCGCCGGTCAGTACCGGGTCTCCAATCAGACGAACAGCTCTTCTCTGAATAGAATCCAACAAATGCAGTGTATGTTTGCGAGCGGAGCCCCAAGCATGGGAGCAGTATTCCATAATTGGTCGAATGAAATAAAAAAATTCAAGAAAAAAAAACACAACAATTCACTAGACGGTAATGTAGTGTTGTTTCACTAGTCATCATCGTCATCATCAATCCGGTTTTTTTATAGCGTTCTTTGCCTTCGGTTCCCAGTTTCCATCCTCTTCGATCTTTCCAATCTCCGGGTCTTATATTTCTCTGCGACATTGCCCTCTGAATACCTCCAAACCACGTCGTTCTTGGCCTTCTTCTTCTCCTCCTTTTGCTTGGTACCCACTTTAGAACCATCTTTGTTATACAGTGTTCTTCCATTCTTTCTACGTGTCCGTAGTTACCGATGTTGAATTTCCTCATTAATCGTGGTTTTCACGAGTCATGAGATGATAAAAAAATACTTATGGACAATAACACTGTCAACTTTCCTAAGTTCAATAGTTTGTAACATTGAGCAATTTAAAATTGTAAAATCGAAGAATAGCTCTTTTACTATTTTAGTTACTTGATTAAATTAAAAAAATGTCAACTATTTTTTTATTCGGCATAGCACACTTGCTGCAGGAAAATCTCTACAGCGCTATAGAAGTGCGTGCAAGCAATTCACGTTGGTTTTGAATTGCTGTAAATTGTACTTGGTGGAAAATACAGTCCTGGGAAAATCATTTTAAAGACTCAAG
The DNA here is from genome assembly GCA_019049505.1 of Pachyrhynchus sulphureomaculatus. Taxonomy (NCBI): domain Eukaryota; kingdom Metazoa; phylum Arthropoda; class Insecta; order Coleoptera; family Curculionidae; genus Pachyrhynchus; species Pachyrhynchus sulphureomaculatus. The sequence goes on along the minus strand of CM032451.1, from coordinate 48,856,988 downwards.
TCGCCAACCGTTCAGTAATGTTTCAGGGACTCAAGATTGCTGGTGAGTTTTGGGTCTCTAATCTCGACTATACCAAATCCAAATCAGCCGCAAAAACATATTCTTAACGTTGACTTGGAAGAAATTCCTGAGGTAAGCCTAAGCGAATTGGAAACTGCTTTAAAAGAGATAAAGAATAAGAAATCTCCAGGTGAAGATAAAATAACATCTGAAATATTGAAAATGGAGAAAATGAGCTTTTTAAAGCTATATGGATATTACTCAACAAATGTATTGAAGAACAAAGAATACCTGTACATTGGCGAAACAGTGAGGTCATACTTTTATTCAAGAAAGGCGACCACGAAAACTATCGCCCCATCAGCTTGTTATCGCATTTATACAAGCTTCTTACTAAAATTGTCACAAACCTTCTTACAAATAAGTTCGATAACTACCAACCAGTCGAACAGGCGGGCTTCCACAAGGAATTTGGAGAAACAGATCATATCCAGACGCTCTGTCTTTTAATAGAAAAATAGACTGAATATAATATTATGCTGCACCTAACTTTTATCGATTATAAGAAGGCTTTCGGAACATTGGGCAATTATGCAGTCCTTAGCTCATGAAGAACTCAAAATTATGACGGAATAACTCAATCAAGCTTCATAGAAAGTTGGACTCGCGACGGCCCTCAAGAAAACAAAACTTCTAAGCCCATAAATTACAAAAATTAAGATCGGCACTGAAGAAATCGAGAGAGTGGAAAAGCATATATACCTGGGACATAAGATTAGATTGAATAAGGACAATCAAGCAGCGGATATACCAAGGAGAATTCGAATTGGTCTTAGTTGGACTGCCTGTCAAAAACTGGGAATTATTATAAAAAATGGATATATCCCTATGACCTTAAAAAGAAAAGTATACCAGAGCTGCATACTTCCAGTAAGTACGTATGGGCTGAAAACTATGACCCTTATAAAAAATAGCCTTTGTCGACTCCAACGTACTCAATGGGCCATGGAATGACAGATATTAGGTGTTAGTTTACGAGAACACATTAAAAGTGAGAATATCAGACGAACAACAAGAATTACAGATATCCATGGAAGAGTGGCAAAATTAAAGTGGTAATGGGCGGGGCTAGTGGCTGGTCGATGGACAATAAAATTACTTAAATGGAGACCTTGGGAGAGCAGACGAAGTGTCGGAAGACCAATGTAAAGATGGACTGATGATATCAGGTTGATAGCAGGCAGTATCTTGTACAGGATAGAGAAAATTGGAAGAAACCTGAAGAAGCCTATCTCCTGCAGTGGAGAAGCAATGGCTTATAAAAAAGAAGAAGAAGAAACAGGGAAACAGCTTTATTCTAAAAAGAATCCAACAATTGCAGTGTATGTTTGAGAAGTGAGCCCTAAGCATAGGAGCAGTATTCCATCATTGATCGAATGTAAGCTTTGTACAGAGTTAACAGTAGCTAGGTAGTGTAAAGCATTCTAATTCAAAATAATATTGAGAAGCTCTCTTTGCTATGCAAGCAGCATGTTCATGCTAATTGTATTTGTTCCCAAATTATCACCATCATCACTTCAGCTATGTAGTCCATTGTCGGACATAAGCCTCCCCTAGGTACGTTCATCTTCTTCGATGTTGCGCCTTATTTATCTCGTTTTATCCCGTTAGATTTTTGATAATGACAGATCATCGCGTTTGCTGGCGTTCTTTTCTTATTTTTTCATTCCAGGACCCGTAGTAGGTTATTTAATGAGTCCATGGATTATCAGGGAGTCTAGCAATGTGGCCTACCCAACTTCACTTCAATCTCCTCGCTCTCTCAGCTACATCAGATATCTTGGATCTTCTTTGAATTTCTTCATTAGTCAGCCTATCTCTCAATACTCCTAAATCAACAGCAAGCTAATTTAGTGACGTTGATAAAGAAATGGAGTATCCCGACATAACTATGTCGGGTTCAGCAATGTTAACTTTTTTAGAAAAAACTGATACCTGGGTTTTTGTAAAGGTAAATTTTACTTGGTTAGTGACACCCCAAAATAGAATTTCTTCCAGGACTTTGTCAAGTTGAACGAGTTCCTGCTATCTGTGGATTGGACTCCATTCCTGGTCCTTTCTAGCAGATCGTAAATGTAAATGAGAAAGAGAGTAGGAGACAGTATAGAGCCTTGGGGTATACTGGCACTGATAGTGAAGATGTTAGAGAAATCCGTGTAGTGCAACTCGTAAAGAACACTCTTTAAACATGTGAGCCGGAAACAAAATTACCAGATATACTATAGCGTAGCTTAGCCAACAATCCGTCATACCAAACACGGTCGAATGCCTTGGATATATCAAGTGCCATAACTTTCGATATTATTCAAAGCAGTGTAACTGATCGGTAATTACTTGGTAAGGTCTTCCTGCCATTTTGGAGTATGGGATGAACTGTAGTGCATTTCCAGCAGGAAAGAAATAGTCCCTTTCTGTAGGATAGGTCATAAAGTCTGCAGAATACTAGTGTTAGTTCGCTGGCCCATTTTTTTTGTGTATTGTGGCAGATATTCCATCATTTTATGATATTAACTATACTAACTACAATAAAACTTTAGGGAGAAATGATATTATTTTCGGGTTATCGTCAAACAATGTCTTGAAAATTAAAATCATTAATTAGTTCATTTTCAGAAGGCATTAATCAAAAATTATGAATATTTGAAATATAGAATGGTACAAGAAAGTTGTCTAGAATTTTCCGTAAAATTCCAAACTTAAAAATGTGTAGTGTATTTCATTAAAAATAAAAAGTAAGTCACATTTCTTGTGATACTGGAACCGACTATCAATTACACAGGCCAACGATGAAAAAACTTTTTTAATAATTTTACCTGATTCCTATGTCTTTTGGTGTGCTGAGTCCGAAAATAATAATAAAGTTGTATCACTCACTAATTTTTCACATTTTAATATTCAAAATGTGAAAAGTTTATTTTTTATCATTCGAATGTTATTAGGTTGGCAATAAAATCAGAATTTTATAAGGTTGGCAGTAAAATCAAATGTTATTAGGTTGGCAGTCCCGATAAATGTCACAGCTGTTTATTTTCTTCCAGTTAATATAACCTCGCATTGCAGTGTTTAACCCATGTGCTTTAATTCACACTCAAAGTATGGTTAATCGTGGTTGTAAAAATTCTCCCCGCACTTTTTGTTATATATATGGTGAGTTTGCAGTTAAAAAACATCAAAGAAACATTACTGATTTTGTAAAAAAGTATACTTTGCATATTTTGGTGTAGAAATCGGTAATCAAGAAAAATGTTGGGCTCCTCACAAAGTATGTTATGTTTGTGTCGAGGATCTTAGGAAATGGTATAAGAAAGAAAAGAAAGCTTTCAAATTTGCAGTATAAGAAAGTAATTGTCTATCCTAACTTTACTTCAGCTAATCGGCCGGTAGGACATGGACCGGACTTCCTGTCCCTGAGCCACCTCAGTCTATTGATGACGTTTTATAGTCCAGTTCCGAATTTAATGAAAGTCCACCGGTGATGATGAGTTTCAATGTTCTCTAGGAAATTTAAAACCACAGTTGTTTACACAAGCTGAGTTAACTGATTTAGTGAGAGATTTGGATTTGACTAAGGAAAAAGCAGAATTGCTTGGTTCTAGGCTGAAAGAAAAACATTTATTGGAATCTGGAACATGTATTTACCATTATAGAACAAGAGATCAACAGTTTGCTCAGTTTTTCAAGCAGGAAGAGGATTTAGTTTAAATTTAATTAATTAATTTGATTTAAATTTAATCGATGTCATATTGTGAGAGAACTGTGGGTGATACAAAAAAACTGATACCAGATACGATTTCAGCACCCAAAAATACATAACACATAAATGTATTGGTTTAAAAAGTTTTTACAAATATTTTTTTTGTTGGCCTGTGTTATTTTTCTTTCTAAAATGAGCTTGTACTGTCTAATTATGGCTCCGTGGGTCACAACTGGGTTTAAATTTACTGTATAAGATTTTTTTCAATTCTTTTTTTTATACTAGTACCAAAATGGAAATTTTTGTTCGATAAATCAGAGATTCACCACATATTATAATTTAAAACCCAACGAAAAACCCAAACGCCATATTTACACTCCGTAAGAGGTTTCCTGTTCAAAATTCCAAAATCCTTACCAAGGCCACGTTGTTCGAACATAGCTATACATCGAATACTACATGACACAAAACGGGGTGTGGGGGGTGTATAAGACACGTGTAGAGGTGCTGAAACGAGCGGGCTTACATGGAAAATACATTAGAAACCACCCTCGTTTTACCTCCCTTAAGGGGACGGTACAAGATAATCTGCATGTGCAGAAACAAAGTTTCAAGTATTGAGCAACTACTCGTTTTCTTGTTAAAAATACAATAGGTAAATATACAATGTGATTTCTTTTATTGGATGTTTTATCCAAAGTTAGAAAATAGTTATTTATGCACGGAGTGTCGTACATTGCCTATAGGTAGCTAGAGACAATAAAACTCGGTAATATGATTTATCCAGTGTAAGTCTAGAATAAGTATTGAATTTGATATTCTGATACTAGAAAAAAGCTTAGTCCAAACATTAAAACCCATTGTTTTAAATAATAGGTATTTTCTAGTGAGATACTATTAAAAAATATAGTCTAGTATAGGTATAGTTTATGTTACAGTGGGATATAATAAAAAAAATTAATAGTTTTCATATTCCTCTTCTCCTTTAGCCTCTTATACGAGGCTGGTTTGAAAAGTCAGTGCAAAGTCCGAGAGATGGCACCACCGGCGCATATCGAGGTCATGTTTAGTTAGTAGCATCTCTTGAATGAACGCACACCAAGTTTTCAGCCATATTGGTCTATTTCTTTGTATTTGGCATTCGTGTGAATCAAGGAAGTCGAGTGATTTTCAAGAAATGGACGAAAAAGAATTTCGTGTGGTGATTAAACATTACTTTATGAAAGGCAAAACGCTTCAGGAGACTGAAGAGAAGCTTGATAAACATTATGGTGACTCTGCACCTTCGATTAGAACAGTTTATAAGTGGTTTCAAAATTTTCGGACTGGCCATATGGGCACAAGTGACGCTGAACGTTCTGGACGGCCTGTGAAGGTTACGACTCCAGAAATCATTGATCAAATCCATGATATGGTGATGGATGACAGAAGCGTGAGATTGCTAGTGCTGTGGGCATCTCGACTGAACGGGTACATAATATTTTGCATAAACATTTGGATATGAGAAAGCTATCCGCAAGATGGGTGCCGCGATTGCTCACGCTTGACCAAAAACGGAATCGTGTGAAGTGTTGCAAGGATGGTTTGCAGCTGTTCCAGAAGAATCCGGAGGACTTTAAGCATCGTTTCGTCACTGTGGATGAAACATGGATATATTACTATACTCCTGAGACCAAACAACAATCTAAACAATGGGTTACCAAGGGGGAATCTGCACCAAAAAAGGCGAAGACCGTTCCTTCGGCCGGAAAGGTTATGGCGACTGTCTTTTGGGATTCGCAAGGGATAATCCTCATCGACTATCCGGAAAAGGGTAAAACTATTACAGGTGAATATTATTCATCGTTATTGGACCGTTTGAAAACCGAGCTACAAGAAAAACGCCCGCGATTGGCCCACAAGAAAGTCCTTTTCCATCACGACAACGCACTAGCACACACCTCAGCAGTTGTGGTCGCAAAATTAATGGAAATAGGATTCCAACTCGTTTCACATCCCCCCTATTCTCCAGACTTGGCTCCCTCGGACTACTATTTGTTCTCCAATTTGAAGAAATGGCTGGCGGGACAAAGATTTTGTTCAAACGAGAAGGTGATTGCAGACACTAATGGATATTTTGCAGACTTGGACAAATCCTATTATTCGGAAGGGATCAACAAACTAGAACATCGTTGGACGAAGTGTATAAGCCTAAAAGGAGACTATATCGAAAAATAAAAAAGGTTTACCCCAAACACATAAGTAGTTTTTATTTTTGCACGGACTTTTCAAACCAGCCTCGTATGTTCACCCATACAAATTTGTGTTTAAAGCTTGTCTATTATCTGAAAGTCAAAGTCAAAACAAGCTTTATTCTCATAAGAGATCTTGTTGATAAAGCTATATAAACAAAAACTACACTATATGATGATGAATTAACAAAATGGAATGTACACTGTGTCAAGTAAGAACGTGTCCGCGACAATTCATTTTTGGCAGATGCGAGTCTAACGATTCAAAAAAAATCGGTAGAGGGAACGTTTGTCTATAAAGGATTTTAGTAAAAGTATCAGTCGATTCCGAATTTTCGTCAAAATCACGGAAAATCCAAAATTTCCACTTGTTTGCGTGTCTGTTGGAGGCCCCATCCAAAGGGGCCTAAAATGACATATTCCGCGGCAGCTAAATATATTAAAAAGTCGGTATCGTTTGTGAAGAAGTGAGTAAATAATTTTAGCGAGACGAAAAATATCCACGACTCGTCAAAACGAGGCTCGGTAGGCAATGTTACTCCGAAAGTCGAAAAACAAATTGTGTCTTTGTTTTCATGGGACCCGAAATTGACACTGCATCAACGAATATTGGGTTTAAACGTGTCCCATCAGACCATTCGACAACATTTTCGTGCTCATTGCGTCAAATTGCGAAGCACGTTGAAGAAACCTTTACTGGGAGAAAACCACGTAGCGAAGCCGCTCGCTTGGGCCCACGATAAGATACTACAGTGGCCCTTACAATCGCCGGACGCCAACCCTATTGAAAACGTTTGCTTCCTTGTAAAGAGAAAGTTCAGAGGAAAGACTCTGAAGATTTTAATTCAGTTGTTTCATGAGATTCGAAAAATTTACAGAGTATACAAAAAATCTCGTTGACAGCATGCTTCAAAAATGCCAAGCGATTAATTATTGATGCAGGAGGCGATTGGACAACTTACTAAGGTAATTGCGCAGTTGTTAGCACACCAAAGAATACATTGATGGTAAAAAATGTTCTCGAAACACAAAGGTTTTTCTGAAGTTATCTACCAGTTATGAAAATGACGAGTTGGTTGCTTCTGCAGACTTTAAGATTTTTTCTTTCGAAAAATGACTGACAGTGATTTAGAGTACCGCACATCGCACACATATGTTATGTTATATATATATATATATATATATATATATATATATATAGTAGAACCCTGGTTATCCGAGGTAACGTGGGGGGGCACCCTCCTCGGATAACTGAAAATTCGAATAATTCGGATTTGTTTTTTATTCATTCAAAAAATAAACACCAATACTTTAAACCGATGTATTAATGTTTTTAACATATAAATAGGTTCATACATTATAAAACAGTGAAATAAGTATCTATGCGCTTCTGTTTCAAATTGCATCTCCTTTTTCTCGCGGCAATGTTTCTCCATCTATTAAAAAGAAGCAAATCCGCTGGGTTGCCTCTGAGTGTTGTTCGATATACTTCAAAGCTTTTTTCAAAGAAGCAAAACCTTCTTGATCTTAGCGGGAGACTGTTCATCCACCGAAGCTTCGTCATCGTCATCGTCATCTGATTTTTCGGTTTCCTGAAAGGCATTCGTTATTTCTTCAATACTCATTTCTTCTTCTAAATCATCTGCTGTCATCCATTCAACAACATCTTCTCTTGTCACATTTTCGCAACCTTTTAATTTTTGCATTCATTCAAATAAACTTTTTTTTCTTTTTCTTCTATCTCGCTGTCAAAATTTGAACAGGACATTTCTCCATGGCTTCTCAATTTCAAAGCTAATTCATTTAATGGAGTATCATCTTCACTGTCATTATAGTCCTCAAAATCAATAACTTTTGAACAAGATTTTTGAATAGTGGTAGTACGCACAGAATCCCAAGCTTGACTTACCCAGTAAATAACGTTTTTCAGTGTAACCTTTCTCATCCCATTGATAATATCCTCCTTTTCTGTGTATTCTAACAGATGTTCAAGATATAAATGCCTATAATTTTTTTTAATGTTTTCGAGGATGCCTTGATCCATTGGTTGCAGTATGCTGGTTACATTTGGAGGAAAAAATTTTACAACAATTTCGCCCACATGAAGTCCTTTTCCGGGGTGAGAGGGGCATTATCCATTAACAAAATCGCTTTAATAGGAAGACGGTTTCTGTTCAAAAATTTAGTCACAGATGGCACGAACTCTCCTTCAAACGAGTTAGTAAATAAGGTCGCATCCATCCATGCGCTCTTCTGACTTTTGTAATAGACTGGTAGGGCTTTGGGTGAGATGTCTTTTAAAGCTCTTGGACGTGCAGACTTGCCAATCACCATCAGTGGGATTTTGTGCTTGCCAGTTGCATTGGAACATACCATTATAGTTAATCTTTCCTTACTTCGTTTGTACCCAGGAGCTGATTTTTCCTGTCGAGATGCCAATGTTTTTGATGGAAGCATTTTATAATTCAGACCAGTTTCGTCACAGATGTAAATTTGATCACATGTGTATCCACAATCTTCGATTGGCTTTTTAAAGTTCTGCTTAAACTTCTCATTTGATGTCACATCAGCAGAAAGTATTTCACCACATACAGTCAGTTGTCGTACACCGTACCGTTTTTTCCAGCGCTCAAGCCATCCAGAACTGGCGGTAAACTGATCTATCTCTGAGAATTGCCTACTAATCATTATTACTTTCTGTTGTAAAATTGGACCTGACAGAGGCACACCTTTTGATCTCTGTTGGTTAAACCACATGAATAAAGCTTCGTTAACCTTTTCATAGTCGCCGGTTTTCATTGATTTTCTTCCTGGGGACGAGGAGGCTTGATTTATACACCAATCTTCTATTTTTGTGCGGTTTCTTTTCCAATCTCCAACTGTTACCTCACTTACTCCATAATCTCGTGCAACAACTTTAATTGTCTCTCCTGCTTCAATTCTTCTGATGGCTTTTAATTTTTCTTCAATAGGAACGACGATTCTTTTACGCTTGTTTTGCTCCATTATAATACGACAAACAAAAATTCAAACAAAGCAGTTCGTATTAATTATACTTAACTACCAGAACCAAATAAATTATGTGAGTATACTCGTACTTCTCCGTAGTAAACGCTATAACGCACTGCATTCACGTAAATTTACGTGCGGAAAGAGTCCAAAAACATAAATAGGGGAACCCCTCACACGGGCCAGGGGGATTCCCCGAAGGCCCTGACGATTTTAAATGGAAATATGTACATACATATTTTAGAAGCTCGGTTAATACGCAGCATAGACGCGCGTACCTTGGATAATCAGGTCTTTAGATTTAATCGGGGTTCTACTGTATATATATATATATATATATATATATATATATATATATATATATATATATATATATATATATATATATATAATGTATGTACCAAAACCTTGGTCACTTTTAGAAAACGTCAGAAAAAAACCCGCAATTTCTGGGTTAGTCTCATTTAATAAATCAAACTAATCTAATCTGTTACGTATGTCTTATAATTTTTAAATCCAAACACGAACCAGGAATTCAGCCTTTACTGCAAACAAAAATGATATTGCAAATGATAACAAAGACATTGTATCTCGTGTAATAAAAACAGTCACGCAAAGAATTTCCGGATTAGGTGGGGCGCCGCCATGTTTTTGGGTCAAAATATATCCTTTGAACACCCTTGGTTGACTTCTTTTTTCATTTCATGATGGGAGCTACAATTCTAAAACATTAGAAAGGAGAAGGCTGTTAAAAGTAAATACACCACTCAAAAAATGACGTGATGTGTCTTTACGTATAAAAATTCATAGCATAGAGGAGTATGAAACAGATTAAAACTTGCTGTTGTTATACAATTTTTTTTTCGAATAGATTGACGGATTTGTAAAAATGATAGAATTCCAGGTATAAATCGAACTTTCAGTAAGTATTTTTTAATTGTTTTCGCCACCGGATAAACACAAGAAACTTCTTGTTGACGAGGTTCTATGTTAATCAAATAAATGTTGTTATATGAAAGTGTAGAGGCGGCCATAGCATAATGCTTAAGGTGTCTGCTTTCTACGCCAGAGACCCGAGTTCGTATTTTGGCTCAGAAAGTAATAATAAAAAAAAATAAATAAATAATAAAATAAAATTTACAACGTGACGGTGGCCTCTGTCGGGAAGGCAATGGCCACGTGTAGTGGCCGTTCGAAACGAGTATAAAACTGTAGGTCCCCTTTGTCTGTGAAAATACTTAAAAAGACACCAACTACAGGCAAAGGCGAGAGGGCGTCTACCGTTATATTGAATATGGCGCTTCAAGAAGCTATGACATTGCAAAACGTTTAAAAAAATATCTTATTCATGTGTAAACATTCTCGAAAACTGGCTTAATTTCTCAAATTTTTGGTTTTTATCAATTTTATATTTAACGAAATTTCTAAAAAAATCTCTGACCTTAAAAAGAACTATTTTTTACACCTAACATCATTAAACTTTTACTGTTTACTTAAATGTAGCTTACAACGATTTTTTTTTAATGAAAAATAAATAACACTTAATATTTTTGGTAAAAATTTGAGGTAACAATAACAATTTACAATAATTTTCGGGGGGGGGGGATTTCGAAAAAGTGTTGAGCCTTATTTTCCCTATGTCTTGAAAGTCGCTCATTTCTAGTAATATTAATGGCAATTAGCTATACTAATGTACGTTTAAAAGATGACCTTTTAGAAAAGAAACAAAAAAATGTCATAATAAAACCCCAAAGTCTTGAAAATGAGTGCAATTTGTAAAAAAAAAAAAAAATCCCTTCTTCTCTTTGTGCTATCTTCTAACTCCGGAGGTCGGTGATCAACAGGGCAATCTTAATCTTTGAGACTGCAGCACGGAACAGAGATGTAGTCGATTTTCCCATACCACTTGCGAAGATTCTTGAGCCAGGATTCACCCCTTCGATCTGGACCTCTCTTACCACACAGTTTACCCTGAATTATCAACTACAACAGTTCGTATTTCTCACTACGCATAATGTGTTCCAGATATTCCAGTTTTCTCTTTTTTATTGTTAACAGTAGCTCCGTTTCGGTGTTCATTCTGCGGAGCCCTTCTTCATTACGTACCTTGTCGACCCAAGGTATTCGCAATATACGTCAATAGGCCCACACCTCAAATGCAGTTAATCGCTTACACATATCATCGGTAAGTGTCCATGCCTCCATTCCGTATAAAATCACAGGAAAAACATAACACTTCAGCAGTCCTTTCTTAACATTTATCTTAAGAGTGCGGTCACATAAAATGTTTCTCAACTTCATGAACGTTTGCGCGTGCGATTCTACTTTTAATTTCCATGTCCTGCTCCATTTGTCACAAAGCAATGTCCCCAGATATTTATAATTGCCGACCTGTTCTATTTGCTCTGTTCCAATTTCAATTTTTGCACGTATATGTCGCTTCTTAGTAATTATCATAAATTTAGTTCTTTTGTCTATTTAGAAGTATTTGCATCTCTAATATTATTTATTAGGACTATATTAATAAGAATGCCCTCAGTCCTGTTGAAAAGCGCTTCTTTGAAAATCATTTCTGAATATAGATTGAATAACAAGGGAGACAATATACAACCCTGCTTCACTCCCCGTTGAATTTCTACATCGTCTGACAGCTCCGAATCTATCTTTATGTTTGCGCGCTGTCTCCAATATTAATTCTTTATTTTTCTTATGTTCTGAAGGTCTCACATCAACTCATTTAAAAAATTAATCATTGTTTCATGTCTAACTTTATGGAAGGCCTTTTTATAGTCTATAAATTCGACAAATACATCTTTGTTGTTATCTCTGCATCCTTGTATAAGCACATTAACGACGAACCAGACTTCCCGTGTTCCTAAGCCATCTCTAAAGTCAAACTGTGCATTTGTTAGAACATTTTCACATTTCCTATATATACGATTATGGAATTATTTTTAAAAAGATCTTAAAAGTATGGCACATAAAACTTATTGGGCGGTGGTCCTCACATTGACTAGGATTTGCTGTCTTCGGTAAAGTGACAAAAGATGCCATTCTGCTGGAATATGACCTGTTTTATATATGGTGTTGAATAGGTTTCTCAGTATAAAAGTGTTGTCGTCATTAATATGTTTTATTATTTCAGATGGAATGTTATCAGGACCAACAACCTTATTGTTTTTCATAAGTTTTATAGCATAGACCACTTCCTCCTTCGTTATTAATGTGCATTGTGTTCTGATTGGGCAATAATATTTTCACTTCTTTGATCTCTAAAAAGTTCTTCATTATAATCTCTTCATTGTGTTATACGTTCCTCCGTTGTAATTAAGAGTCTACCGTTAGTGTCTTGTAACTTATAGATAGAACTATTTTTCCGAATTCAACACATTTCTTTAATTTTCTTGTGCATGTTAAAGGTATCAATTTCTTATCTACTCTTTAATCTCTAAGCATTTGCGATTGGCGCATTTTTCTTTAGCAACTTTGGTTTTTTGTCTGATGACCCTATTAATGTCAGTGTATGCTGTAAAATTTTTGTTCTAATATTTTCTCCTCACTTCCATCAATTCCAAAATTTCATTTGTCATTCATTTTTTATTTTTAGTTTGTATATTTGAGTTTGATTTAAGATGTTTAGAACAACTATTTTTCAAAGTTTTACTAATGGCCTGCCAGTTTTCATCTATGCTGTTTTGTTCTACATTTTTTGGATATTAAATAGATTTTTATTTATATTCCCTGTATTTTCTAATTTTAACAAGTTAGGAGAAAAACTATTGTGCAGGCTTATTAAGAAATTCATACTGCTTACAGTCAAGATTATTAATTAATTAATATTATTAATATCAATAATATTAATTAATTAAAAATAACTGCTAAGAGATGGTTGGCTCACCTTTGTTCTGGAAATTTTGAAGCTAAAGATGCACCTCGCTCTGGTTATCCGCCCATGCACCAAAAGAGTCGACAAAATCTTATAAAAGTTGAGCAAGACTGGCACATAAGCAGTCACAATATCGCTAGAGAACTAAACATCTATCACCAAACAGTGTTAAAATCATTTGGAGATGTCTGGATACTAAAAAAACCTCGATGTTGGAATGGTGAAAAATCAAGTTGGTGATAGGCGAAACATTGTTGGAACGGAATCCACTTCTGAAACGTTTCATTATGAGCCATAAAAAATGGATAACGTACGACAATATTATATGAAAAAGTTCGTGTTCGAACCGTGGTGAAGCTGTGCTAACGGTGGCAAGGTTAGTATCAACGTCAAAGAAGATGATTTTGTGTATTTGGTAGATTGGAAGGGAATTGTGTATCTGGCCAAGTGATTGATTTTGATCTCTATATCAGTAAATAACCAGATTATAACGAGTAACTGCGGGCAAGCGGCCGGCATAGATTCACAGGAAAGGCATTGTCTTCCTGCATGATAAATCCAGTCCACATATGTCTCGACAACTTGACAAAAATTAAAAGTATTTAGCTCTACCATATACCCTAGATCTGGCACTGTTCCACTACTATTCGGTCGTGAAAATTAGTTAATTTAATTGTTCGCCTAAAAATCTACAGTAATGAGATTGTTTGCATTTTAATTTGAAAGTACTCGATACTTTTTCTCAACATATTAAAAATTAAAACAAATTCACTTTTTAGTGTTCCGTACGGAACACTTATGAACTCACTTCGGTGTCTGTCTGGCTGTGCATTACGTTTGATTATTTATCTGATATAAAAAAAAGTATGAAAACTATGTTTCTTGACGTACGGTGGAGGTCACTGTAACCAAGTGGCGAGTCGCCCTTGTACCGAGATATAATTTTATTTCATTTTAAACGCAATCATCGTACGGAATACTAATTGAGCATGTCCAACTTGCACTTGGCCGGTTTTTTATAACTAACGTTATGTGTAAGAATAAATGAAAAAGGCAACCTTCTGATTCACATCAGTAATAAAAAATAAGAGATAAATAATTAAAAAAATACAGTTTCAGAACTCTGATTAACTAAAAAACCTAATGTAAAACTATTAATTCATTATGAGTATGTAGGTGTGCTGTGATAAATTTTCAAGATTTGTTTTATAATTTAAAGTAAATATAAATTATAAATAATTATTATGATTAATATTTGTAATGGTAGTATTATAAATACTACACGCTTTATTTTTCTACTGAATTATAAAAAAAAACGCTATTTAATAGCTATGGAAATTCAATAATTAACTTCTAAATTTTTTAATTTTTACTTTCTGTTATATTCGTAAAAAAAATCACCAGAGAACTCTGGATAAAAGCATACTTTTCTATTTCTATCAGTCAGTGGATCTTTTGGTGCGATAACTTTCGAACCACTTAAGATATCGGCCGACATATTAAAAAAAAACTATGTCGCTTAAGGGGAAAGGGGTAAGAGAGATGAGAGTCGATAAATTTGTCGATATATCATTTATTTTATTTTATTTCATTACAATTGAAAATTGTATATAGCCAAGGTTACTTTGTAGTGACGATAAACATGGGACCTTATTTATTAAAACTGGTTAAAGCTAGGTCATGTAGGCTCTAGATGATTAATGACCGGGTAATGTTTGATACTACTGTACCAAAACTCTTTACAGATAATGTGGTTTTGATAGATATTGCTACTTCTCTCGTTGGTGTAGGAAAAGAAACAATAGTTTTTGAGTGTTATCGCTTCAGAGGTAAAGGACAGAAGGGAAAGCAGTAGTTAAGTAAATAATCTAATTAAATAATGATGATAAAGAACCTTATTTGAGCTAGTAATAATAATAAATAACCTAAAAAGCCATAATAATAAGCCACAAATAATATTTTATTTTCATATGATGTGAACTGTTTGGAGGTGATTGTATATAATAAGATTCTTCTTAAGCAAGAAAATAAAAAATAAATCAAAGTATTTGAAAAAGTCTCCTTTCTTTTAGTAAAATTTTAACCCAATCCCAATTGCCCCTATATTTCTTAATAAGGGCATAAAAAGGCGTTAACTAAAACTGAACCCTAAATTTAAATTTTCTCCCAGACTCCCAACATCAGCCTTTCATCAATCTGTTTGTACACAAATTAATCACAGTCAAGTTTATATTAAAACGAGGCGCTCACCGTGCTCGCTGACTCGTGAAACCCCTGCGTCAGTGTTTCGTATAATAACTAAATGATAGGGTGCGACTGCTACTTTTTAACTCAGTTCGGTTTTATTTTAAACAGGGTTGTAATAACCTTAAGAGAATAAATGAAAGAATTCAGAAAAAATTGTAAATGTACTTTTTCCACAACGGTAAAAACATAAACATGTTCGCGCAGTCAGTGTGCAAGAGCGATACAATCAGTCCAACGCTTTTCTAACATTTCTATACCATTCTCGTAGAAGGATTTGTCTTTGCCTTTAAAATAAGTCTCGGTTTCGGCGATAACTTCTTCATTGGAGCTAAATCTCTTTCCCGCGAGCATTTTTTTGAGGTCTGCGAATAGATAATAGTTGCTGGGGGCCAAATCTCGAAAATACGGTGGATGAGGAAGCGGTGCATTGTCTTGATGAAAGCACTTTTTTCCTGTTCATTTCAGGCCATTTCTTTGCAATTTTTGCCTTCAAGCGTACCAATAACTTTATATATAATTCTCTATTGATGGTTTTTCCCTGCTCAGCATAGTCGATAAAAATTATTCCATGTGTCTGTGGTCGCTTCGGGCGGCTTTCACCGGCTGCTGTCCACTCAGCTAATTGCCGATTTGATTCCGGTGTGTAGTAGTGGATCCATGTTTCATCCATTGTCACATATCTCATGAAAAAATCCTTTTTATTGCGCTTAAACAGGTGGAAACAGCTCTCAGAATCATCAACACGTTGTTATTCTGGGCCACTGTGAGCAAACGCGTTACCCATTTCGAACAGAGCTTTCTTATGCCTAAATGTTCATGTAAAATATGACCCACACTTTCTTTTGATATTTGTGTCAGCTAGATCACGCAATTTCACTTTACGGTCATTCAATACAATTTTGTGGATTTTTTTAATGTTTTCCGGAGTTTCCAGAGCGTTCAGCATCATTTGTATCAGCACGACCGCGTTTAAATTCAGCATACCAGTAAATGATGAGTAATTTTCCAAGGGTAATGTCCCCGTAACACTTATCAAGCCATTGCTTTGCTTGAACGGTATTTTTTCCTATTAAAAAACAGTGTTTAAATCAACAAATGAAATTAGATTTTTTTCGTTTTTTTGAAAATATCAAAAGTAGCCTCACTAAAACCACTGTAACTTGTAAACTAATTGTCGAAATGTCATGAAATTTTAATACGTATCGTTTGAAGGTTGGTACTTCCTAAAAATCATATGGATTTTTTGAAAAAGGCGACATCTATGTGTCAGACCAGTAACTTTTCAGTCGGAACACAGAGCCTTCACAAAAGCGCTTCATCTCACTCTGTTCTGGGTTAACAGCTTGGTTTCTGCCCAGATTTTCTTCATGGACAGGACGTCCCCAAAAAAGGTTCTACTTCCGGTAGTTCTAGGTCTTCCTCTGCCACATTGACCTTGTGGGTTTAACTCCAGGGCCATTCTGGAGATGTTGATAGGTGTACGAAAGTGTATCCGATGCAACGCCATTTTCGCTTTGCTCGCCATAGTTCCTTGTTTGTTACGGTGTTTGGTCAGAAACTGCTGAGTACCTGCCGAAGGCATTTATTTATAAATGTTTCCAATTTGTTTGTTATTGATTTTCTGATCTTCCATGTTTCGCAACTATAGAGTAAAACTCATTTTACGTTGCTATTAAAGATTCTTAGTTTGTATTTTCGGCTATATTGGTTTGAGCTCCAAATGGGGTTGAGTTGGCCAAAGGCCCGCCGAGCTTTCAGAATTTTGCTGCGCACAGCTCTGTCCGATCCTCCTGACTTAGCAATAACACTTCCCAGGTAAGTAAATTCCTCCACTATAGCGATTAGTAAATAATAAAAAATGCTAACCATTGATACCCAATAGACCAGGTTAACTCCTTGGCTGTTGAATCAATTGCATCCCTGAATCCGGAAATATAAATTAAAGCAAGAATCGCAAGGAATGGATTTAGACGTTTAAGTAAATTATTGTGCAATCCACCTCTCAACCTAAACTTAAGGTTAAGACTAGCCAAATGTTACGTATATATATTCTGCCATATGGCGCAAAAACCTGAACATTAAAAACAGTCACAGGTAGTAGTTGTTTGCAGAAATGCAAATAACGTCCGTGGCAGCACTACCGCGTTGTTTAAAAGGTGCCGTGAAATACAAAAATGTATGTTTCGGCACTTGGACAAAGTTGACGGATATTACAACATCCTCGCTGATATCCTTGGGATATGGAAAAAGGGTAAAATCCCTACTGAGGCGGGAAGGTGAGCGATAAAAAAAAAGTCAGTATGAACACTAAGTTGGGAATGTGGAATCTTTGGCACAATGACACTACTCAGTATATATCACCACTACACCAAACACTTTATTTTGATACTCGGCTAGCGTTTCGCTAACTATGAAACTAACATGGTTAGCGAAACGCGCGTCGAGTGCAAAAATAAAGTGTTTGGTGTAGTGGTGATATATACTGAGTAGTGTCAGTATGAACAGCCTTGAAGCATTTGAAATGTGGACATATCGCAGAATCTTGAATATATCGTGGACGTTAGATATGAGTAACTACGCTGTCCTACAAATGATGGGAGTTGGAAAGGAAAATATTGAAAATGGTGAAAGCCAGAAAAACCGCTTATTTGGATCATGTTCTGAGAAGTGACAAATACTATCTGGCCAGCTACTGATAAAAGAAAAATACAGGGCAAGCGCGGTTTGTGGAGGAAAAAGTCCTAATGGTTAAGGAACATAAGGAACTAGACCGGATTGAAGTTCGAGGAACTAATTAGAGCAGCTGAAAACCGAGAAGAGTTTGAAATTGTGATCGCCAACCTTCATTGATGGAGAGATGAGATGAATATATAAAACATTAATTTTACATCCATTACATGAACCAATATTTCTGTAATAGTTAATGCAGCTTGAGATGTACATTCTGAACTAGATGAAACAACATCTGAATTTAAAATTTCTGACTTTATTAAATTTATTATATCCTTCAACAACAGTCGAAGATCTTCGTCTTCAGTTGAGTTTCAAATCTGATGTATCATGTTCTTCATCGGCAAGAAGTATGTCTGACATTTTCCGCATTAACCATTAGAGTACTTGGAATTCCGCAACTTCAGAAACTTTGTTATTAGCCCAGGAATTCCCCTAATTAAATTAATTCCAACAACTTGTTTTAGGTATTCTTTTTTTTGATATTTCAAAAAAAATATCGGCTATTGTGTGGTTTGCATAAACAGACGCATATTTCTGATAAAGTTCGATACCATCTAATATGGAGATTGTAAAAATATGTTATGTCACTAAAATTCGAAAGCACTCCACTTTTCCATGGCTTCTGGAAATCATTGTTTTCTCGGATGCCCTTGTTAATCAAAGTAACTTTTTTGAGGGGCCGGCATTTTCATGCCTCGCATGTCTTTGGTGATATGACCGTCTGTTGATTGTCGTTTTTAAAGCCCATTTAAGTATATTCAATCTGGGTTCTAGATTCCTGAATGGCTTTGTAGCTCCGCATCTTGTTAATTATTGGTCCACTTTTTAATTGCCTTTTATCCCCGAGTGTCCTAGAATTCACAGTACTTCAATCCTATTGTTTCTGCAGGATAGGTAGGCGGAACAGGTAACGCTTACACTCTATCGTGATTTCGGAGTTAACTTAATAGGAATCTAAAGCCGTTAGAGGAGCTTGATTGTCTGAGAAAATATATATTTCTTGATTGCGGTAGTCCCGTCTAATACTCTCGTGAACACATATTTGTATTGCGCGAATTTCTGCCTGGAATAATGTTGGGCTTTTCTGCATATATGTCAACACCTATTTTGCTCAAAGTTTTTGATCTGTCTATGTACTCGTAATAGATTACACAGGGCAACAAAAAATATTTTTGTTTTGGTGCCTGGGATTTAAGAGCTGATTTTAACTATATCTATATTTGGGACGCTAAATCTATACATGCAATCCGTTTTTCTCTATGAGCTGTACTTTTTTAGATACATCAACTTATCTACCAATGTGGTTTTTATTCAGTATATTCATTTATGAGAGTTCTAAAATTATTATATATTCATTAATGTAGGTACAATGGTTTTATTGTCAGTCTGTAATTGAGTAAATTCCAGGTAAATCTATAAATAGTGGAACCATTGCCTATCAGGTACCTGAACTGACCCTTTTAATCACCTAACTCGGGTAAGTCTCGTCAGTTTGTGCGTTCTTACTAATGAGAGTAGATCGAATTCGGCGTGTTATTTCATGTTAAGAAAAGAGTGTTTTTGTGTTATTGAACAGAATTAAAATGAGTTCAGGTTCCAGTTCAAGAAGAAGTTGTGTAAATCAACCTGATGTGTTTTGCTATATATGCGGAGAATACATGTTTCAACAAAACAGACAAACTATTACTGACTTTGTGAAGCGAGCGTTTCTTGGATACTTTGGAGTTAAGCTTGGTGATCAGGACAAAACGTGGGCCCCGCATCTCGTATGTAAAACTTGTACAGAGCATTTACGGCAGTGGACTACCGGGAAAAGAAAATGTCTAAAATTCGGCGTACCAATTGTTTGGAGAGAACCAAAAAACCACTTCAATGATTGTTATTTCTGTTTAGTAAACTAATGGAATCAATCGAAATAACCGCAGTAAGTGGACTTATCCCAATTTAGACTCGGCAATACGCCCTATCCCGCACTCAGATGAAATACCGATTCCAACATTTCATCAGCTACCACATATCTCTGATGACGAATATTTTCCCTCTGATCGCTCTTCTGATGCTAATAAAAGTTCTGATGCTAATGAAACTAACAGTGACTATGAGGGGACGTCATTAGTTCCTCAACGCTTCAATCAAAATGAATTAAATGATCTCACCAGGGATCTCAATTTATCGAAAAAAGCTTCTGAAGTACTGGCTTCTAGGTTGAACGACAAAAATTTACTGGAACAAGGAACCAAAATTACCTTTTACCGTACAAGAGAAAAAGATCTGCTACCATTCTTTTCTCAAGAAGACAATCTTGTATTTTGTCACGAAATTAGGGGACTCATGAAAGAAATGGGACTTTCTGAATATATTCCAGATGATTGGCGCCTATTTATTGACAGTTCAAAGCGAAGTTTAAAATGTGTCCTTCTACATAATGGGAATAAATATGGTTCAATACCACTAGCTCACTCAACGAAACTGAAAGAAGAATATAATACCATAGCTTTGGTCTTGCAGAAGATAAAGTATTACGAACATCAATGGATGATTTGTGTAGACTTAAAAATGGTAAACTTTCTTCTTGGGCAGCAAAGTGGTTACACGAAATATCCATGTTTCTTGTGCCTCTGGGATAGTAGGGACAAAACACACCACTGGGTTAGAAAAGATTGGCCTCAGAGAGAAAACATGGACGTTGGGGAAAAGAATGTCATTAACGACGCTTTGGTTGAAAGAGAAAAAATCATACTTCCTCCGTTACATATAAAGTTGGGCTTAATGAAGCAATTCGTAAAGGCTCTTGATAAGAATGGGTCTTGTTTTGCATATATAGGGGTAAAAATGCATCAGTTGAGCACAGAAAAACTCAAAGCAGGGATATTTGACGGCCCACAAATAAGACAATTAATTAAGGATCCTGCCTTCATAAATTCAATGAATCAAGTTGAACGAGAAGCTTGGACATCATTTGTTGCAGTTGTAGAAAATTTTCTAGGCAAACATAAAGCTCAAAACTATGTTGAAATGGTTAACAAGATGCTTAATAGTTTCGAATCCTTAGGGTGCAATATGAGTATTAAAATACACTATTTACACAGCCACTTAGACCGTTTTCCAGAAAATTTAGGAGACATGAGTGAGGAACAAGGTGAAAGATTTCACCAAGATATTAAATTTATGGAGGATGGGACATGCACATGATGGCAGATTACTGCTGGAGTTTAAAAAGGGACTGTTTAAAAAAACATTCAAGAATGTCGCGGAAAAGAAGCTTTCCAAGTGTTGAGTGACTATTTCATTTCTTCAATGTTTTTTTTTTTTTTTGTAAGTACGACATAATATTGTATTTTGTATAACTAAAATAAAAATTTCGTATCTACTTTTGTTTACTACACTTACGGATTTGAGTTACAATAATGTAACTTATATTTCTCTAAAATTGTATATCTTAAAAATTTGAGCTCCTAGGTACAAATGAATACGTTATTTGAATTCAGGACATCAAATTGATATAGAATCAGCTCAAAAAACCTCTACACCAAAACAGCTGTTCCCCTGTGTTATATATATAGATATCCAATTCTAAAAAGGGAGTAATGGAACCATATAAGAACCAGAACTAGTGTTTGGTATACAAAAATAGATGGTAAAAACGACAATTCACAGATCAGTAACATCTAGATCGTTGATTCGCAATATTTGGCCAAAGACATGTGAGGGACGTCATTGGCGACCCCTCAGAGAAATTAATAACTTATGTCCTTTGATTAACAAGGGCCCAGATAAAACTAGTGGTAGACTAATTATCACCATAGTCACGTGAAGAAATATTTACAGAAAATTGATATCCACAATACTCCCACGACATGTAGACCATGTCGAGAAGAGGAACCCCTATGCACATCCTATATCAATGTGTGGCTTTAACTCGGAACAGACTTGAACTGTCTGGAGATCTTCTTAAAGGAACGAAACTTAAGTAATCCAGGGTGGGAGGCACAATATACCAAGAGCCTGCTATGCACAAACAGGCACAGCGTCCACCCTGCCCACAACCAACCAACCATTTGTTATATTCCGGAAGGAATTTTACACTCGTTTCGCCAAGGTCCCACTTGGCATTTTTAATAAGTCTGATTTCAGTTGATCTTGAGCGACAACCAATTATTGTTGGCGATATTTGTAGCCGGTGATGCCATGATTTGAGGTCAAATACTGTAACTAGGGATTTGTTGGGAAGTAATTTTATTTTTCTACGAACATTTTTAGGGCAAAACTAATTTTAAACGTTTCATCAAGACGTTCTTTTGTGACATTTACAACATTAAATATATAGATATTGAAAACAAAAGTCTCCCAAGGCAACTGGTATGGGCTTAAAGTAAAAACGTTTAGAGACAGATTTACTAAAAGGATCTAAAAGGGATACCTGCAAGCACACTTTTTTACATTTTTTCCCTTATCTCTTTCAAGAGAGTGACCAACTTATGATAATTAACACAAGCAACAAAGACCACAGACAAACTGAGGTCGCCATAGCGTAGTGGATAAAGTGTCTGCCTTCGAATCTCGGCTCGGAAACTAATAAATTTAAAAAAACTTTTCAACATGGTGGTAGCCTCTCTCGGAAAGGCAGTGGTAATCCACCTGTAGTATCATACCTAGTAAAGCCACTTTGGCCGTTCGGATCAGGCATTAAATTATTGGTTCCACTGAAAAATGTACCAATCACAGACGAAGGCGAGAGTGTCGCCTACGTTCGTATCGGATATGGCAATTTAAGAAGAAGAAGAAGAGAAACAAAGACAAAAGATCCCTATTTTGATAGTCTCTTTACCTATTTGTTTACATAATCTTCGCCCTGGCCTAGTTTACGTGAAATCTAAATTCTCTCGCTATCCAGTTGAGCGTTGTTATTGAAAATGATTTATTTCATTCATCAATTGTCATGTCTATAAAAGAATTCGTTATAAATATCCAGAGTAAAACAGAAAAGAAATATAATTGGTTTTAGAATTCTAACACAATATTTAATTTTTATTAGTTTAGTCATAAAAAAACTAATTTTCATATTATATAATTTCATATACTACACAGCTACATAGCTTTATTTGGCTTACTATTTTTCTTATTATTGCCAGATTAGCAGTCCCCTAGATCTTCTATCTTTTACCTTCCCCGTTACTACAAGCTTTTCCATAGCATCCACTTTCCTCATAATGTGACCAAAATATTTCAGGTACTGTCTATTAATTCTATTTAAAAGTCGGTCATTTATACTAAGCTCTTCGAGAATACTAGTAGATATGATAGTACGGTATTCGGTATATGATACTTTGAGGATTCTTCGATATGCCTACATCTCAAACGTATCAATTCGTATTTTGTCTTCTTGTTTAATGGTCCATGTTTTCGATGCGTAAGATGCTATGAGGAATATAAGGCTGGACAGTAATCTTAACTTTGTTTTTTTGTATGACAGCTGGATCTTTCCAGACTTTCGTGAGATTAATCGTCAGGTTTCCATTATTGTTAGTTATGAGGGATCCCAAATAGTTCAAATGGTCTACAACAGTGAAACCAGCAATTTTATTTATGTGTAACAGATCTTCATGACGACTAACAATCATTACTTTGGCTCTCGTAATTACCAATATTTGTACCATTAAAATATAAAATATGTGCCCTTTTTTTGACCAAATTATACCCTAACTCGACAACCACCCCTGCTTTAAAATGCATTAGCCTACTGCTAGAAATCCCGAAGGCGCGACAAATGGCCTCTCGCAGCCGCGTGTCACTAAGTAAACTGGCCGCCGTTTCTATAGCTATATTCATTTCGGTCACGTGGCACTTTTGACACGTTATTGTTTTGTTTTGGCAACGTAGCCGTCACCGGCGGCCATTATAATAATCCCCAGCACTTGTTCGGAATTTTAGAAACGATATTCATTGATGGAAATCATCACAGGTCACGTGACTGAATGTGATATAATACGAATAAGGTTAGTTATGGTAAAAGCAATACACTTCTGTTCAGGTTAGTTCTGACTATATAACATACTCCTATATTAAGGAATATATACTAGATCTTATGATATATACATGTCGGGGTCCTAACTAACTTATCCTAAGGAAGGATTCTATTTCATTTTAAAAATAATCACGGAACACTAATTGCGCAAGTTCGACTTGCACCAGGACGGTTTTTTATATTCCCATTATCTAGTATACAAGAGAATATCTAGTTATCAGAAAGCAAGGAAAATAGCTTATTTATTCACATAAATAAGTAGTTTTTAATTACTTTCTAGCGTAATTATAATAAAATAATTACCCTATTTGATGTTTTAACTTACTACTCGTTTACGACTATTTATAATTCACGCCTAGAATCTATTGAAAATAAGTTCTTAAAACATTCGGGGTTTAGAAAAAACGTTCGATATGGTGCGGACCCATTTTAAAATGATAGTTCTCGAACATAGAAAGTTACTGCTTGACATATTTAATATTTAAGAAATTATTAATTCAGGAATATATTCTTCCGAAATTTTGCCTCTGGTTATATCAGGTGTTTCTCAGAGAAATTTTCAGCTATACTATTCATTTCACCGGGATTTCGAAAGAATAGCTCGTTAATTTCCCCATTTTTTAGAAAGTTTAAGTGTGAAAACTCTTCTTATGATAAAAACTGAAGCTTTTTCTATGTTTCTTTTAAGTTGTTTAATATAGCCTTATGAAATTATTTCTTAATATGTATGTAATCCAAAAAGCAATATAGAGGAGACTGCTTAATATTAGACTATTCTTAACATCGAGATACGACGAAGATCAGAAGTGACGGATGTAATACAACTAATATGTATATTAAAGTAGAACTGGGCTAGGCATATCGCAAAGACGAATGATAACAAATAGGTACGCCGTATGGTTGAATGGAGGCCTAGCCCACAGATAAGACGGCCCGACGACATAAAAAGATTGGCGGGACACGATTGGATGCAAAAGACAAACAACAGAGCTCAGTGGAGACAACTTGAGGAGACTTACGTCCGACTATGGATGGAATAAGCTGATAATGATGATAATGATTCTGGTAGTGTTATCACTTTTATTCAAGGTTTTGAATATAACCTGAATGTTCCAGAACCTTATTCTTAATTTTTTATGAATTTTGTGATTATCTTAGTGGGAATTATCTTGTACGTAACTCAAGGAGAAATAAATAGAAAAAAATATTTCCTTGAAATATTAAAACACTAGAGAACATGTTCCGCAATGAAAATATGTGTAACTGATCGACCTGTTTTATTCCATTTTACTGACGATCAGATACTGGTCAGTTAATAAGTTTTGAAAGCGGAAATGAAACAAGATGAATTAATGAGTCGAAATACATTTATTTTTCAGTTTTTCCAATGATTTTCCAATTAATATACCCCATCCCTGAAGTGATTTTCCGGAAGATCGCCAAAATACCCATCTAGGGATGCTATCACCTCTTCGTTTGTTGAAAAACGCTTCCCACGTGGAAATCTATTGAGGTTTAGAAACAGATGTCAGACGGAGTCACACCTGGCAAATAGGGTGGATGTTTCAACAATTCGTACTTCAATTCGACCAGTTTTGCCGTTGCCAAAGCATCTCTCTGAGCAGGTGCATTGTCATAAAGAAGGATGATTTTTTTTCTTTTGCAAACCGGGCCACTTCTCACGAATTTTGTCATCCAGCTGATCCAAAAGGTTGCAATAATACTCTCTTGTGATTGTTTTACCGGTATGAAGGTAATCAATTAACAAAATTCCTTTTGTGCCCCAGAAAACTGATGCCATAACTCTTTTGGATGACTTTGACCACTTTAGCTGCTTTGGAGCTGAACAACAGAGCTCAGTCCACTGTGCGGTTTGTTATCGCAGTTCAGGATTATACTGGTAAACCCAAGTCTCATCCATAGTTACAAATCGACGCACAAAATCAGTTTTATTTTTTGTGAAACGAGCCAAATTTTTTTAGAAAGTTTCTCTCGAGTGCGTTTTTGTTCCGATGTTAGTGAATGCGGCAACCATCTTGTGAATATCTTTCTCATACACAAAACATTAGTTAAGATCTCATGTACTAATCCATATGAGATGTCTGTAGCCTCAGCTAAATCATTCATGGTTAATCGAAGGTCTTCCTTTACCATATCTTGTACTTGAACAACGGTTTCTTCAGTTGTTTGCAGTTTTTCGGACGTCTTGAACGTGGATCATCATTGACGGTTGCCCGACCAAGTTTAAACTCTAGAGTCCATCTATAAACAGTTGGAAATAAAGAAGCAGACTCCTTTATTACCTTCACTAACTTTGCATGGATTTTAGTTGCCAATAAACTTTCCAAAAGAATTTTATCACTGCACAATATTCGATTTTTTCCATTTTTTAAAAATACTCAAATACATCTTCTTTAACCAGCTGTTAAACAATGCATGATTTGACAGACAACAATTTAGGATGTGTTCATATGATAGATGACGCTTCAAAATGGTATTCAACATTTGGTACAAGTGATGCTCCATAGGTGTCGCTTTCAAAACGTATTAACTGACCAGTAACACTCAAAACCATGAAAACCTCGATTTCATAGCAAGTTAATCCATAAAATAATACGCGAAATAGGGCTAACTGCCTGAAATACACCTGCGTAATTAAAGAAGGAGAGGAATTAGAACTTAGCAATGGTAAAAAATATTATTATATATAGACTATAATTGCCTAAGGGCAAAAATCATAGAAGCTGGATGCATAGAGGACGAGAAATCTAAACAGTAGAGGGGGTTAAATAATCGGCTCTGAATTCAGTGGAAAACTATACAGAAAAAAAAGAAAAAGTCATAGTCAAACTGTACCTGTCCCAGTGTAGTCATCAACACATGGAAGACCTAGTATAAATACAGATAAAGAAAATTAAATGCAGTGGAGACGGACTTCTGGCTAAGATCGGCACAGATATTTAGATTATAGCATGTATGGTGACAGGCAAAAAGTATGTGACATATGGAATTTTTCTTTATTATTGAATTTAGAAAAAAAGATCACTTGAAACCCATAAAAATGATTTTGTGGTGCAGATGGTCATATGTCGTTTGGCGGGAAATTCAAAAGCCACAATTGCAGAAAGTGTTTGGAAATTAATTTTATGGTAGTTTGGTAGGTATACAAAATTTTAGATAGGATGGACCAAAATCGTATTTCAGTTTTGACCAATAAAAATATAACAAGAACATTTTTATTTTTTGCATTTGAAATATTTGGCACAATTTAAACATTTATTTTTTGATTTCAAGTTATGTTTTACTTATTTTATAATTAAAAAAACTCGGATTTTCGTAAAACTGCAACTGTCGCACGGGTAATTACCGAACATGACTACTCTATATCATAATTTATTGCTAAACCTAAAGGAAAACAAGAACATTATTATTTATTAACGAACTATAAATGTATTTCAATACTTTGAATGTTTTCGAGATTTCAGTTACATCTCCCTCTCTCTTAAGTCCCAATTCCCTCCAGGGAATGTGGTGGTCATTTTGTTGCATTGTGAGATGTTCTTCTCCACATTTCTCTGCCCTGGGCTTCGTGAACCAGTGTGTGAAGGAGTTTATTCCAAAGATGGATAACTTGGTCCAATTAACGGGAGGGAGAACGTCCTCGAGGTCTTTTACCTGGAACTTTCCCTTGAATGATGAGTTTTTCTAAACATTCCTGATCTTTTCTCGTGATATGGCCGAAAAATTTAATTTTGTTTGGATAAATCTTGAAATACGTTACTGGACATTGAGCTCTCATATAATTGAGTCGTTGGTCCGTCGTGCAGTCCACGAGATCCTTAGCATTCTTCACCAGCAGTACATTTCTGTGGCATCTAGTTTTTTTAATTTCCGACTTTCTCAATGTCCAAGACTTACAGCCAGTGAGAATAGGAAAGACAAAACAATTTAAAGTAAATCCCAAGATATAAGATCCTGCCTTTTTGCTCAATGGGGCAATAAACGACCCTATTATGGTTTTGTGCATAGTTGCCAGATATTACGATAAACGTATTTTTATTTTACCTGCTTTGTATACCGCCCTCACTTGCACCTGCAATCATATTGGATCTATTTTTATCTATATATTTACTACCTGGCAACCGGGTTTGGAGCCCTTTAAGTATTTGATAATATAGGCCTAATGACCACAGGTCTCCATTAAGATTCGAAAGATACTTTTTATTGTTTTTATTTAGTTTTACTTACAACTTACAACTTAGCGGTTCTATTTTAATTTTGTGGCGTCCGTGGGAAAATTGCAATAGTGGCTTTCGCAAGAGAAAACATTTATTACTTGACGCTAAACAAATAGTGAACAATGTTTACGACAGTTTGGTAAAAAGAAATTTGAATAAACAAAGTGCTTTGCAAGAAACCAGTGAACTAACAAAAACCTCAATTTCTACGATTAAGGGTATTGTAGAAAAACCATCACTCAGGAACAGGAAAAAACGGAAAGATTTTCAAATGCATCATGTAGGCGATTGTGAAAAAGACGTCATCAGAAGAAAAATATATTTTATGTATGAAGAGCAGTTGGTGCCGACACTAGACAAAATAAAATTAAGACTAGTGCAGGACGGGACCAATATACATTGTGGCCGATCAACCCTTGACAGAATTCTGTTAAGAATGGGATTCACATTCTGAAAAATCAACAAAAGGCGAGTAGTGATGGAGTCACAAGGATTGCGATTCTTGCGACATACTTATTTACAAGAAATTAAAAAGTATCGATCGGAGAATTGGCTAATAATTTACCTTGACGAAACATGATTCGATATCCATGACACTGTGCAAAAAGGGTGGGTTGACAGCAGTACAAAATATCAGACTAACGCACCTTCAAATAAAGGTAAACGAATAACCATTTTGCATGCTGGCTCTGAAAAGGGCCGGGTTTCAAATTGTCAACTATTATCTGTAAGAAACATAAAAGATTCTAGTTTGGACTATCACGAAGACACGTCCGCAGAACTTTTCCCAAATGTTCCCGAACAGAGTGTTATAGTTATGGACAATGCAAGTTACCATAGTCACCTACTAAATAAGGTTCCTAATGCAGCCAACACCAAATCGGAAATACAGGAATATATGTTAGAAAATGACATTTATTTTGACTTTAGTTATAAAAAAGGTGATCTTTTGGAAGTTTTGAAAGACTATAAATTGAAAAAGAAATATGTTTGTGATAGTATGGCTGAGAAAATGGGACACACTGTTTTGCGGCTTCCTTCGTATTATTGTGTGTTTAACCCAATTAAACATATTTAGCATCAATTTAAATAAAAAATAAGGGCACAAAATGTTTTTCCTACTTTAAGCGTGCCAGTGGCTGAATTATTATACCTTGTGAAAGCTGGAAGAATTCCATTCGGCACGTTGTTAAAGTTGAAGATTCATATATTTATGTAAATAATATAAAACCACTGATAATTACTTCAGCTGATGACAGTGATAGTGAAACCGAATTAGGCTTAAGTTAAAATATATTTTTATTTATACAATATGTCCCCTCTTGTAAACCCCATTCATTTAAACTGTATATTTGTACAGTACATGCATCTATAAATAAACATCTCTAAAAACACTTATAATTTAATTTATTTGCATTAATGAATAAAATTCTTAAGTCCATCTCTGCAACCTATCATAAACAAACGGCCAGAATTTTTATATTGCCGACTTAAAACGGCAAAAATCTGGATCTTATATTTTGGGACAGGCTATACCAGTCTGATTTTTACTTGTTTAGATATGTGGTTGTCCTGCCAGATTTTCTTGAGCTTTTGCACAGCAACTTTTGCAAGAGCCCACCTTCGACGGATCTCCCACTCTACTATACTGGCATTACTAATTAGGGATTCCAAGTACACATACTCACTAACAACTTCAAGGCGGTTAATCTGCCAGACATCTGGTCTGTTGTTATTTTGCCTATCGACAGTCATAATTTTGGTTTTATTTATATTCAGTTCAAGTTCAAGTTCTATGTTTTCTTTTTCTACCCTCTTAAGTATTTGTAGTAATTCCTTTCGCTCCCAGCAAGAAGAATCGTGTCATCTTTAAATCTCAAATTACTAGTCATTTTACCGCTAACTGATATCCGTTCGTTATATATATCGAAAAGTTTGGGAGATAGGATCCAACCTTGTCTTACACCACAATGAGATTGAAATTTCTCAGATTTTGTATCATTAACAATAACATGGCACTTAGTATTGGTGTATAGATTTTTAATTAGAATTGTGGATGGATAGGAACTGCCACTTCATGAAGTACTGACCAGAGCTCTGCCCATTTTACCTTATCAAACGTTTTTCGATAGTCTAAAAAGCATAATTAGAGATCTCTGGTTTTCCGACCTCTTGAAAAGCCAGCTTGCTCTGGTGAGAATTGTGGTTGAATGTACATTTCTAAACGATCATTAATAATCTGCAGGAGGACTTTACTGGCATGAGAAATTAAAGTTTTTGTGTGATAGTTTTCATAATTTGTAATATATAGAATAGATATTGACATGCTATGTATACAATTATAAGAGACATACAACTCACTTAACAATATTTAAGTTTTTTTTCTTTTTTTTTATGGGTCTAGCACAGGTGCTGCAGAGAAGTCCCTAAAGCGCTCCAGGAGCGGCATGTGTGCGGAAAAAGCGATTCACGTTGTTCTTGAATCGCTGTAAATTTTACTCGGTGGGAAACACAGCCCTGGGCAAATTATTCCAAAGGGATGATGTTCTCCATATAAAAGACTGCTTGAAAAGCGTTGTACGCGGAGTAACAAGCTGAACCTCAGACGGATGTGAAGTATTAGCGTGACGTGTATTTCTAACATGCACCCCTTTGGAAGGAATTAAGCGGGGTACATCCTTCGAACACTTTCTAGAAAATACTTGTAGAACAGACTCAAGTCGCCAACCGTTCTTCGATGTTCCAGCGAATCAAGGCCGCCGATCAGTTCAGGGTCTCCAATCAGACGAACAGCTCTTCTCTGAACAGAATCCAACAAATGCAGTGTATGTTTGGGAGCGGAGCCCTAAACATGGGAGCAGTATTCCATAGTTGGTCGAATTTGAGTTTTGTAAAGAATTAACTGTTAATAATAAAAGTTAAGTAGGTATTTTTCCTCAAATATTTAAAATTTTTTAGGTCTCGAAAACCAAGGAAAAAGTAAAATAGTTTCCTAATAACTGCCGTAAATAAAATAATGCAATTTTACTTTAGCTTTTCATAAAGTTGGCTATGGATGAAACAGAAGAATTATGTTTGTACTGTCTCTTCAGTAAGGATGTCATTTAATTTTAGTACCTGTCTCGTCAGGAAAAAATTGAAATCATTTTAATACGGAGCGATCATTATCAAAGTTTGCCAAATGCTACTAAAATATTTAGCGAAGGGCATCCTAGTGAAGATGTTCGACAGTGAAAGGGCTTTTAAATATCGTTAAATGATATAGTTCTGTAGACATCCGTACATAGTCTCTCATCACAGGCTATTACTAATGAAGAGGCAAATTTTAATGCACAAAATAAATTTTGGTTTGTAAACACAATTTACAAGAAGAAAATTGTGGTACTATACTAGATTTTTGTTCTTGGTTACAGGAAAATAAGGAACCAAACATACATTTTTATATAAACATCCTTTGTATTGACGAGGCTTCGTTTTCTTCTAACGGAGTGGTTAGCTCACAGAATTACAGATGGTGGACAGACGAAAATCCAAATTTTGTATTAGAAACTAAAAATCAGTACTACTTTAAAGTGAACGTACGTTGTGGGTTATGGAGCGCAGGGGACTTTTTTCAAAAAGATGGTGCATACATTTACAGGATTCTGCCATTTCAAGAATGGCTGGATGAACGATAAACAGATCATTGGATATTATTCCTCTAATCATTGGCCAGCGAGATCTCCGGACTAAATTCCGTTCGATTTTTTTTAGGAGGCTACCTCAAGAACAAAGTTTATGTACAGAGACCTTTCAAAAATATTAAACATTTGTAAAATGTAATAAGGCAGTTCATAAATAGCGTTATTTCGAACACGTTAAGGATATATTTTACAAGAATTACATTCGCGGATAATTCGGTGCATCGAATTTTGCACTGGGCACGTGGAAACTAAATAATATTTTTAGGGTTATGGTTTTTTGTTTATATAATTTGTGAAGTGTGTAATATATTTATTTGTGTGTGCTGTAGAATCAATGTCTTTGTTACCTATAATAAATATTAATTCACTAGTTTTCTTTTTTATTGCAATAAAACCCTCAAGCAGCATGCTTTGAGGGAAAAATAATCAATAATTGTCCATGCGATCTTTTTTAATTATTGGTTACTAGCCGCGTTGACTTGATTCACTACTATCGTCACTGCTTATTCCTTATGTTACCTAACGTAATAAAATATCTGCCATTATTTCCCCTTATCTCCCATTATTTCTCCTTATCTCCCATTATCTCTACATAATTTCCATTATCTAGGCTTATCTCTGCTCCTCTCCCATTATTTCTCCTTATTTCCCATTATTTCTCCTTATCTGCCATTATCTCACCTTATCTCCCATTATCTAGGCTTTTCTCGACTTATCTCGCAATATTTCTCCTTATCTCCCATTATTTCTCCTTATCACCCATTATCTCAACATAACTTCCATTATCTAGACTCTCTCTGCTTATCTCCCATTATTTCTCCTTATTTCCCATTATTTCTGCTTATCTCCCATTATTTATACTTATCTCCAATTATCTCATCTTATCTCCCATTATCTAGGCTTGTATCGAATTATATAAAACATATGTATAAATTTATGAAAACACGTAAATCGGATAAGTGGTTCTCAAGTGATAAGCGCACTAACGGACAGACAGACAGACAGGGAGACGTTGCATTTTATATATATTATATTCTTTGCAACATGATATTGTTCTATATTTAATGGTTTAGGCAGTGTATTGCAAGAGAACGCGGTAACGGTAACCTTTTTTTGGATTTGATTCAGTATTGTCGTTACTGCTTATTCTTTATGTTACCTAACGCAATAAAATATATCCTATAACCTGGCCAGAGAACATATGTATATTTTAAAAAAAAGCACGTAAATCGGATAAGTGGTTCTCCAGTGATAAGCGCACTAACGGACAGACAGACAGACAGGCAGAGAGACAGGAAGACAGACAGACAGAGAGACGTTGCATTTTATATATATTATAGATAGAAGATTATAGATAACCTGGCCAGAGAACAAATGTATGAATTAAAAAAAAACACGTAAACCGGATTAGTGGTTCTCGAGTGATAAACGTACTAACGAACAGACAGACAGACAGAGAGACGTTGCATTGTATATATAATATATTCTTTGCTACATGATATTGTTCCATATTTAATGGTTTAGCTTGTTTTAAAAAAAAGCACGTAAATCGGATAAGTGGTTCTCCAGTGATAAGCGCATAAACGAACAAACAGACAGAGAGACGTTGCATTTTATATATATTACAGATATCCTTTGCTACATGATATTGTTCCATATTTAGTGGTTTAGGTAGTGTATTGCAAGAGAACGCGCTAGCCGCAAACTTTTTTCCGATTTGATTCACTATTATTGTCACTGCTTATTCCTCATGGTACCTAACGTAATAAAATGTAGCCTATAACCTGGTCAGAGAACATATGTATGTTTTAAAAAAAAGCACGTACATCGGATAAATGGTTCTCCAGTGATAAGCGTACTAATGGACAGACAGACAGACAGGCAGAGAGACGTTGCATTTTATATATATTATAGATGTAATAAAATACATATCCATAACCTGGTCAGAGAACATATGTATGAATTTAAAAAAATCACGTAAATTGCATAAGTGGTTCTCGAGTGATAAGAGCACTAACGGACAGACAGACAGAGAGACGTTGCATTTTATATATATTATAAATATAGATTATTATTATTATTATATAACCTGGCCAAATAATATATGCATGAATTTAAAAATAGACACGTAAATCGGATAAGTGGTTCTCGCGTGATAAACGCACTAATGGACAGACAGACAGCTAGAGAGACATTGCATTTTATATATAATATAGATTATTATAGCAGATTCTCTGCTACATAATATTGTTCCATATTTAATGGTTTATGCTGTGTATTGCAAGGAAACGCGCTAGCGGCCACCTTTTTTCCTACTTCATTCATTATTATCGTCACTGCTCACTCCTTACGCTACCTATCGTAATAAAATATAGCCTATAACCTGGCCAGAGAACATATGTATGTTTTAAAAAAAAAGTACGTAAATCGTGGTTCTCCAGTGATAAGCGCACTAACGGACAGACAGACAGACAGAGAGATGTTGCATTTTATATATATTAGAGATGCAACAAGTAAAACATGGCTTGGAATCAACAAATAAATTTTAAAATTCTAACATCCTAATCAATGCATTTCAGATTCAAGAAAAAAAAATAGCCAAGTCGGACTTTTTTTTATTGTTCACTTCCCCGGATGACTAGGGATTTTATCTAGCTCAATCTAGAATCTATTAATAAAAGTACACAAGAGATATTTGCTACCTAAATTTTTGTTTAATTGTAAGTAAATAAAATAAAATTATTTTCTCTCGGTGCTTATCCGTGTGTGTACTGAAAAGCATATTAACTAAACTTCCACCATATTGTCAAGGAACCTAGTTTTCATAATTTTTATACCAGATATATTATCAAACGTAATGTACTCGTGAAAATTTTCGCTTAGTTTACAAAATATTCCAGAATATTTTCAAACTTTGTTGATCAGTACTTTTCCAGATAGGGGATGATAGGGATTTTTGGTCATTTTTTTAAAAATAGTACAAAGGTAAGTGTGCTCAAGTATTAGAACATATATATTTTCTTTTGTTTGACACTCCACTCGATGATTTGGTAAAAAAAAATAATTTCCGATTTCACTCCCTAATCTCTTAAGTGAAAATTTAACTTTTAAAACTACAGAGCTCAGATTGGGCAATCAATTCCTTTATTTGGGCGAAATTCCATCTTTCTATGGAAAATAGTTTCGGAAAAAATCTGCTGTGATAGACGGACAGACGAACACCACAGTGATTCCATAAGTGTTTCGTTGGGAACGCTGAAAAGATCATTTTATTATTGGTCAAATACTGACAAAATATGTTTTTTGTTCAATCGCTTTAAAATTTTACACGCTACCAGAGAATGCAATCTTAAATATTGTTTTCTAATAAATATTTCCGATATTTTTATAAACAGAGTAACTTTGAACTTTAGTCTTTAGAAAATTCAAATTTTTCACAAAACGGCAAACAACAATCGGCACTGCAAAATCTTTTTTTTTGGATTGAAGTGTTGTAGAATCAATAGATAAATTTGCTTTTTTCTAAATTTAATAATAAAGAAAAACCCCATATGTCGTATACTTTCTGCCTGTCACTGTATATGGCATTAGAGAAATAGTATACAGTAGCTTTTTCCTAAACTTGATTGCTTTCAAAATAAATGATGTATCCAAGACTTCTGTACGATCCTGTTTAAAAACTTACTTTTCTTTTCCATTATTATTTACTTAATATTTCGAAAAAATATATATATCAGATATATGACAAGAAATGTTGTCTGTGTTACAATGCTACAACATTACAGTACACATGACTCGCTGTAGACCTTGTCATCCAAAATATATGTAAAGAAATTTAAATGTGCAAAGATCCATCTTATTTAGTGACATTTTATATATTAGATTTTTCGTTATGGTTCCTGCCTTAGACAAGTCTTGACATTGGTTTATCTTGTGTTATACAAGTGACATTTCATATTAAAGTGTAAAGGGGGCAGACAAGTCAATAAATTATTTGCAAATGTTTTGTGTGCATAGTTTAGACCGTACATGTCATAAAATTTAGAGTTCATTTTCATTTACATTTTCTAATGTTAGTAAAAGTTGACTTTTTTTTTTAATTTGGTAAAAATAGTTAGATATAAAGATCAATAAAAACGACTAATAATTGGACAATGTCCATGTTCAGCAGTTTTTTCCTGTTCTTTCACTAGTAAATCCCTTTCAGGACATTTTTCGCTGCTCTTTATCTGAGCTAGGATCGACGGAAAAGAGAACAAAATTTAGAGTACTTATCATAGTACTAACGTAAGTAAAAAATAAATAATTTGCGTTTCTGGCTGATTTAAGCCTAGTTTTTGAAGGCATACCTGCGGTCGGGGGCTGTTCAAGACCACAGATCGATATAAGAATTGTTCAGCAAGCTGCCAACAATTACAGCTTGGCAGAGCTTGAAGTAGAAGGCGCTGCAGGTAATTGTTAGCAACTTGCTGAACAATTCATCCATCGGTCTATGGTCTTGAACAGTCCCCGACGGAGGGCAGGTACACCTCACCCTCAGACAGAGGTTCAAATTATTTGTATCTTATTTATTCTTTACGCTAGTACTCTTCCTCGACGTTTCTAAGGTCTTCGACCGAGTCTGGCACGAAGGTCTCATCCTCAAATTCAGCCGTCACCATTATCCCATGAACATCACATAAATGGCCCCCTCCTTCCTCTCAGACCGCACATTCCAGGTTCGAGTCGACCAGATCATTTCCGAAGTCAAGCCCATTCGAGCCAGAGTCCCCCAAGGCTTCGTCCTCTCCCCCCATTTATTTAACATCTTCACCGCCGACATTCCCAAGTCTGACCTCCCTGCTCATGTACGTTAATGATACTCCCATCACCAAGCCGACCAGGATTATCACCAGTCGCCTCCAACGCCACCTCAACACACTAGTCCCCTGGTTCGAACATTGGAGAATCCAGATCAACCCAGCGAAGATCCAAGCCATCATGTCCTCCAAGTCACGCTGCACTACGTGGGAAAGTCTCACCCTCCAAGGCACTCCGATGGTCAAACGGCATCAAGTACCTGCACCTCCACTACGAGAAGCGCCTGGTCGCAACCTCCGCCAAGAAAGCAAACCAACTCCTCGGCGAGCTCTACCCACTCCTCAAAAAGTCTAGTAAATTGTCAACTCGCAGCAAATTGACAATTTACAAGATGATCACCCGAGCCGGATTGTTCTACTCCAGTCCAGCATGGTACCAAATGTCACATGCTCGCAAATCCTCGTCGCCTCAACCCCATAGTTAGGAATGCTTACAGTCCCCCTCCATGCCCAGCTCTACGCCGTCTGCCAAGACTTACCGGCCCCTTCTCCCAGGATTAGCTTAAGTTAACTTTACGGTTAATTTTAAATTATAATCATAAAATATCCAATTTTAAATTAATATCATGAAATTCCTTAAGTTTAATTTAAGTTTATCATCATGAAATATTTTAAGTCCAAATATCTTAAGTTCTCCCATGTATATAAACTCTTAAATAGGCTAAGTTAATTAGGTCTCTGAAATGTAATATCTTAAAGACACACAGGATGTAAACTTAGGTTCGTATCAATTGATGTAATAATATTAATACGGTTAGGACTTAGCTAATGGTCAATAAACAGTTACAGTTACGCCAGTACTGCGATAAGTACTTTAGGTTCTGCTCTATTTTTCCGTCGATTCTAGCTCAGCTAAAGAGCCGTCTTCTGCGAAATACGTCCTGAGATGGATTTATGGGTGAGAGAACAATCAAAAACTGTTGAAAAATGGACTTTGACCAATTTTATTAGCTTATATTGATTTTTATATACTTGGGAACAATCCTGTAAAGCGTTGCCAAGCGGTAATTGTTAGCAACTTGCCGAACAATTCTACTATAAGTTTGTGGCCTTGAATAGCCCCGAAGAAGGGCCGTTTTCAAATTTAGGCTTACATTAGTTAGAGTTGTGAATTATTTGTATCTTACTTATTAAATATAAAGGTTTTGTCACGAAAGCAACAATAAGTATAACAATAAACAAAATCATTAAGTGGTGTATTATGAAGATACTTTGTTTACAGAAAATGTTTAGTTCGGGCTTTAAAAAAAAAAAAGTTTTTGGATTCTACTTGCAATATACTTTGTTATATTTTTACAATTTAAGTCGTTTTTGATACATTCTCTCTCTCTCAGTCCTTTGACCCCAATAGGAGTATCGGTCACACTATGTAGTTGCTGCCTCAACAGTCATTCTCCAGGCATTTCGATCCTGCGCGACCTGACTTGACTCGTGCATACCCATGCCAAAACGTGATCTTACTTGGTCGGACCATCTTGTTGGAGACCGTCCCCTTGATCTTCTACCGTCTACCTTTCCCGTTACTACAAGCTTTTCCATGGTATCCAGTTTCCTCATAATGTGACCAAAATATTCAGGTCCTGTCTATTAATTCTATTTGAAAGTAGGTCATTTATACTAAGCTCTTCAAGAATAGATACATTAGTACGGTGTGTGGTATATTATAGTCTAAGGATTCTTTGATATGCCCACATCTCAAACGCATCGATTCGTCTTTTATCTGATTGTTTAATGGTCTATGTTTTCGATACGTAAGTTGCTATGGGGAATATAAGGCTGGATAGTAATCTTAATTTTGTGTTTTTTGGGACAGCTAGATCTTTCCACATCTTAGTCGAGTTTCTAGCAATAGCCAAAGGTCTTCTTACTTTCGCTTCACAGCCACTATTGTTTGTTATGAGGGATCCCAAATAGTTGAAATGGCCTACAACAGTGAAACCAGCAATTTTATTTATGTGTAACAGATCTTCATTACAATTAACAATCATTACTTTGGTTTTAGCTCTATTAATTGTCTTTGTGATGTCTTAGCTATTTTCCACCGATTGTCACACTCCCACTCCAGTCATCCAAAATACACCTCATTATATGTTCGCTATCTATATTAAAAAGTAAGGGTGACAGAATACAGTCTTGTCTGATGCCGGCTTCTATGTTAAAGGGATCTGAAAAAGAAGTATTCAGTTTAATTCTATCTTGTGTACTCATACAGGAATCGGATAAGGTTTACAAGATGTATAGGTGTTCCTATGCTGATTAGAATCGACCAGAGTTTGTTCCATTTTATATAATCGACAACTTCAGAGTATAGTCTATAAAACAGATATAGGTTGTTATTTGGAATTTTCTGAGTTTTTCTGTTATCTGGCGTATGTTGAGAATTTGTTCTCTAGTCCCTTTTCCTCGAATAAATCCTATTTCTTCTGTAGATATTTGTGGCAGTAGAAATACATTAATAATCCTCAAATCTTTACTACTTATGTCTGTAATAAAATGTAATGAATCAAATCAAGAACACAGAAACTGATCAGTGCACTAACAAGCAATTACTTTGAAGATCTAATATTCACCTAACTTTCAACATTTCTAAAAAATGTTGAGATCACCAACAAATAAAACTTCTTTACAAAATGAACATGTTTACAAAATATCTTGGATGTGTAGCACTACATACGTGCTAGGAACTGAAAGATCAATATCCGCTAAGATTGAGGGATATATAGGTGTATAAAAAAAAAAATGGTAAAATCATTCGTAGTTTTTTTCTTCGTCTTATAGTCCTTTTTTTTAGTTTAAAGGTTGTTTTAGTTAAAACGTAATTATATATTTTTAGAAATGCATTTAAGCTAGGGATTCTTTTTTGGCCTTCATAAAGTTCTTGTTCTTGCCTTTTGTTATAATAATTTTTAATAATAATTTTTTATAGATCTCGTTTTAAAACTTACTACACACGCATACAGTGTATTCTATTTAAAAAATATAACTTTTACGTTATATATTAAAACATGATGATTAATCCTTTCTATTACAACTCTGTAAAATATATTTAAGCTAGGAATTTTTCTTTACCTTCCATAAAGTAATGTGTATGTATTTCCCTTATGTTTACCTTGTATTGTAACCACTTTTAATAAATATTTGGTACATATCTCTTTACTCACTCTCCAAAAGGACTATTTTGCTTAGGTTTAAATTACAATTATCAAAATTCTTAACTTAAATGAATGCCATTTTCAATTTGCGTTATTGTCAAA
The DNA here is from genome assembly GCA_019049505.1 of Pachyrhynchus sulphureomaculatus. Lineage (NCBI taxonomy): Eukaryota > Metazoa > Arthropoda > Insecta > Coleoptera > Curculionidae > Pachyrhynchus > Pachyrhynchus sulphureomaculatus. The sequence goes on along the minus strand of CM032451.1, from coordinate 48,817,069 downwards.
CGTTTTTTCTTCCTTTTTTTGCATAATAACAGCATAAAAATACATATTGGCTTCTTCTTCTTCTTCTTATAAGACAAGGGCTTGATTTATTTGTTTTTAAGCCTCTTATGACGTAGATGTCCAGTTTTCGTGCCATCTTTTTGGTAGTTGACCGGGAAGTCTCATTTCTAGTTTTTCATCTCTTACCCATCTTGGCCAGCTATTGGCTGGCATCCTGGGCCACTCCTTTGATAGTGCGCAGTGTTTTCATTTCTGTCGTTCTCATGAAGGTTTTTGTTTTAGATATTTTCGCTCTTGTTTTTGCGGCATACATTAGTGCTGGTCTTACTACCTACGCACTTTGCTGTCTATGGACATGTAGGCATCTTTCCATACTTAATCTTTCAAACAACCAGATATTCCCGATGCTTTATTTGCTTGACTGAGCATCTTGTTTATTAATCACATATTTATTATCAATAACCTTATATATTCTCGTAGAGATGCAGACAATTTCACTGGTAAAAATAGCAAAAATTGACTCACTTAATATTTATTTAAATGCCTTAGCCCAAATAGAACATTGAAATTAAATATTCAATATATGTAAAAGATCAAAAATATTTCACCTTACAGGCGAACCTCGAGATAATATTGTCGACGCGAGGAATTGACGCTAAAACAAATAATTTTAGAAATCTGTTATAATTAATCAATAATTTATTAATTGCTACTTCTTATTGGATATTTCACTTCTAGGTTACATACAATGTTGAGCGTTTTACCTTATTTTAAAACTAAAAATTAATTGCAGATAGTACCATTGAAACCGTATTATTTCCTGTAAATTTCAGTCGCCGCAATCTCCGGTACCAGACGTAAGAGACCAATTCTGGAATCGGATATGTTTTCTACAGAAAAATGATATCGAAAAAGAGAAAAACTTGACTGTATAGTGTAATTCATCCATTTGAAAATTTGGTATTCGATACATTTTTTTTTTCGAAAATCTCTTTTTCAAAAATTTTTTAGGTAATTGAATATTTTTGATTTAAACATTTGCATACGTATATGTATGAGTATAATAATCGCCTTGTTTTTAGTGTTCCGCACGGAACACTTACAGGATCACTTCGGTGTCCGTCTGTCTGTCATAGCAGATTTCCTCCGAAACTATTTGACATAGAAAGTCGAAATTTGGCACAAATATAGGAATTAATGGCCCAATCAGAGCCATGTAGTTTTAAGAGTTCAGTTTTGGGGGTGAAATGGAAAGTGAAAAACAAGGTTTGACCAGGTCATCGAGTGGGGTATCAAATAAAAGCTTGTGTTAACGCGAGTTCAAAAATATATATGATATAATACTAGCGCAAATTTGTCGTCATAATATTTTTAAACAACTGCCAAAAATCGCTGTCCACTCGATCTCGAGAAGTACTGATCGAAAAATTTTAAAAAAATTCTGAAATATTCTCCATAAAGTGTAGATTGAATGAAAATTATCACAATTTTTTTTAATAATTTATCTGATATATAAAAAAAAAATGAATTTTTCAAAGTCACCAGTTTTTAACAAAGATCAGAAACAAACTTTGCCATTGATCATTTCAGACTTCCATAACAACATTTTTTATTTTAAATGTATCACAAGGAACCCTAATTGCGCAAGTCCCACTTGCACTTGGCCGGTTTTTTTTTATTTATGTTATTTTTACTACCATGTACCGCTTATGCTTGTATAAAAAAAAACAAATTGAAAATAAGGAATTGAAATTATAATTTAGAAGTTAGGCGAATTTCAAAAGTTGGTGGGTATAACTTAAATAACTTTAGAATGTTTTATAGTCGAAAATATGAATTTCAATAATAAATTTATTAGTATACTCGTATTTACAGAGCTTTCCGAGGCAGGATTTTCATTAACACGCGGATTTTAGCTTTTCAATTTGTTTTTGTTTAAAGTTTTCGTCGGCGAGGGTTTTGAATACAAACTTTTAAGAGGATTTCGAAGAGATTTTAATGATTTTACACAGCGAGGGGTTTTTACTTAAGAATTATCTGCAGATGGAGAAATATTAGAGTTCCACAAAAGTAGTAGCGTCTATACAGTATGATCAAAAAGCGTTAATTAACCTTAAGAAGAACTATGCAGTTATCTCGTACAGAACTAAAGCAATGATACCATTGAAATTGTCAGTCATATTTCATATTAAAAAATCTTTTTTTTTTATGGGTCTAGCACACGTGCTACAGAGAAGGCCCTAAAGCTCTACAGGAGCGACACGTGTGCGGAGAAAGCGATTCACGTTGTTCTTGAATCGCTGTAGATTGTACTCGGTGGAAAACACAGTCCTGGGCAAGTTATTCCAAAGGGATGATGTTCGCCATATAAAAGACTGCTTGAAGAGCGTTGTACGTAGAGTAACAAGCTGAACCTCATACGGATGTGAAGAATTAGCGCGACATGTACTTCTAACATGCACCGCTCTGGGAGAAATTAAGCGGGCCACATCCTTCGAACACTTTCCATGAAAGTATCCAACAAATGCAGTGTATTTTTGGGAGCGGAGCTCCAAACATGGGAGCAGTATTCCATAGTTGGTCGAATTTGAGCTTTGTAAAGAATTAACAGTTGTTGTGGAGTGTAAAGCTTTCTGGTTCGAAATAATATTCCCAACTTTTGAGTAGTTCTCCTTGCTATGCCTGCAACATGTTCATGCCAGGACATATTTGCTCCCAAATTAACACCTAACAAATTGAGTGACGATGTTAGAGGGATGGAGTCCCCGACATAATTATGTCGGGTTCAGCAACGTTAACTTTTTTAGAGAAAACTGCCGCCTGGGTTTTTGTAGCGTTAAATTCAACTTGGTTACTGTCACCCTAAGATAAAATTTCTTCCAGATGTTTGTTAAGTTTAATGGCTTCCTGCTGTCTGCGGATATTCGTCTGAGTAGCCGATGTCCGAGCGTTCAAAGTGAATGAAGAGATAAGTGTACTGTCATCTGCAAAGCTGTAGATTGGATTCTCGGTCTTTTCCAGCAGATCGTTAATGTAAATGAGAAAGAGAGTAGGAGACAGTATGGAGCCTTGGCGTTGATAGTGAAGGTGTTAGAAAGAAATCCGTCGACTGCCACTCGTAAAGAACGCTCTTTGAGGAAACATGAGAGCCACAAGCAGAACCTTTCAGACATACCATAAGAAGGTAGCTTAGCCAACAGCCCATCGTGCCAAACACGGTCGAATGCCTTGGATATGTCAAGAGCAACCGCTCGAGATTCTCCACAGTGTTCAATTGCATTGTTCCAGACATGTGTTACATAAGTCAGAAGATCTCCTGTTGATCTATTTTTACGAAAGCCATATTGGTGATTGCTAATAATGTTGAATCCTTCAAGATATTTTAGAAGATGCTGATCGATAGCCTTTTCTATGACTTTCGATATTATTGAAAGCAGTGCGATTGGTCGGTAGTTATTTGGCAAGGTCTTCTTGCCTTTTTTAGGTATCGGCTGAACCGTAGCACATTTCCAGTAGGAAGGAACTATTCCCCTTCTGTAGGATAGGTTGAAAAGTCTATAGAAAACTGGTGTTAGTTCCCTCGCACAGTCTTTAAGAACTATGGCAGGTATTCCATCAGGGCCAGAAGCCTTTTTTGGTGTCTAGTATACGCTTTATGATACGCTGTCTGAAGACAACCAACTGCCTTAGCGACCGACCAAAAGGACCTGGAATTTTCGGGACAAGCGAGAAGTTTGTTTCTAATCCGTTGATTGTGTACCTCCTTGGTTTCGTCGATAACCTCTTTGCATCTGTTCCTGGCACGAACAAATGTGTTACGATTTATGGTGTTAGGATTTTCATGCAATTGTCGGTATGCAAGGTGTTTAGAAGCAACAGCTTCTTTGCATTTTCGGTAAAAAACCAAGGCTTGCCGTCTTAAACTTACAATACGAGAGTATATTGAAATATCTTGTAAAAACAAGGTATACATTTAGTCTTTAATCCAAAAATATCGCTGCCCCTATATGCACGGCGGGCGGTGAATTAAAAACTATTTACCGATTTTACTAGTTCAATCAGGTGATTATTTAATTGCTTGCATGCTTCAAAATAAGTAACAAATAACTTGGTTCTTCCTAACAATTACAAATTTCATACTATAAATGCATTAAAGATGTTAGATGTGGGTAGAAAATTAGATATAATAAATACAGCATAAAAATACTACTGTTCTTGTTTACTTAAGCAAACTGTAACAAAAACTAATTCCTACTAATCTTCGACAATTTTAATGAAATACGTATTCATTTTTCACAATATAAACAATTATTTTTGAAGCAGGTTTCAAGACGTAAACAAATGATATTGACTCTGACATTGCATCGATGCATCGTCTCTCTTCACCTCACTTTTAAAACTCCCTCTCCCTCTCTCATCCCAATGTTCCTTCCACGGCATAGCATTACTTTTTGAAATTACATGGGTTTATGAAATTTTCAATTATCTTCAAATTTATTAAGTGTGAATCTAGTTGACCTGAAAGGTCACCAATTTCAATGTGTTAAACTATTTAACACCCTGTACATATATATATATATATATATATATATATATATATATATATATATATATATATATATATATATATATATATATATATATATATATATATATATATATATATATATATATATATATATATATAATATATATATATATATATATATATATATATATATATATATATATATATATATATATATATATATATATATATATATATATATTATATATATATATATTCAAAGTCTGGTTATACGTTTAGATGTATGTATGTCCCAGTTTAAATAAAGAATGAATAGTTCCATTTTCATATACTTTCCTTTTCCCCTTTAGCTACACCTCGATAAGTTTCCCACTATAATTGATTCCATAACATGGAAAAAAAATGCAGTGATTTTATACCATAACAGTTGAGATAACTATTTAACTCAGAAATAAAAGTAATTTCTTAGTTAGTATCAGTTGCAAATATTTTCAACCAATGTCGAATAATTTTAGTTTTAATTAAATGGAAAATTTTATTTGTTAATTTATCTAAATGTTTAAAAAGAAAGGAAAATTGAGTATTGGTAATTTTACCTTGGGAAATAGCAAAAATTTTTACTTAAAAAATACAAATAATCATTGCATTGTACAAGGGTGCGTTATTGTGATCCAAAATACATGAATTGTTCTGTCAAAATTCTACCCTCTTTGTATTATATTTCAGAGTTTGTATCGGTTGAATTTGTTACTTTTCAATTGCCGAACACTCTTTTCTGGAACATTTTTTTAAGAGGCAGTAGTATCTTGATGATAATCTAAATTCGTATCTTTAATATTTTTAACCGACAAGAGTAGACAATTAGGGATCCATCCATTCTCAAGCCCAGCGTGTATTCTTATAATTATTTTCACTTTGTTTGAATTTTCTTAATCGTTGAGATTCTATTATAGCTTTTCTTTTTTTTATTAACCGATCTTTAAAACTCATCTTAACCAGGGCGTTGTAGCAGCTAGTTCTTCTGCATAATATATTGGTTTTATTGAGATTTAATCGTGATTTTAATGAATCCAACGTAAGGATATTGTTTTCTATAAATATTCTGTCCTGCTTTCTTTGAAAGAGGTCTCCTTCACTTTCATCCAAACACTTTGTTTTAGCCACATCTAGTCCAACTTTTGGCTCCAAATATGGCTTTTTCACAATATCCCATACTGTGGATATAGATACCTTTGTCATGTCACTTCAATGTATGCACTCTTTCGAAAGTTTTACAAAACTGAACTTAGTTTTTTCAAACCCCTAATATTAACTCTATAGTCCTTATTTTTTAATTTTATTGTACATGCTTATGCCTAAAGATTGGGCAGGTCTCTGCATATGAACCTGCTTCTATCAGATAGTAAAAATATGAGGCATATTCAAAAAGTAAGGGGGAACAAAAAAAAATATATTCGTTAGAAAAAGTTTTTATTGATTGTTTTAGTTTCCTACAAATCTACTCCACTTTTCCACATAATCTCCATTCACTTCTAAGCACTTTTCATAACGCTGCACCCGTTTCTTTAATACCTCTGCATAAAAGTTCTCCGCCTGGGAATTGAATCAGTTGCCAACGGTGGTCTTGAGTTCCTGGTCGTCTTTAAACCGTTGTCCACCAAGCAAGTGCAATCATCGCTCAGATCGCAGTTTTTGGTCCACTTGTTGAACGATTTCATATGTCTGCATACTGGGTTTGCCACTCCGCTCTTCATCATGCACATTTGTGCGGCCATTTTTGAAGTCTAGACATCATTCTCTAACCTTTCCTTCACTCATTACTGTAAGTCGATAAACTAGGCACAATTCCCGATAAATTTGAGAAGCTGATGATTCTTTTGCCCGCAAAAATCGAATCAAAGCACCCACTTTGCAACTGGCGGGAGAAATGATTTTCGCGGACATCATTGTCTGCATTCACCGACAGAAAACAACTACTGAATCAAAACAATAATCAGTGGCTTCGGAAACAATCAATAGATGATGCTGCGTGTGTACAACTTTGTTCAGATCCTCCACTATTTAAATATAAGCAAACGGCGCTTATTTTTTCAATAAGCGATGTGATTAAGAGTCAAACGGTACATAATTGAACGAACATTACTGGGTTACAGTATATTCTACTATTTGAATGAAGTCTACACGTTCTGAAGTACTGAAATCGTATTAAATATTAATATATAAGATATTATCAAAAATATATTGAAAATCTAGCAAGGGTATAACATAGTCAGGTCTTCTAAGATACGGTTATAATTTTCATTTAGTATTCATGTCTTATTTCTATACACGCAAATTCTATTATTGTGTACTTAAAGGAAAGAGTCATTATTTTAATAATGGTACTAATTATTGACATTTTCTCGAAACGCAACCCGGTTTACGTCTTATCTGTAGGATTTCCTGTGCATAATTGCAACAATTAAACAAACAGAAGTACTGAAATTGCAGAATTATCTTCGACTTCTGCATTTGCTGTGTACAATTTATATGTTGGCAAAGATACTTTTTAGTTTAACTACCTAAAGCAGGTGTTAGTTACCATTTGTTGTAGGATAAAACTAAATTATTTAAAACATAATAATTATTTGCAACACCATTCATTATCATAATATAATAGATGAGAAGTTTAAAATATAACTCCTGGCTAGCTATAATTACTCTAATTTTAATTATTTTTTAAAGAAAGAACAGCAGTATTAAGCATTAAGAGAGGTACCCATATATATGACATTTTTGCTGTCATCGAAAATCACAAACTTGAAAGTTAGAAACACACAGAGTTCACCTACCAGAACATATTGGCATTATACTTTAAGTCAGAAGAAGAACTACTTTGCTGGTATAAACTGACGATACCACGGTGATAACAATAGAAATGTCAGTAAAAATCTACTCCATGCCAAATGGCATGATAGTAACTGATATGCTAACAAAACGAAATTATCGAGGATTTTGTCAGAAATCATAGTAGTATGGTACTTGTGTTTTAAACTTTTTGTTTTCCCCAATAGCACGCAACCAAGTTATACGATAGAAAACCTCGGAAGTTAGAAAATACAGAAAAACTCAGCACTAAGCCGAACAGCCAAACTCATCGGGCTTGTAGACCGGTAGTATTTGCAATTTTTAGGATTTGCTTCCTTAGAAGGTAACGAAATATCATCAAATCTGCCATCATGGAACGGATATACCTACAGACCATAATTTGCTGCTTACAATTATCAGGATTAGACTAAAAAAGCTAAAACATGAACAAACAACAACAAATATTAACATCAACAAACTCAAAGAAGAAGTCATAAAGAAGAGGATTCATGAGGAGATTGGTAGAAGTCTGGAGACAAACAAGCTGGGAACTCATTAGACACCGGAAGAAAAATGGCACAATATCAAAGAAACATTGGAAGACGTAATGGAAAAAGCACCTGAAACAAAGTACAACAACAAATGAAACAATCATGGATGACGGAGGAAATAATGGATATGATGGAAGTAAGAAGAAATTATAATAAGAACAATAATAATATAAAATACAAAGAAACGCACAACCTAATAAAAGGAAAGATAAAGGAGGCTAAAGACATGTGGCTAAATGAACAATGCAGATAAATAGAAGCATTAGAAAAGAACATTTAATTTACATAAGAAAATCAAAGAAGCTACTGGACTAAGGTTATAAAGGCAGCCAAAAGTAATAGAGGATAAAGAAGGTAAATTACTACTGAACAAACAAGAAAGAATAGATAGATGGGAAGAATATATAGGGGAAATGTATAGTTACACCACTAGACAACATAATACAAATAAGCTTAATACAATGGCCCCCTCCCATAAATAAAGACGAAATATTAGCAGCAGCAAATCAACTTAAAAACAAAAAGACCGTAGGAGAAAATAATATACCTACAGAAATCATTAAAATATTTCTTGAAAAACATATGAACATTATACAGGGCCTCTTCAACAGCGTATACAACACAGGTGATGTACCTCATGATTGTTTGACATTAATCTTTATGCTATTGCCAAAAAAGAATAACCCTAGAAAGTGCAAGGAATACCAGAATATAAGCCTAATGAAGCACATCTTGAACCTCTTCCTTACAATAATCCACCAAAGGGTATACACAAAACTAGATGAACGTACTAGACAAACACAGTTCGGCTTTAGGAATGGACTAAGAACGAGGGATGCACTAGTCTCCATCCGCGCCTTTGATATAGTAAATCATGAGAAAATGATAGAAATACTACAATCGTGTAATATTGATGACAAAGACTTACAAATAATATTAAGTTTATACTGGAACCAGACGGCCCAAATAAAAGTTGAAAATCGTATGTCTAAAGAAATAAAAATAAAGGAAGGGGTTGTATTTTGTCACCCCTGTTATTCAATATCTATTCGGAGAATATGTTCAATAAACCATTTCTAATAAAAAAGATGGAATTACAAGTGTGTGTGTGTGTTTTTTTTTTATGAGTGCTACAGGGAAGTCTCTAAAGCTCTACAGGAGCGACACGTGTGCGGAGAAAGCGATTCACGTTGTTCTTGAATCGGTGTAAATTGTACTCGGTGGGAAACACAGTCCTGGGCAAATTATTCCAAAGGGATGATATTCTCCATAATATAAAAGTCTGCTTGAAAAACATTGGAGGAGGAGTAACACGCTGAACCTCATACGGATGTGAAGTATTAGCGCGACGTATACTTCTAACAAGCACTGCTCTGGGAGGAATTAAGCGGATGTGGCTTTGAACACTTTCCATGAAAATACTTGTAGAAACAGGCTCAAGTCTCCACCCGTTCTTCGATGTTCCAGCGAATCAAGGCCGCCGGTCAGTTCCGGGTCTCCAATCAGACGAACAGCTCTTCTCTGAATAGAATCCAACAAATACAATGTATGTTTGGGAGCGGAGTTCCAAACATAGGAGCAGTATTCTATAGTTGGTCGAATTTGAGTTTTGTAAAGAATTAACAGTTGTTGTGGAGTGTAAAGCTTTCTGGTTCGAAATAATATTCCCAACTTTTGAGAAGCTCTCCTTGCTATGCCTGCTACATGTTCATGCCAGGACATATGTGCCCCCAAATTAACGCCCAACAAATTGAGTAACGATGTTAGAGGTATGGAGTGCCCCGACATAATGGAATTGTTGAAGCGTGTGAGGAATATGGTATGAAACTGAATACGAACAAAACAAAAATAATGGTGGTCAGTAAGAATCCTAATACAAACAAATATTAAAGTACATCAACAAACTCTTGAAGGGGTACCAAAAATAACGTACTTAGGAAGCGTAATTAGTGAAGATTTGGACAACTCTACTGAAATAAATCAAGAACTGAAAGGCACGAAGCCCCTTTAAGAAAATGCACAACATACTCTGTAACTGCCAACTAAACTTAAAAACAAGAACAAGAGTGCTAAGAAGCTACGTGTTTTCGGTAATGTTATACGGTATAGAAGCTGCAACAATCACAGAGACAACACAACAAAGAATGGAGTCATTCGAGATGTGGGCTATCGCTGAATGCTGCGTGTTCCTTGGACAGCGCATACCACAAACGTGGAAATACTTGATCGGATGGAAAAAGAACGAGAGTTAATTCCAGCTGTTAAAGAAAGAAAAAGAACTTACTTTGGCCATATTATGAGGACCCAGAAGTATGAGCTCCTGCAACTTATAATTGAAGGAAAAATAATCGGTATGCGAGTACCAGGAAGGCGCGGCAACTCCTGGTTGCAAAACTTACGACAGTGGACAAACATGACATCTACTAAACTGCTTAGAGCGGCAATAGATAAAATCAGATGGGCAATTGTAATCGCCAACGTCCTTAAAAGATAAGGCACACTAAGAAGAAGAAGAGGAATCGTATCTAAAGTTTATTTCAACTAATCTGCCATTATTTGCGTTGACTCGTGGAGACGATAAGCAAGTTGTTTTACATCGACTGGTTTTTAAAAGTTCTTTATAAATATCTACATAGCCTGCATTTTCTACTCTATTTATTTATTAGAATTTTTGGTCTACTCATTTTTTCCTTGTTGATAGCTGACTAATGGGTTATATCTTTTTTGAAGAAAAACTTATTCAGATGTTTTTTTAGTTCATTTTCAATAACGTAATTTATTTTCCTCCCGACAGTACGATTATGCTCGTTATATTTATCTTCTTGAATTCTATTATCCTTTCCAATCAATTCAATATCTTGCCAGTCATTCTTCTGTCTTTGGCTACCCAAGGACAGTTTACCGTTGCAATGCATTTCTTCGAAAAAGGAATGTAAGCCTCCATATCAACCATTTTTTTTAACGTCAGCACCATTTGTGAGATATAAAGTTTCTCTCTCTTGTAACACAAAACTAGCCAACTTGATAGTTTAAAACTACAGATTAATTGATAAACGGTGCAGAGATTATCGTTAACACAAAAGAAGTTCGACCGAAATAATGTTTACTTAGGCGTGACCTCAATCGCTCTGATTGGTGTTCCACATAACATGGCGAATTGCTGTAAATTGCATTTTTATTTTAATCAAAATAATATTAATCTCACTTTTAATATAAAAATAAGAACATTTTTTAGAAACTTTTTAATCTCTTTCATTATTTAAAGTCATAATTTCGGTGATTCATTGTTACTGTCATCACGCATATTCTAATTCTAATGAGGCGTATAGTTTTAGCTAATAGAGAAGAGATTAAATAACATACTGAATAATTTCTAAACTGGTATTTCAATACGTTATATATAACTACATGCAACTAACTAGAAATGTTATGTAATGAAAGACTGATTTTGTCAAATTTCCACTTTATTTAGTTTCACTGAAACTGTATGACGCGTTTCGCTATACTATAGCTTCGTCTGATACAAATGATATTGAATATTAGTGTTGTTACATTTATACAGATACCCTAAGGTAGATAGGTAATAAAATTAATACTGTATGCTAATGATTATTGCTGGGAAATCCATTCTGAATATTAATTGTATAAATTGAGTAAAGATGAGTTACCACGGGCCCAGACAGGTATCTTTTTGTTCGTTTAATATGATGTCTGAACTTTTAATTCTATTTATTTCTAAATTTTCTAATAGGTTTAATTTTACGCCTTTGTTTTGTATGTGTAGAATTTTAAATTTATCGTCAAAAAGATGATTTGATTATGTTAAATGATTACTGTACGCTGACTCAGTTTTGTTTTTTAAATAGCTTCTTTTTATGTTCTAAAATCCGAGTTTCGAATGAGCGACCTGTCTGACCTATGTAACTTTTATGACAAGAACCACAATTCAACTGATACACTCCAGATTTTTGATCTATTTTGTTTTCCCTTTGCGTTTTTAATGGATTTTCCTAACGAGTTGTTTGTGCTAAAAGCTATGTTGATATTATATTTGTTTAAGTGGTTTTTAATTTTCTCTGACGTGTTACCAAAATAGGTTAAAACATTATATTTTTTCTCTGTGTTTTCTTTCTTGAAGTATACTAAGGAAATAGCTTTATTTTTTAATTTTTTGTTTAGAATTGAGTTTATGGAGTCAGGAGAATATCCGTTGTTAACAGCAATTTGTTTTATTAGATTTAATTCTTTATTAAAATCATCTACAGATAAGGGGACACTTACAAGTCTATGCAACATACTGTGGTAAGCTGCCAATTTGTGTTGTAGGGGGTGTGCTGATTTTATGTTTATTGTAGTATCTGTATGTGAAGGTTTGTGAAAAATAGAGAATTTTGTGTTTGTTGTAATGTCTAGTTATCGTTAAGTCAAGAAAATTAATTTTATTGTCTACTTCTAGTTCCATAGTGAATTTAATATTTTTATGTATTGAGTTTATATAGTTAAAAAACATTGTCAAGTTGACGCTCTGTACCATTAAAACAAGCAAAGATGTCATCTACATATCGGTACCAATACAAAAATGATTTGCTAAATTCTTGTCGATGTATTTGTAAGTTATCCATGAATATTTCTGCTAAAAGCGGGCTAAGTGGACTACCCATTATGAGACCCTCAGAACTATCATAAAACGTATTATTAAAGTAAAAATTCAGGCTCGTGTTTAATAAATTTAGTATGTCTTGTTGTATAACGATATTAACTTTATTTTTGATTAGGAATGTTTTTATGATTTTTGCCTTTTCATCCGGGGGTATGCTAGGGAAAAGGTTTTGGACGTCAAATGATACTAGTTTTGAATTATCTGGTAGAAAGACGTTGGAAATTTTTTCCGTTAATTCTAACGAATTTTTTATTGTGTAAGTTGGGGTGAAGTTAATGTTCGTTTTAATGATATCTATGAGATCAAATCATTTTTGTATCGGTACCGATATGTAGATGACATCTTTACTTGTTTTAATGCTACAGAGCGTCAACTTGACAATGTTTTTAACTATATAAACTCAATACATAAAAATATTAAATTCACTATGGAACTAGAAGTCGACAATAAAATTAATTTTCTTGACTTAACGATAACCAGACATTACAACAAAAACAAATTCTCTATTTTTCACAAACCCTCACGTACAGATACTACAATAAACATAAAATCAGCTCACCCCCTACAACACAAATTGGCAGCTTACCACAGTATGTTGCATATACTTGTAAGTGCCCCCTTATCTGTAGATGATTTTAATAAAGAATTAAATCTAATAAAACAAATTGCTGTTAACAACGGATATTCTCCTGACTTTAGTATACCTCAAGAAGAAAGAAAACACAGAGAAAAAATATAATGTTTTAACCTATTTTGGTAACACGTCAGAGAAAATTAAAAAACCACTTAAACAAATATAATATCAACATAGCTTTTAGAATAAACAACTCGTTAGGAAAATTCATTAAAAACGCAAAGGGAAAACAAAATAGATCAAAAAAATCTGGAGTGTATCAGTTATATTGTGGTTCTTGTCATAAAAGTTACATAGGTCAGACAGGTCGCTCATTCGAAACTCGGATTTTAGAACATAAAAGAAGCTATTTAAAAAACAAAACTGACTCAGCGTACAGCAATCATTTAACAGAATCAAATCATCTTTTTGACGATAAATTTAAAATTTTACACATACAAAACAAAGGCGTAAAATTAAACCTATTAGAAAATTTAGAAATAAATAGAATTAGAAATTCAGACACCATATTAAACGAACAAAAAGATACTTGTCTGGCCCATGGTAACTCATCTTTACTCAATTTATACAATTAATATTCAGAAAAGGTTTCCCAGCAATATTCATTAGCATATAGTATTAATTTTATTACCTATCTACCTTAGGGTATTTGTATAAATGTAACAACACTAATATTCAATATCATTTTGTATCAGACGAAGCTATAGTATAGCGAAACGCGTCATACAGTTTCAGTAAAACTAGATAAAGTGGAAATTTGACTAAATCCGTCTTTCATTACATTCGTTATGAATTTCCATCAAGTAACAGCCACAACAATTCAAAGTAGAAATGTTATGTTAACAGAAGGATAAAATAAGAATTTAATTACATGGGAGCCTTATTTCGCGAAATGCCTCTATTACCAAAAAATATCCGTTTACTTATGAATTTTTCAAATATGATACTTGCTTATTAATAAGATTTTTATATTAAGGAATAAGCTCAAGGTCAAACAAAAGTAATCAAAAGAAGCAAAAAACTGAGATTATGTTTATTATAAAACGTATATATGAGTCACAATAAATAAGATTGAAAAACGAATCTAAAATGTACGCACATAGTATTTTAGCGTTTTATGCGGCCAACATTACTTTTTTTGTTTTTAGATATTTTAGATCGGGTTTTATTTCTAGATATAGCAGTAAAAGCTTTTTTGGAGTGCATATTTTGAGGAAAATTACATTCTAATATATATATAAAGAAACAGTATATTGAGAAAAATAACATGTCGACTTAAACAAAAATTATAAAAATAAGTATTCACCATGAAGAATCCCTTCGTCCGCAACTGAGCTCCATTCCTCGGCTTCTTCTGCAGATTCCTCTGCGCATTTCTCTTCTTCTTCGGAGCTTTCGTCGTTAATATTGAGTTTGGCAGAAATAAGTATTTGTATTGTTTCTTTACTAAAGGACAAAGATTTTTTTGGGTTTTGGCCTTATACTAGATACTAAGCGATCTGAGCTGATCAATAATCTGTTGACGACATCTAAATTTTATTTTTTTCTTGAGAACTTTCTAGCAAAATTTTGCCGGTACAGGCACCTCTGCTGCTTCTTCGGACAGTAATCCAATGGGCAAAAGTGCCATTTCCATTACTGTTGCACCGTGAATTAATATTTTGTGCATCGTAGGAGTCATGGGATGCCCGGGATACAACTCTACATAAATTTTGGTGGTATCATATCCATAGTCTGCAATTTTTTTCAAGTCAATTTTATGACTACTCGATATTACTTCCAAAATCACTTTCAAGCGATTTAAGATTGGCAAAAAATCTCCTACTTATATTGCCATCATTGGTGTTAACAAATCCCGCTTTTGGCACATCTATGATTAAGCCGAGTTGTTTTCTGAATTTTGCCTGTATTTCTGCCTTCTTTTGCTTGACAATTTCTTTGTCACTGTCCGAAATTCGCTACCACTTTTGCACAGGAAGTGTTGGATATACTATATTTCGGTTTCGACTAGTTGTATCTTTTGTTACGGCAACGTGAATCGCTTTTTCCGCACACGTGTCGCTCCTGTAGCGCTTTAGGGACTTCCCTGCAGCATGTGTGCTAGACCCATAAAAAAAAACATCAATCAAATTATCACTCATCCCTTTACTACGACAACATTGAAAATTTAAACCGAAATATAGTATATTCAACACTTATGAACTAATAGATAAAATTAAAAATATTAACTTACCAGAAAATTCTAGAATTATCTCATTTGATGTACAAAACTTATTTCCTTGTATCCCACCATATGAAGTCATAGAATTAGTAGACAGACTCTTAATCAAGAATAAAGTAAACGAAATTTTTAAATACGTGCTTGGATCAAAACTATTTTGAATTCGACGATAACTTTTATACACCTAAAGAAGGTTTAATAATGGGTAATCCTTTAAACCAAAAATTCATCAAAACGCGGTAAACAAAAATATTGTTTACTGGCATAGATATGTTGATGATATCATTTCCTGTTTCACGGGAACTGATAGATAACTAAAAATCTTCCTTAACTTCCTAAATAATTTTCATCCTAACATTAAATTCACCTCAGAATTAGAAATCAATAACTTTATAAATTTCTTATACATATCTATATCATATATATATCAAGGATTTTCTACAGCTGACGCTGTCTTCCTTCTCTCAGCCTTTGATTTCATCCGTTTCTATCTTCCCAGTCTCAATCTGTTAGACCCCTGTCCTCTATAGCTTCGTCCACATCGTCTCTCCACGATCGTCTGGGTCTTCCTCTTTTTCTTCTCCCTATAGGGCTCCACTCCGTTATTTTCTTTATCCACCTATTATCTTCGCTCCGTCTTATGTGTCCATACCATTTTAATCGTTTTTCTTCAATGGTGTTTATTGCGTTCTCTTTGATGTTCATTCTGCTTCTTATTTCTTCATTTGTTATTCTCTCCATACGTGTCACTCTACAACATCTTCTCCAATACTCCATCTCTACCGCGTTAATTTTAGATTTATTTCTTTTGTTGATCGTCCATGTTTCTGACCCTTTTGTCATTATGCTTTGTATTATTGATTTGTATATGCGTGTTTTGTTTCTCTTTGTAATGTGCTTGTCCCACAGGATCGAATTTAATTGTCTTATGCATGTCCGCGTTTGTACTAATCTAGCTTTAATCTCTTCTTCTCATGATGCGTTTTTTTGAAATGATGGTTCCTAAATATTTAAATCTATCGGTTCCTTTGATTATTGTTTCGTTATCGACTTCTAGATTCTCCACGTTTCCCTCCTTTGTTGTTAGATATTCCGTTTTATCAAAGTTTATTGCTAATCCTGCTTTAGTGTATTCTTCTTTCAGTTTTCTTACCATATAACTGAGATTTTCCGCATCTTGCGCTATGATTACTTGGTCGTCTGCGAAACTTAGAGTATATAAGTAATCGTCTCGTATTGGGACTCCCATTCCACTACATTTTTGCTTCCATTTTTTTAATGTTTATTCGAGGTATATTTTGAATAGTGTTGGGGATGTAGAGCATCCTTGTAACAGGCCTTTTGATGTTTGGAGTCTCTTCCCTATTTTATGTCCTATTTTTATGTTCACTGTGTTGTTTTCGGAGAGAGCTTTTACTGCGTATATTAGTTCTTTGTCAATGCCTATTTCTTTCATTGCGTTCCATAATCTTTGTCTTGGTACTGAGTCATAGGCCTTTCTTATGTCTATGAAGGCTAGATGAACTTCTCTATTCTTTGCCAATTTTTTTCCATTGTTTGTTTTATAGTGTATATGTGGTCTATACATGATTTTCCGGCCGTAAAGCCTGCTTGGTCTTTTCCAATTTTTCCTTTTATATTTTCCTCCATGATAATTTTAATAATTTTTCCATACAAACGTTCCATACTCAATATTATGCCTAGGCCTCTATAGTTTGTGCATTTTCTGTGGTCTCCCTTTTTAAATATAGATACTATATAAGCTTTTGACCATTCCTCGGGTATTTTTTCTCCATTTATCGCTCTGTGGAACATGCTTCTCAGCATTCGATGTAATTTATTAGATCCGTACTTAACCATTTCATTTACCACACCCCCCAGGCCTTGCAGATTTACTATTTTCGAGGGTTTTTATTGTCTTCTTTACTTCTTCATAGCTTAGTTCTATCTCTTTTATTTCCTTATTCTGTTCTTCTTCAGGGTTCTCTTCTTGGAATGCTTGTCTGTCTTCTGTTAGCAGCTTCTTATAATATTCTTCCCACTCGCTTTCTGGGATGTACTTTATATACGTCTTCTCTCTATTGTTAGTCCTTAATGCTTTAATTATTCTCCATGACTCTGTGCTTCTAGTTCCTCCTATATACTGTTCTACATGTTCGCACGATTTTTCCCATCTCTCGTTCTTTTCTTTGTTTATCATCCTCCTCGTTTCTGCATTTTTCTCTTTATATTTCTGTAGATCTTCTTCTGATTTTGTATTCAGCAATTTTTCGTATAGTCTTTTCTTCTCCTTTATAGATTCTTTGGTTTTTTCACAGATTCTAATTTTATGTTTCTCATTCTCGTTGTCTTCTTTACCTAATGCTTCTAGGGCCGCCTATTTGATGCATTCTTTTATGTGGACATACATCTGTTGGAAGTTGTAGTTAAATTCATTTAATTTTTGATCTAATCATCGTCTATATAGGTCTCTTATCGCTTCGTCTTGCAGTAAGTGTATTTTGTATTTTATTTCTTTGTCTGCTTTTTTCTGTTATCTCATTAGTATTTCTGTTTTCCTTATCTATTGTTCCTTTCTGCTCTATTGTCTTGTACCACGGTACTTTTGTATTTGCTATTAATAGTCTATGATCTGTTCCACATTCTGCCCTTCTCTTTACTCTTACGTCTTTTATTTTGATAGTGGTATCGTTTTTAATTATAATGTAGTCTATTATTGATTTTAAGTTTCGTGTTTCTTGCATCCAAGTGTGGATGTCTTTGTGTTTGAAGAATCCGTTTGTTATTTTTGAGGCCGTTAGTTTACACAGCTCTATTAGTCTCTCTCCGTTGTCGTTAGTAATGTCTTCTCCGAATGGTCCTACGGTATTGTCCTTTGTTTGCCTTTCTGTTCTCCCATTCAGATCTCCCATTATTATTAATTTTTGGTTTTTCTTTACTTCTTGTGTTTCTATTTCTAGTGTTTCCATGAAATTATCTTTTTCTCTTATAGTGCTGTCTTCTGTTGGGCCGTATACTCCTAATATTACCATGTCTTTTCCTAGCATTGTTATATTTAGTATTATGATTCTTTCATTGATGGGTTCCTAAGATGTTATGTTCTTTTTCCACTTCTTTTTTACTAATATTTCAACTCCGGCCTTTGCTCTTTCTTCCTTCTTTACTCCACTCCAACAATGCATCACTGCATCTATTTCTTCTATTCCACTTTCCTTTTTCTTCGTCTCGCTTATTACTAAAATGTCTATGTTCATCTTCTTAAACACTTGTATGACTATCTATCTAGTTATATCAAAAGTGAACAATAAACACGATTTTTCGATATTTCACAAGCCTTCACATACACAGTAGTTCATCCCACCCTTATACATACAAAATGGCAGCTTTAAACTCTTTCATACATAGACTGTTACATATTCCTATGACTAAAACGAATTTTAACAAATAATTCAACCTACTCAAACACATAACAATTAATAATGAATATGACCCTAGCATTATATATAATATCTTGAATAAAAAATCGTTTTAACAAGCAATCTCTCTAATTTATTCCACAATTAATGACAAAAAAAAAAGAAAATTTAGCACACTCACGTGCACAAGGAAAATAACTAGAACAATTTCAAAACATTTAACTAAAAGGAACAATAAAATAGCATTTAAAACCAATAATACCTTAGGGAATATCATTTTGAATAACAAAACCAAATCTAATAAATCCTTAAAATCAGTATTTATTAAATTGTTGATCTTGTTCTAAAATCTACGTAGGACAAACTGGTAGATGTTTTGAAACTCGCATTAAAGAAAATAAACATAGTTATTTAAAAAACAAGAACAATTCACATTACGCAACCCATATAATTAGTTCCCAGGTAAAATCAAAAGCCGTAGAACAGGTAGTGATAAATTTCGGATAAACATTACTAAACACTGTTCTGATTAATTAGTAACCCACACTCTCTAGCAAAAAAGTTAACGCTTCACAAAGGTAAACATAAAATTATATGGTTCCACACGACATATAAATTATAAGTCGAAGAAGTTTGAAGTAAAATTTCTCAACCCTTCCTACATTTTACATATAGCTAAATTCTTAATTATATTCCTACTGTTTCTCGTTAAAGGCTAATTTAAAAAGCATTAGTTATTGTATTATATTCGTTTAATCCCAGCACCAATCCATTCATAATTCTCTTTAAAACGAAAATTGAAAACAACACATCACAACAACTCCCCCAAATCTCTCTTTAAAAATTAACCCGTGGATTAACAGTCTAAGTTGATTTATTTAGCTAATATTAAGTGAAAGCCAGTATATGCGTCCCTAGTATAGCGAATTAATGCCTACTTACTATGGCCTTTTAATCATAATTGGATAGCCCTCAGAATAACTTTGGGATTATTTAAGACTTGGCGTTAAATTTTAGATCACATCTGCTAATACATGGAGTCGATCGTTTGCTTTAAAACGACCGAAACGAAAAAGACGTTTTCATTTGTGAAGAAATTATTATAAAACGGGTTTTTTGCTATTATTATTCTCCTGATATTTTCTAGATCTTCTGACAATAAAGATCAGGAATGAAAAAAAAAACGAAGCGAGTATTCTATAGCTTTAATACCAGTTTAGAAATGAACGTAAGATTAGTGAGATGCTATGTAGTTTCAGTGTAGTAGGTATATGAAGCATTCGAAAATTTGAGCTATGGCTCTACCGTGGTTTACTGAAAATGAAACCGATGCAAAAAATGACAGAGGTCATGAGAAGAATGAAAGAAGAAAAAGAAATTATAATTACTACAGTATTGGCTGTGTTGCCAACCACTCTGTCGGCTTGGGACTGCAGTCAGCCTCCGATGGAGTACTAGGTATGCGTTTCAAATTTGGTACAATTCGTTGTACCTTACGTTCTGTAACTACCTGGATAAGTACTAGAAATTCTGTTCCCTTGTTTGGCGATCCTAGCCAGACTGATGAGCTGTGATATGGCGAAACGGATCTAGGGTTAGATTCACAAAGAAGAGAACAGTAGGCAGACTACTGAAATATGAATTTGGCCTATTTTCTGTTATTTTACATTAAACAACATATGCCTGAGTTGCCAATTACCCTATTGGCTTATGGCTGCAGTCAGCCCCCGCTGGTGGTCTAGGTATGCGTTACGTTTCAAATTTGGTAAAATTCGTTGTGTCTTATCATATATATATATATATATATATATATATATATATATATATATATATATATATATATATATATATATAATATATATATATATATATATCATTAGCTTATCCCATCCAGAGTCGGATGTAAGCCTCCTCAAGTTGTCTCCAATGAGCTTTGTTATATGCTTTTTGCATCCAATCGTGTCCCGCTGTGGTCTACTTCTGCATCTTTTATGTTGTCAGTGCCATATGTTAATACCGGCAGTACATACCGATCGAATACTCTGGCTTTTATTGTATTTGGTATGTCCAATTTAAATGTAGATTGTAGCCATCCGAACTCAGACTAAGCTAACGAGACTTCTTTCGAGACTTGTTTAATTGAAACGGCATTTCTTGTAATTCATTTTTTGTGTTGGCGATCAAAGTGACATCTGCGCACCTTAAGTGATTTAATCGTTCATCGTCCATTAATATATATATATATATATATATATATATATATATATATATATATATATATATATATATATATATATATATATACATATATATATATATATATATATATATATATATATAATATATATATATATATATATATATATATATATATATATATAATATATATATATATATATATATATATATATATATATATATATATATATATATATATATATATATATATATTAATGGACGATGAACGATTAAATCACTTAAGGTGCGCAGATGTCACTTTGATCGCCAACACAAAAAATGAATTACAAGAAATGCCGTTTCAATTAAACAAGTCTCGAAAGAAGTCTCGTTAGCTTAGTCTGAGTTCGGATGGCTACAATCTACATTTAAATTGGACATACCAAATACAATAAAAGCCAGAGTATTCGATCGGTATGTACTGCCGGTATTAACATATGGCACTGACAACATAAAAGATGCAGAAGTAGACCACAGCGGGACACGATTGGATGCAAAAAGCATATAACAAAGCTCATTGGAGACAACTTGAGGAGGCTTACATCCGACTCTGGATGGGATAAGCTAATGATATATATATATAATATATATATATATATATATATATATATATATATATATATATATATATATATATATATATATATATGATAAGACACAACGAATTTTACCAAATTTGAAACGTAACGCATACCTAGACCACCAGCGGGGGCTGACTGCAGCCATAAGCCAATAGGGTAATTGGCAACTCAGGCATATGTTGTTTAATGTAAAATAACAGAAAATAGGCCAAATTCATATTTCAGTAGTCTGCCTACTGTTCTCTTCTTTGTGAATCTAACCCTAGATCCGTTTCGCCATATCACAGCTCATCAGTCTGGCTAGGATCGCCAAACAAGGGAACAGAATTTCTAGTACTTATCCAGGTAGTTACAGAACGTAAGGTACAACGAATTGTACCAAATTTGAAACGCATACCTAGTACTCCATCGGAGGCTGACTGCAGTCCCAAGCCGACAGAGTGGTTGGCAACACAGCCAATACTGTAGTAATTATAATTTCTTTTTCTTCTTTCATTCTTCTCATGACCTCTGTCATTTTTTGCATCGGTTTCATTTTCAGTAAACCACGGTAGAGCCATAGCTCAAATTTTCGAATGCTTCATATACCTACTACACTGAAACTACATAGCATCTCACTAATCTTACGTTCATTTCTAAACTGGTATTAAAGCTATAGAATACTCGCTTCGTTTTTTTTTTTCATTCCTGATCTTTATTGTCAGAAGATCTAGAAAATATCAGGAGAATAATAATAGCAAAAAACCCGTTTTATAATAATTTCTTCACAAATGAAAACGTCTTTTTCGTTTCGGTCGTTTTAAAGCAAACGATCGACTCCATGTATTAGCAGATGTGATCTAAAATTTAACGCCAAGTCTTAAATAATCCCAAAGTTATTCTGAGGGCTATCCAATTATGATTAAAAGGCCATAGTAAGTAGGCATTAATTCGCTATACTAGGGACGCATATACTGGCTTTCACTTAATATTAGCTAAATAAATCAACTTAGACTGTTAATCCACGGGTTAAAGAGAGATTTGGGGGAGTTGTTGTGATGTGTTGTTTTCAATTTTCGTTTTAAAGAGAATTATGAATGGATTGGTGCTGGGATTAAACGAATATAATACAATAACTAATGCTTTTAAATTAGCCTTTAACGAGAAACAGTAGGAATATAATTAAGAATTTAGCTATATGTAAAATGTAGGAAGGGTTGAGAAATTTTACTTCAAACTTCTTCGACTTATATTTATATGTCGTGTGGAACCATATAATTTTATGTTTACCTTTGTGAAGCGTTAACTTTTTTGCTAGAGAGTGTGGGTTACTAATTAATCAGAACAGTGTTTAGTAATGTTTATCCGAAATTTATCACTACCTGTTCTACGGCTTTTGATTTTACCTGGGAACTAATTATATGGTTGCGTAATGTGAATTGTTCTTGTTTTTTAAATAACTATGTTTATTTTCTTTAATGCGAGTTTCAAAACATCTACCAGTTTGTCCTACGTAGATTTTAGAACAAGATCAACAATTTAATAAATACTGATTTTAAGGATTTATTAGATTTGGTTTTGTTATTCAAAATGATATTCCCTAAGGTATTATTGTTTTTAAATGCTATTTTATTGTTCCTTTTAGTTAAATGTTTTGAAATTGTTCTAGTTATTTTCCTTGTGCACGTGAGTGTGCTAAATTTTCTTTTTTTGTCATTAATTGTGGAATAAATTAGAGAGATTGCTTGTTAAAACGATTTTTTATTCAAGATATTATATATAATGCTAGGGTCATATTCATTATTAATTGTTATGTGTTTGAGTAGGTTGAATTATTTGTTAAAATTCGTTTTAGTCATAGGAATATGTAACAGTCTATGTATGAAAGAGTTTAAAGCTGCCATTTTGTATGTATAAGGGTGGGATGAACTACTGTGTATGTGAAGGCTTGTGAAATATCGAAAAATCGTGTTTATTGTTCACTTTTGATATAACTAGATAGATAGTCATACAAGTGTTTAAGAAGATGAACATAGACATTTTAGTAATAAGCGAGACGAAGAAAAAGGAAAGTGGAATAGAAGAAATAGATGCAGTGATGCATTGTTGGAGTGGAGTAAAGAAGGAAGAAAGAGCAAAGGCCGGAGTTGAAATATTAGTAAAAAAGAAGTGGAAAAAGAACATAACATCTTAGGAACCCATCAATGAAAGAATCATAATACTAAATATAACAATGCTAGGAAAAGACATGGTAATATTAGGAGTATACGGCCCAACAGAAGACAGCACTATAAGAGAAAAAGATAATTTCATGGAAACACTAGAAATAGAAACACAAGAAGTAAAGAAAAACCAAAAATTAATAATAATGGGAGATCTGAATGGGAGAACAGAAAGGCAAACAAAGGACAATACCGTAGGACCATTCGGAGAAGACATTACTAACGACAACGGAGAGAGACTAATAGAGCTGTGTAAACTAACGGCCTCAAAATAACAAACGGATTCTTCAAACACAAAGACATCCACACTTGGATGCAAGAAACACGAAACTTAAAATCAATAATAGACTACATTATAATTAAAAACGATACCACTATCAAAATAAAAGACGTAAGAGTAAAGAGAAGGGCAGAATGTGGAACAGATCATAGACTATTAATAGCAAATACAAAAGTACCGTGGTACAAGACAATAGAGCAGAAAGGAACAATAGATAAGGAAAACAGAAATACTAATGAGATAACAGAAAAAAGCAGACAAAGAAATAAAATACAAAATACACTTACTGCAAGACGAAGCGATAAGAGACCTATATAGACGATGATTAGATCAAAAATTAAATGAATTTAACTACAACTTCCAACAGATGTATGTCCACATAAAAGAATGCATCAAATAGGCGGCCCTAGAAGCATTAGGTAAAGAAGACAACGAGAATGAGAAACATAAAATTAGAATCTGTGAAAAAACCAAAGAATCTATAAAGGAGAAGAAAAGACTATACGAAAAATTGCTGAATACAAAATCAGAAGAAGATCTACAGAAATATAAAGAGAAAAATGCAGAAACGAGGAGGATGATAAACAAAGAAAAGAACGAGAGATGGGAAAAATCGTGCGAACATGTAGAACAGTATATAGGAGGAACTAGAAGCACAGAGTCATGGAGAATAATTAAAGCATTAAGGACTAACAATAGAGAGAAGACGTATATAAAGTACATCCCAGAAAGCGAGTGGGAAGAATATTATAAGAAGCTGCTAACAGAAGACAGACAAGCATTCCAAGAAGAGAACCCTGAAGAAGAACAGAATAAGGAAATAAAAGAGATAGAACTAAGCTATGAAGAAGTAAAGAAGACAATAAAAACCCTCGAAAATAGTAAATCTGCAAGGCCTGGGGGTGTGGTAAATGAAATGGTTAAGTACGGATCTAATAAATTACATCGAATGCTGAGAAGCATGTTCCACAGAGCGATAAATGGAGAAAAAATACCCGAGGAATGGTCAAAAGCTTATATAGTATCTATATTTAAAAAGGGAGACCACAGAAAATGCACAAACTATAGAGGCCTAGGCATAATATTGAGTATAGAACGTTTGTATGGAAAAATTATTAAAATTATCATGGAGGAAAATATAAAAGGAAAAATTGGAAAAGACCAAGCAGGCTTTACGGCCGGAAAATCATGTATAGACCACATATACACTATAAAACAAACAATGGAAAAAAAAAAAATTGGCAAAGAATAGAGAAGTTCATCTAGCCTTCATAGACATAAGAAAGGCCTATGACTCAGTACCAAGACAAAGATTATGGAACGCAATGAAAGAAATAGGCATTGACAAAGAACTAATATACGCAGTAAAAGCTCTCTCCGAAAACAACACAGTGAACATAAAAATAGGACATAAAATAGGGAAGAGACTCCAAACATCAAAAGGCCTGTTACAAGGATGCTCTACATCCCCAACACTATTCAAAATATACCTCGATTAAACATTAAAAAAATGGAAGCAAAAATGTAGTGGAATGGGAGTCCCAATATATATATATATATATATATATATATATATATATATATATATATATATATATATACTAGCCGGGCCGCGGCTCCGCTCGCGTGGATTTGATTCACTACTATCGTCACTGCTTATTCCTTATGTTACCCAACGTAATAAAATATCTCCCATTATTTCTCCTTATCTCCCAATATTTCTCCTTATTTCCCATTATCTCTACATAATTTCCATTAGGCTTATCTCTACTCATCTCCCATTATTTCTCCTTATCTCCCATTATCTCACCTTATTTCCCATTATCTAGGCTTATCTCGACTTATCTCCCATTATTTCTCCTTATCTCCCATTATTTCTCCTTATCTCCCATTATCTCACCATAACTCCCATTATCTAGACTTATCTCTGCTTATCTCCCATTATCTCTTATCTCCCATTATTTTATACTTATCTCCCATTATCTCACCTTATCTCCCATTATCGAGGCTTATGTCGACTTATCTCCCATTATTTCTCCTTATCTCCCATTATCTCACCTTATCTCCCATTATCTAGGCTTATATCGAATTATATAGAACATATGTATAAATTTATAAAAACACGTAAATCGGATAAGTGGTTCTCGAGTGATAAGCGCACTAACGGACAGACAAACAGACAGAGAGACGTTGCATTTCATATATATTGTATTCTTTGCTACATGATATTGTTCCATATTTAATGCTTTAGGGAGTGTATTGCAAGAGAACGCGCTAGCGGCAAACTTTTCTCCGACTTAATTCACTATTATCGTCACTGCTTCTTCCTTATGTCACCTAATAAAATATATCCTATAACCTGACCAGAGAACAAACGTATGGTTCAAAAAAAAGCACGTAAATCGGATAAGTAGTTCTCCAGTGATAAGCACACTGACGGACGGACAGACAGACAGACAGACGGACATTTTATATATATTATAGTTATTCTCTGCTACATAATATTGTTCCATATTTATTGGTTTGGACTGTATTGCAAGAGAACGCGCTAGCGGCAAACTTTGTCCGACTTCATTTACTTTTATTGTCACTGCTCATTCCTTATGCTACCTATCGTAATAAAATATAGCCTATAACCTGGCCGGAGAACATATGTATGTTTTAAAAAAAAAATACGAAAATCAGATAAGTGGTTCACCAGTGATAAGCGCACTAACGGACAGACAGACATACAGAGAGACGTTGAATTTTATATATATATATATATATATATATATATATATATATATATATATATATATATATTGTATTCTTTGCTACACGATATTGTTCCATATTTAATGCTTTAGGAGTGTATTGCAAGAGAACGCGCTAGCGGCAAACTTTTTCTCCGACTTAATTCACTATTATCGTCACTGCTTATTCCTTATGTCACTTAATAAAATATATCCTATAACCTGGCCAGAGAACAAACTTATGGTTAAAAAAAAAGCACGTAAATCGGATAAGTAGTTCTCCAGTGATAAGCACACTAACGGATGGACAGACAGACAGACAGACGGACAGAGAGACATTGCATTTTATATATATTATAGATATTCTCTGCTACATAATATTGTTCCATATTTAATGGTTTGGATTGTGTATTGCAAGAGAACGCGGTAGCGGCAAACTTTGTCCGACTTCATTTACTATTATTGTCACTGCTCATTCCTTATGCTACCTATCGTAATAAAATATAGCCTATAACCTGGCCGGAGAACATATGTATGTTTTAAAAAAAAAGTACGAAAATCGGATAAGTGGTTCTCCAGTGATAGCCGCACTAACGGACAGACAGACAGACAGACAGAATACGTTGCATTTTATATATATATTATAGATGTAATAAAATATATACCTATAACCTGGTGAGAGAACATATATATGAATTTAAAAAATCACGTAAATCGGATAAGTGGTTCTCGAGGGATAAGCGCATTATCGGACAGACAGACAGACAGACAAACATTGCATTTTATATATTATAGATATAGATTATTATTATTATTATTATATAACCTGGCCAAAGAATATATGCATGAATTTAAAAAAAGACAGGTAAATCGGATAAGTGGTTCCCGCGTGATAAACGCACTAATGGACAGACAGACAGACAGAGAGACATTGCATTTTGTATATATTATAGATTATATATTACAGATATTCTTTGCAAATAACTTTTTAACGAAATACAAAAAATCAAAGAAGTACCATGACTGAGTGGTATATAAAGAAATAAGAAACTTTGTTACCTCTCGTATGAATGGGGCTAAGAAAAATTATTTAGACCGTATATATTCAGCTGAAAATAGCAAGGAAACCTGGAGTGCTCTAAGAAACCTCCATATCTCTGCTCAAGGATGTCAAATCCTATTCCCGATTAGTTGTGCTGATCAGATGAAATTGACTCGTATAGTATTTTCTAGAGTCTGTGGACTTCCTGGATTATCATATAGATCCTGATACTGTACAATATTATCTGGATAATAAAGTAGTCGACAATACTGACTGATTTAGGATTGAATTTATCCAACCGGGAAACCTGCGTCGCGCCATCAATTTGTTGCTGTTGGATCCGATGGGATTACTTTGCAAATTGTGCGATTGTATTCTGATTATATTGTACGTGTTTTAATACGACCCTTACCCAAAACAACAAATCCAGGACAACAATTAGATCTTCATCCTATCAGTCTGCTGTCGGTAACATCTAATAATTTATATTAACATGTTTCAGTTTTTATTAAATAATAACCTCTTCTCCAGATTACAGTTAGGATTTCATAAGGCACACAGCACAATAACTGCCCTGGCAAGTATGACAGATCAAATAATACGGGTAGCTAATCATGATGAGTCGGCAACTGATCCTTTTGGATTTCTGCAAAGCGTTCGATATTATAGGGCATCGTCTGCTCTGCGCAATATTTTACTACTGTTACTATTTCTCCGATGAAGTAATTAAGTCTCTACAAAATTATTTGTTAGATCGGAGGCAATTTGTCAAATAAGATCATTTGGCTTCCCTAGGACCCTGGACAGTGGCGTGCCACATAGTTATATACTGCGGCTGTTACTTTTAATAGTATATGCCATGGACATGGTTAAACCTGTTGACAGTAATTGCTCAATTCCAGTAAGGAGAATGCTGCGCAAGTGTTTGATAGTTTAAATACTACACTAAAAATTATTCTATTATATTATGTATATCATCATCATCATTACAAGCCCACTATACCCACTACTGGGTAAAGGCCTCCCCTATATGTCTCAAAAACAACTTTCCGAAAGCTGTCCATACCAACGAGATACGTCTTGCAACTTCGGTGTTGTGATTCCTTTTTTCTACAGTTATTCTGTGTCTGTCTGCAAATGTAACTCTACGATTTCCACGAGCTTATTTCGGTAAATTTGTGATCATCTCTCATTTGTTGATGTTCATTTTAAGGCCTATGTTTCCAAATTTGCGCAAAAGATCATCATAAAACGAATCATATCGGCACTTTCTGCTATTCACACGATATCGTCAGCAAATCTAAGTTTGCTTAGGTACTCGCCATCAATGTTGATTCCCAGCGATACCCATTGTAGTTCTTTGATAATGTTTTCCACAGCAAGGGTAGACAATTTTGGTGAAATGCTATGGCCCTGACGGAAGCCTCTAGTAATTGGGAACCGTTCAGATTTGCTTTCCAATTTAATGCAATAGGTGGCTTTGGACTATATACTATTTATAACACTTGTATAGCGAGAGTCAATTTTACAGGCTGTTGCCTATATCTCTAGAGTATCAGAGGCTTTCTGGAAGTGTATAAGAGTAGATTCCATTACAAGGAGTTTCTGATATTTGGTGCATTTTTCGATTCACGTTTTAATTGAGTGTCGTCGAATATATCTGCATCCCCAAAGCATTTGGAATAATTTGGCCAGTGGTTTATGTAGTTCTCTTTCTCCGTGTAATATCATCTCCCTCGTAACGTCATCTTCACCCGGAGACTTTCTGTTTTTTATTATTCGTAGTGCGTGTATAATTTCTTGTTGTAATCGGTATTTCCCCTGAACTTACGTTTCTGACAACAGTTCTGGTACATTGCGAATCCGGCTCAGGAATCTCGGAAGTGTATAGTTTTTTGTAGCATTTTTTTACCATTTTTGGTAATTCATGTTTGTTTGTAATTTCTTCACCTGTTCTGAGTTTTGTTAGTTGTTTTGTACTCTGTGATAACTTCGATTGCTGTTTTCCTCTATGGTATTTTTTATCTGTTTTGTGTTGTAGCTTCTAATATCTTTCTATTTTATCTCAGTATTTTCTTAATATCTTCCTCCTTTTACACTTTTCTTACGTAGTTGTCGCCTATATATATATATATATATATATATATATATATATATATATATATATATATATATATATATATATATATATATATATATATATATATATATATATATATGTATGTATACATATATATATATATATATATATATATATATATATATATATATATATATATATATATATATTGTAACATTCATTTTTTCCTAGATTTTAAGACCATGTAATGTTACTGATTTTTCACTTCAAATTGTACTTATTTTCATCTTTGTATCGAACGGTATATTAAACAGAGATTCCAAGACGTTCGGTATATACTGTGCAGTGCGGGTTCCTGACCGAATCTACCGCTACGCCGCGATTGGTGAAATGTGTGTATCCGCAGTTTTGGTTCCGGCGTCGCCATATTACCGGCAGAGTTTGCCCGGTTTATTTAAGGGTCCGAGAAACGACTGTCTTGGCTAATTTCCATCCAGCCGCCGAGTAGGCGAGGCTAATTTCATCGGAGCCGCCAAGTAGGCTTCCTTCGACTGAGCTACAGTAAAAGCTCATAACAACCATCATGCGAGCTAAGTAAAGCACCAGTTTCTTAACGAAAAGCCGTAGTGGGCTCTCTAAGTGTTTGCTAGAAAAGTGTGAAATCGGTCGTATTCCATCAAAGCCGGAATAAGAACAGTAAGTTACCAAAACATCCTTCAATAGACCTATCCCTGAGTAGTGCCTTAACAGCAATTTAAAACTGACTAAAAAGTGAAGTGAAAAGCACTATTTTTCGTCTTCGGGGGTAGTCATAGTTCAGAATTTAAATGTAATAACTACTAGTTAGGCTAGAATTTTTTTGTAGAACTGCAAAGGTTAGAACTTTTTATTTTTAAAAACATGAATAAATTTTCTTTTTGTTGATTAAAGCTAGTGTCTCACTGAATACCTATTTTTCTTTTCGGGATAAGTTGTACTAGACTAATTCTTTTTAGTAATACCCATAAAACCCTTCAGTATTTTTTCATTTTTTTAACTGAAGTTGGATCCTTTCTATTTCAAAATGAATGGTGCCCAAAAAACTTGTACAACTGAAGCTTTTTAAAAATAGAAAAAAATTCCAAAAAGACGTACAAAAATTATCTCTTACCCATATCTCTCTACCAAGGAAAACTGAGCTAGTGTGTGTTTAATTTCTTTAGTTCTTTTAAAATCAGGATTCACTCGATTCATTATCAGAAATTAAAGCGGGGCTGCAAGAAAATTGTGCTCAAGCTTGGGGCATCCAATATTCAAACGGTACAAAATTGCGCTCAAGCGTGGGACAAACAACTTCTCACAGGGTACAAAAAAAGATGCCTCAAACTGAGGACAGTTTAGCAGGTTACAAAATGACACCACAACGTGCGGGCAAGTTCCAATGTTACAAAATAGCGCTGTCAACGCGGGGCTTTTGGAATTTTATTTTTTAAAGGGTTCAGTGTACTAGCTTTCGAACAAAGTAAAAGCTCTAACTTTGCAGATATTTTTATTTCATAATATTTATTAAACGAAACTACACTATAGCAGTAAGACAAAAGCAGGAAATTTGTAGAATTTTTTATTTCAATTTATCTGATGGTGGTATAGATATTTGAATTTTGTTAATTGACTCTAAGATAAGCGATTCCTACTTTTTTCTTAAAAGCTAGCTTTATAGTTCAGATTAGCAGATGTGTTGGACGACTTAAATTTTGCACTGTTTATTTTGCGGATAGCCGAAGAAAAAACGGTACGTTTTTTCTCACCTATATTTTGCATGAATATTAAAAATACTTTGCTGATACGAAACGGTATTTAGAGATTTTTTTTGTTGAGAAATTCTTAACATATTTGGTAAAAGAATTTAAATACAAGGCGATACTTGGAATTTTTTTTGAATTGTCGAAGATTTTTTTAATGTTTGGTAAAGAAGTTTACATATTTTAAGTGCCTTTACATATTTTTTATTTTTTTTGACTATTGGGAGCACAGGAGAAATATTTTCACGACTTTTTAAACTGTTCTTTTAAATTTTATTCATTTATCATGGAAGCCTTCAATTTTAAAGTCAGTCACCTACTGGAATATGAGTTAGACTATGAACTGAAAATCCGTCGTACTTTCTCAGAACGTCCGGTCGCGGATAAAAGAAAGATTCTAACGAGGATCTTAAGTAAAGAAATTAATGAGCCCGGAAAAACGATAAAAATAGGGGATGACACCCTGTCTTTTAAAGAAGAAACGGCTGGTATCGAAAAGAGTTTAAATTCTATCCAAAACTTAATCGATAGTTATGACGACGATCCAAATGATTCACTAGTACACCGGGTTAAGTCACGTTTATCGCATGTTGCGGGTCGCGTACAAAGAATTCCCATGCCGGATGACGAAGAGGAAGCGTCGAAGTTTTCCAAATATGTTCAGGAAACAATAGCTACGTGTGTGCTCATGGAAGCAAATCTTGCAGAAAAGATAGCTCCTGGTCATGAGTTACCACAGTTGCTTATTACAACCCCAGTCATAAACGTACCAGCTCCAATCGTGAATTGCGCAGCCAGAAATATTCCTGTCAGCGAATGGCAATTGAAATTTAATGGAGACTCAAAGAGACTCTATCCTTTTTTGGAGAGGCTGACTGAAATAGCACAAGCTAGGAAAGTATCGGAAGATGAACTTTTCAGCTCTGCTGTTGAATTTTTCACTGGCGATGCCTTCATATGGTTTAGAAGCATAAAATCAAGCGTCAACGACTGGCATTCCTTGGTAGATAGGCTAAAGAAGGACTTCTTGCACTGTGATGATGATGAAGAATTGTGGTCGGAAATAAAGAGGAGGCGACAAAAGAAGAATGAGTCCACTGTGATTTTTATTGCCCACATGGAATCTTTATTTAGTAGGTTGTCCATCAAGCCTTTGGAAAGTACCAAAGTTAAATTTATACGGAGGAATATTCTGCCTAGTTTCGTCAATCGGTTAGCTCTACTAGATATTAATTCGGTAGCCGAACTCGCCGGGTTATGTAGAAAACTTGAAGAGTCCGATTATTTGTTGGAAAAGAGCAGACCAAAAAGCGAAACTAATATACATCAAGTAGAGTATAATCCAAATGGCCGAAGTGGAGTCTCGACAAATAAGGTTGGGAATTTAAATCGGAACTCTAGGAGTAACCAGAAAACGGGTAAAAGAAAAGATAGTGATTCTAAAATTAGCGACACTGCAGCTAAAGTGAACGACAAGCCGGTTTCATCTAAGGCAATTTTCACGTGTTGGAATTGCACAGGCCCGAATCACACTTACCAAAATTGTACAGCACCAAAGAGGGTATTTTTGTTTCAAATGTGGAACAACTGGTGTGAGACTAACATCATGCCCCAAATGTACAAAAAAACGAGTAAGGACGGTATATTACCGAGGCGGATACCCTAAGTCCCACAAAAAAGCCTCTAAACATTCGGCTAGGTTACAAGCTCACGTTAGCAGTATAGCCCCTAATCCAAAACGTTCTAGAAACACAGATGGACAAAAATATTCCAATAGATCAGATTGGACTAAATGGTTACAAAAAGTTTCTGATTTTTTTAAGTCTAATAAAAATTCTCATTTTCAAGTTAAAACTCCTGCTTCTCTCCAAATGGTCACATGTCTCCTTTATTCGTGCATAAATATTCAGATAACAGACCGCATATCAAGATAAATCTATTAGGTGCCCATTTCTCGGCTTTATTTGACTCTGGTGCAAATGCCTCCGTTATAGGTCAGAATGGTATTAAAATTTTAAGTCGTTTAAGTATAAAAATATGCCATGTCAAAAATAGAAGTGTTACCACTGCAGATGGCAGCCGTCTAAAAGTTTTAGGTACGGTTGAGTTGCCGCTAGTCTGCAATGGTCATTGTTTAGTAATCTCTGCTCTAGTAGTACCTTCTCTATCACATACTTTGGTTTTAGGATGTGATTTTGCACAAAAATTCGGAATTCTAGTAAATTTTAAAAATAATTCGTGGTATCCACAGTCCCTAGAAGTCAACTCTCAAACAAGTTTTAGAGATTGTTATTCAGAAAGTTCTTTAGAAAACCTTTTCTCGCGTCTATGTACCCTGGATGATCTCTCGCGGACGGAACGCTTAAAAGCAGGAAAAGTAATAAGCTCTTTCAATGAAATAAGTAGTAAAGATAGGTTAGGCCGAACGAATAAAATCAACATGTCTATAGATACGGCTGATGCCAGTCCTGTAAAGACAAGGCCCTTCGCCATGTCTCCTTATATGTCAAAAGTATTAAATAAAGAGTTAGACGAAATGTTGAAACTCGGAGTGATTGAAGAATCAAACAGTCCCTGGTGTTCTCCAATCTTATTGGTGAAAAAGGCCGATGGACAGTATCGTCTGTGCTTTGACGGAAGAAAGCTCAACGAGGTCAGCAAATTTGATAACTATCCATTACCGAACATCGACAGAATTTTGACATCACTCAGGAATGCTAAGTATGTATCCTCGATAGACCTTAGAAAGGCTTTCTGGCAAATTCCTTTAGACAAATCCTCTAAGGAAAAGACCGCTTTTGCAGTAGTAGGCCGAGGTCTATTTCAGTTCGTCACTATGCCGTTTGGTCTAAAGAACGCTGCTCAAACTCAGCAACGTTTAGTAGACGCTATATTTGGTCCGAAATATGAGCCACATATTTTTACCTATCTCGATGATATTTTAGTAACATCGGAAGACTTCGAATCGCATATTCGCTTACTTAAGGAAGTAAAAGATAAATTGAAAGAGGCCGGACTGACGATAAATTTGAGCAAATGTGATTTTTTCAAAACTTCTCTAAAGTTTTTAGGCTATATTGTAGGCTCAAACTCCTTGCGTACCGACCCGGATAAAGTAGCAAGCATGGTTAATTATGCGAGACCTACTAATACTACGGAAGTTAAGCGCTTCGTAGGAATGTGTTCATGGTACAGACGTTTTATCGAGAATTTTTCTACCTTGTTGTCGCCTATTAATGATCTTTTGAAAGGACGAAAAAAAGGACAATCGATAGATTGGACAAACGCAGCAGAAAGATCTTTTATAAAGATTAAAGAGCTATTGGTTTCAGCTCCAATTTTATCCCAACCAGATTTTTCCCAACAGTTTTATATTTCTAGTGATGCTTCTAATACCGGTTTAGGGGGGCGTCCTAACACAGAAAATCAATGGTGAGGAAAGAGTGATAGCGTATGCCAGTAGAACTTTATCAAAGGCTGAACGTAACTATTCGGTTGTTGAAAAAGAATGTTTAGCAGTACTCTTTAACATCGAAAAGTTTCGACCTTACATAGAAGGTGTTCCTTTCACGGTCATAACAGATCATTAGAGTTTATTGTGGCTTAATTCAATTAAAAACCCTAGTGGCAAACTAGCGCGTTGGGCGATTAGGCTGAGACAACATACATTTAATTTAATTCATAGAAAAGGAGTCCACAATGTTATTCCTGACGCTTTGTCAAGAATCCCAGATCATACAGCGGATGAAAACAGTCTTAATGCAGAGATTGGCGTAAGAATTGATACAGTTGACATAGATCGCATTGACCCATGGTACGACAATTTACGGCAGACATATACCTCTATCTGGATCGTATTATAAAAATTTAGATTTGGATGTCAATGTTGACAGCGAAATAATTCCGGGTAACAGGGGTGCGTACGCCGAAAATTTAAAGGGTTTAAAAGATATTTTCACCGACGTGCGTAGTAGGATACATAAGGCTTATGAACGGAACAGTAAGTCTTACAACCTTAGAAAAAGGGATTTTGCCTTTAATATAGGTGATCACGTTTGGCGAAAAAATAAAATTCTTTCCAGTGCAGCAGATAAATTCACATCTAAGTTGGTACCTAAGTATGTGCATTGCGTGATTAGAGAAAAGATTTCAGATTTAGTTTATGGTTTAGTTAATGTAGATGGGACTAAAATAGGACGATGGCATATTAAAGACTTAAAACCATTCAATGAACCTAACCCTAGTGAAAGTTTGTCAGAAGAAGAATAATTTATATTTACATTATCTTAATTGCTTTACTTTATTTTTTTTGATGTTGCTCTGTAGAGGTGACGACCTCGTTTTTTTGACTGTTATAAAAGTTGAGCAGAGAATAGCTTACTTTTATTGTTTAATGCTAAGGTTTTGGGTACTGATCATATCCAAACTTAGGTTGATTGTAGTTGATGTTTAGCAACGACTCAGCTGTTGCGAGCTTGCGAAAGAGTCACACTCAGGATGTATCATAAGACTGGTATGTCGGTGGTCGCGGGATTTGATTTGCTTATGACCCCAAATAATATCCAGTTCTTGACACTTGGAAGCGAAATTTTGATTAGAGGCAATCCAAGGTGATCTTGAGTTAGGACAAGCGCAAGATGTAGCTCGTGTAGTGTGATGTAGAGTCAAAATTTTTATGAGCAATTTCAAAGTTTGTTACCTTACCCGAGTGGGTGTATTTCTATTACCTTAGTGGTATATGTTGGGTGCAATTAAGAGGAAATTGATTTTGGTTTATCCAGTAAGTCTAAGACTTGGATTATTTTGATTTAGATCTTCTTCTGAATTGACAAACTGAGGGTATTTTCTATTTTTTTTCAGAGCCGTTTAAACGTTACCTTTGAGTCACTAATTTTTTTAAAAAATTTTTTTGCATGGACTCAGGCGTATGTTGAGTTTTTTTCGGTCTACTATCAGATTGATAGAAAATTGAAGTTCTGCAGGAGAACTAAAGGCTGATCATTTACAGGAGATGAGAGCAGAGTAAGACAGTCGTTTCACAAAGAAATGATCAAAATCTGATACCGAGATGAGAACCTTGTCAAGAGAGGCTAGGCGCAGTGAAGGAAGATTCCTAACCGAATTTTTAGATTTCCAAGAGGTAATCTAGAAGTTTGGGCTGACAGAAAACGGTTATGCCTGATACCTGTAGCAGTTTCTTCTAGAGGCTATTGTCTAGGGAGACGATTAACACCATGATCGAATATTTTAGCTGTCGACGATGTTTTCTTCTTGTTTCTGATTAAGCTGGAAAAGCTCTTGTCGTCTTCAAAAGTTTTGTTGCGTTGCCACCAAAAATTTGAGAAATTTTTGCTTCATG
This sequence comes from Pachyrhynchus sulphureomaculatus, assembly GCA_019049505.1. Classification (NCBI taxonomy): domain Eukaryota; kingdom Metazoa; phylum Arthropoda; class Insecta; order Coleoptera; family Curculionidae; genus Pachyrhynchus; species Pachyrhynchus sulphureomaculatus. Next base: position 48,779,915 of record CM032451.1, on the reverse strand, counting down.
TAGCTTTTTAAGCTCATTTTCGTTTTTTTAAAATTTCGTTAGAAGCTTGGTTAAGTCAACCTTGTAAACCTTTTAGGTTGTATCCCATGAGTTATCTGTTTTTTACAGGCTGTGATGCACCGGGTGCTAACAGATGCCGTTACGACGTTTGGCAGGGAGTTAGTCTTCCTGAGGAACAGACTGATTGGAAGGGTAGTCTATGGGGGGTGAACGTTAGACCTTTGGGACCTTTAGAAGTTTTGTAACCCAATGGTTATTTCTATTTGAACCAAAGGAGAGCCTAGCTACTGTAGTCGACCTCAGCTCCAATTAGCCTATTAGTGGTGACAGGCTGTTGGCAGTAGTGTGTTTCGGAACACCCTATTGATTAAATTTTTTTGACTTATGGTGGTGTGGTAGACACCGTTTCAGTTTAGTGGATACTATAATCTACTCCCTTTTGTTGGTGGACACCAGGGTCACCAATTCTGTATTTTATTGTCTCCACCATTCAGTATATCGTGGTGAGGTGTTTGTCTCCTGTTATGTGGGATGGATTGAATGTTTTTCGTTGTTGTTCTAGGGCGAGACCAGTACACGAGGGTTCTTCATGCAACTTGGAGAAGCGCAATGCTGGTTAAGCTTTATATCTCTGTGTAGCCACCCTGAAGAATGACGGAGGGCGTTTCTTCTGGCTCATGTTTCTAGGCAGATTTGTCACTTTGGTGCGATGTGCCGAAGATTTGATTAGCTTTTGCTAAGAGCTTTCACCAAGCTCAGTATGGAGTAATCATAACCAAGAGTTTGGGATTTGAACTCCTGTATGTATTTCTGTATATATTTCTGTATATATTTCTGTATATATATTTCGGTGTATGTTGGTTGCCTGAGGGCATGTGCTCAAAATGCGAGATTTTGAGTCGTTTTGCCTATGGACTCCTATATTTAGGATTATGACTTTAGGGAGGTCCTATTTCGAGACTTGCTGTCTCATATAGTTATGTTAGGAATGTTTCCTTGAATGTTAGTTGCGCGCGGACTAATCATTCTGTTCTTAGTGAACATTGCTTTTTGAAGCAGGATCATTCAGTTTGGTGAATTTTAGCTTTTATAGCTATTCGCTGTGTTTAGGGTGAATTTTAGCTTTTATAGCTATTCACTGTGCCTATAGTGATATTGTTAGCTTTTATAGCTGCTCACTATGTTAAAGGCGAGATTGTTCTTTTAGAACGCAGACTTTGTGTAGTCGAGGACTACTTACAGAATGTTTTCTTGGCGAGGAGCTGAGGCTTTTTTCTGGCGATGTACCAGAATGTTTTCTTGGCGAGGAGCCGAGGTGTTTTTCTGGCGATCAACCAGAGCGTTTTCCCTGGCGACTTTAGCATGTCTGGATGTCTTAGGACGTCGACATTGCGTTATAGAGTGCGATTATCTGGCGATACCAGAGTGTTTTGTTGGCGATGAGCTGACGTGTTATCTGGCGATCAACCAGAGCGTTTTCCCTGGCGATTTTAGCATGTCTAGATGTCTTAGGACGTCGACATTGCGCGATAGAGTGCGATTATTTTCCGAGTGCGACTAGTAGTGATACTAGATTTAGAATGTTCTCTTAGCGATGAGCTAGAGCATGGATGGCGATTTTTCCCGAGCGTTTCTCTGGATATTTATCCAGATATTCTTTTTTTGGCCTAGTGCTAAATGGTCTGACAAGACTTTTTCTTTTTAGTGTAAGTGTTTGCACTAGAATCATTTTTTTATTTTTTTTTCTTTATTTAAGAATTTTTATAAATTTCTTTTGCTGAAATAGAAAATTTTCAGACAATCCTTAAAATATTTTAAGGGGGGTGTTCATATTTTATTTCAGTTCACTTTTTTGATTTAGACAAGAGTCTAGACAAAGTTATATTTTTTTTTTTGTTTTGGTAACAATAACAGAGCTGATTCTTTTATATAAGAAGACCGCGATTGTTATTTTGGAAAGGTATTTCTTATGTTCATGCAAGGATTTTTATTTACTTTTTGATGTACTTAACCTTAGTGCTTAATTAAGTTAAGTCTAGTTATAAGATTCTTGTGATCATGCAAAGATTTTCATTTGGTTCTCATTGTACTTAATATTAGTGCTTAATTGAATTAAGTCTAGTAGTAAGGTCCGAAGTTTGTACTTTTGTTTTAAGTTCTGACCTTAGTATTAAGTGATAGTGTACCACTTTGTACCTTTTCATAAGTAGCCTAAGTATAATAGACTAGTGTAGTCTATTTCTTTTTGGAAGGGGGTAAATGTAACATTCATTTTTTCCTAGATTTTAAGACCATGTAATGTTACTGATTTTTCACTTCAAATTGTACTTATTTTCATCTTTGTATCGAACGGTATATTAAACAGAGATTCCAAGACGTTCGGTATATACTGTGCAGTGCGGGTTCCTGACCGAATCTACCGCTACGCCGCGATTGGTGAAATGTGTGTATCCGCAGTTTTGGTTCCGGCGTCGCCATATTACCGGCAGAGTTTGCCCGGTTTATTTAAGGGTCCGAGAAACGACTGTCTTGGCTAATTTCCATCCAGCCGCCGAGTAGGCGAGGCTAATTTCATCGGAGCCGCCAAGTAGGCTTCCTTCGACTGAGCTACAGTAAAAGCTCATAACAACCATCATGCGAGCTAAGTAAAGCACCAGTTTCTTAACGAAAAGCCGTAGTGGGCTCTCTAAGTGTTTGCTAGAAAAGTGTGAAATCGGTCGTATTCCATCAAAGCCGGAATAAGAACAGTAAGTTACCAAAACATCCTTCAATAGACCTATCCCTGAGTAGTGCCTTAACAGCAATTTAAAACTGACTAAAAAGTGAAGTGAAAAGCACTATTTTTCGTCTTCGGGGGTAGTCATAGTTCAGAATTTAAATGTAATAACTACTAGTTAGGCTAGAATTTTTTTGTAGAACTGCAAAGGTTAGAACTTTTTATTTTTAAAAACATGAATAAATTTTCTTTTTGTTGATTAAAGCTAGTGTCTCACTGAATACCTATTTTTCTTTTCGGGATAAGTTGTACTAGACTAATTCTTTTTAGTAATACCCATAAAACCCTTCAGTATTTTTTTTTCATTTTTTTAACTGAAGTTGGATCCTTTCTATTTCAAAATGAATGGTGAACAAAAAAACTTGTACAACTGAAGCTTTTTAAAAATAGAAAAAAATTCCAAAAAGACGTACAAAAATTATCTCTTACCCATATCTCTCTACCAAGGAAAACTGAGCTAGTGTGTGTTTAATTTCTTTAGTTCTTTTAAAATCAGGATTCACTCGATTCATTATCAGAAATTAAAGCGGGGCTGCAAGAAAATTGTGCTCAAGCTTGGGGCATCCAATATTCAAACGGTACAAAATTGCGCTCAAGCGTGGGACAAACAACTTCTCACAGGGTACAAAAAAAGATGCCTCAAACTGAGGACAGTTTAGCAGGTTACAAAATGACACCACAACGTGCGGGCAAGTTCCAATGTTACAATATACATATATATATATATATATATATATATATATATATATATATATATATATATATGTATTGATTAAAACTTTGCATAATTTGTTACTAAAATAAATGTTATTTTAAAAAATTGTTCTATGCTTTTAAAAAAAAAATGAAACTAAAAAAAATATTTGTATTAGCATAATAAGGACGGAAATTTTAAGAAAGTTATAATCATACTTGAGCGATTTTAACTGTTCTTACATTTATTAACCCTAAATAATAACTCTATTTCGTTTAAAAGACTGTGCAACTTATCTACTTAACACATCCTGAAAACGCAACTGATAAAATATTCATAGGAAATATTAAATTTCTGTACCGCATATAAACAGCCACCCCTGTTAATTTACATGTTGGAACACGAGGGAGCGCAAAATTTAGCAACTTAATCTCAATAGACAGTATCCTGTAAATAATGTGAGCATTGGAAAAATGGATTAGACATGTATGTGCCCTTTTACACTGGGGAATAACTGTCCCCTGTATTGTATTTTGGTGTCCCACGGGAACCTTTTGATAACCTCACTTAAAACTTTCGGATGTATCGAAATAACTTTACTTATACAAATGTACATGTACGATAAATACAGACCTTTAGAAAAAAAACTTGAGTATGGTCTTATTGTGAGTGTACGTTCTGAAGAAGGATATGAAAGTATAATTTAATAACGCTAGTCCAAACTACTGACGCTATTTTTGATAAGACACTTCCACAAGTTACGAAACACGTACCAATAATTTTGGAGTAAAGTCCGTCTATACATATAGTGAAGTGACTAAACTTAATCCTTAAACGGTAAAAACCATTAACCATAAATAGATAATGAAATAAAATTTTATAGTTTTCTTTGGGCACTTCAGAAGCAGGTAAATCATGGACCTTACTTAAAAATATGATATCTGTTTGTTTTACCTGCTTGTAAACAACAAAGGTGGATCTTAAATAATTATTAATGAAATTTTAATATGATTATAATGGTGGTGATAAAATACGGCATTTACCAGAAAATAACCATATCTCATTGCCACTTACTGTCTAGTAATACAAATAGAACCGCCACTTAGTTTAAGCTTTGTAATTATTATTACTTCGGAGGCGATAGCGCAGCTTAGTCATGGAAAATATTTGCGAGTCAAGTGTATCTCAACAGGTTACCCCATGCAAAAGTAGAAAACACTTATCTAGTGATGCCAAGGAAATTGTGAAGAATGTTTAATCAAACCTAATAGAACGTAGTAATGTTAGCAAGGAAGCACCGCTAAAAGAAACGGCAACATTAACGAACATTCCAACATCAACGGTATGGAAAACAACCCTATTCTAGTGAGGAAGAACAGAAGTGATGCTGGCATTTTCTCAAGGATAGATGGAAGTGATCAAGATATAATACGGTATAAAATTTACAAGATATACGAGGAACAAAGTGTGCACACATTGGATAATTTAATGAAAAGGCTTGAAAGAGATCAAACCGTGATTAAATGTAGTAGGATAATATTATGGAAGTGTATTCAACACATGGGTTTCAAGTTTAAAAACCTAATAAAAGATAAGTTTTAATGGAGCCCAAGAGAATTCAGGAATGGCGACTGGAATATCTAGAAAAAATAAGATTTTATAGAGACAAGCAAAGGCCAATTATTTACTTGAATGAAACATGGTTCGACACGTACGATACTCCGAAAAGGGGTTGGATTGACTTAAGTGATAACTGTAAAACAAAAGCACCATCAAACAGAGGTAAAAGGATTACGATTTTGCATGTAGTTAACCAAAGCTCCCTGCGCAAACGATACAAAAGCAACAATTCAAAACTACGTATACGATAATGACATTTACTTCCACGAAGATTATACCAAACAGTAATTGATAGAACTTTTGAAAAGTTTAAACATAAATAACCGGTCAAGTGCAAGTTGAACTTGCACAATTAATGTTCCATACGCTAATTGCTTTTAAAATAAAAAATTTTGTTACGGTGGTATAAAATGATCAGTGACTTCACAAAACACACCCCAAATAAGTTTTCAACAAAGTTTGTTTCCAATCTTTACTGAAAACTGATGACCTTGAAATTTTGTTTTGTTTATATACCAGATAAATTATTAAAGGTAATGCACTCAAGATAATTTTCGTTCAATCTATACCCCGTGGAGAATATTCCACGGTAGGGGGACAGCGATTTTTCGCGATTTTTTAAAAATAATACAAACAAAAGTGTGCGCAAGTATTACATTATACATATTTTTTACTCGTGTTTTCACAAGCTTTCATTTGACACCACACTCTATGACCTAGTAAAAAAATTTTTTTTCACTTCCAATTTAACCCCTCGAAACTAACCCCCTTAAGTCAAAATTTAGCTTTCAAAACTACACGGCTCTGATGAGGCCATCAATTCCTATATTAGTACCAAATTTCTCTACTTCCTACGTCAAATAGTTTCGGAGAAAAATCGGGTGTGACAGACAGACACCGAAGTGTCCTTATAAGTGTTCCGTACGGAACACTAAAAAGGAATATGGGGCATCTAGTTTTGAGAAATCCACCATACCATTGTATATTTAATCCTATAGAGCATATTTGGCATCAATTGAAATCTGCCATTCGTCCTAATAATATTTGCTCCACTGTTAATTCCAGTGTACTGAAACTTATGGAAACCGAAGTTTTTAATATACCTCGGCAGAGCTGGGCGAACTCTGTCATACATTTTGAAAAAGTTGAAAAATCATATATCCATATTGCAAATAATGTAGAAAAACTAATAATTAGAACCGATGATAATGATAGCGATACTGATGATATTTTAAGTGAATACTGTAATTAATTTTAATGAGTAAAGTAATAATTTGTATTTGTAATAAAAATAATTGGTAATAATAATAAATAAACATAAATAAAAAGATTGTTTAATGTCTTTCCAAAAACCAAAATAATTAAATTCTAGGCAAAGTATGGACCTGTTCAATCATATTTGAATTTTACAGCTTGCACTAATAGGAATCAGTTAGTTACTTATGGACGGACTTTGCCCACGAAATTCATATACTGCTGATTTACATAAAAATGGACTCTTCAAAGTTGTCCAATATGCTGACGATTTCTCTATTTAGATTGGTAAAAAAAAATCATCCTGATACTAGAATGTCTAACGGTTAATGGTTTTCAAGTTTCTGTGGAGAAAACTAGATTGTGTTTTCTAACACTACGCATAATATTTCAAACATAACCAGTATATTATTAGACAATCATCAACAACCAATTTTTAGGCTTGGTCTTAGACAAAAAAATTAAGATGGCACAAACATATTGATTATATCATATGTGAATGTGAAAAAGGGCTGACTTTTTTAAGATCTGTAATAAAAACATAAAGATATGGTCCTTAAAAGTGAGATCATTGAATCGTATCGAAGCTTTCAAGCTATGGATAATGTGACGTTTGCTACGAATTTCTTGGACAGAACACCTAACCAATGAAGAAGTGCTTCAAAGGGCCGAGGTGGAGAGGCCACTATTTAATATCGTAAAAGAAAGAAAAGTGTCTTATTGGGAACATATACTAAGGGGTGACTCACTCGCTACTCGATTCCAAAACTTATTCTTCAGGGAAAAATTGAGGGTCGGCGAGGACCCGGTAGAAAGCAGCACTCGTAGCTCCGGAATATCAGGGACTGGTGTTGGAGTTTCGGACGGTGCGTCCATTTTTCGACTAGAAGAGAATAACAACCTCAATATAAACTGAAGAAATGGTATCCCTTCGTGTGTGAATATATGGGGCAGGAAGAAGAAAAGAAGAAGAATAAAAACATGGTGGAGATGTGATGTCAAAACAGCACTTATACTTTATAAACCATGCATTAGGTCTGTTCTGAATTATGGATGTACAGTATATGGTACAGTATGCAGTAAACTACATAAAAAAGTTAATTGCATACAATATAAAGAAATTCGAATCTATCTGGGAGCCATGAAATCCACTCCAACTGAAGCACTTTTGGCACAGGCCTTGAAGCCACCTCTAGACTTTAGAAATTATTTTCCTGGAAATTCATATACAAACATAAATCATTTGACTCCAGTCTATTGTCAGAAATAGTAACATCTAACACGGAAAATCGCACTAATAACTATTGGGTTCATAAAAACTCCCCACCTTTATGTTTCAATTTTCAAAATCCAATAAAGAACTAAAAAATATTCTGAACATTTTTCCCAACTAGAGGTTTAAAGATTTCTGCAACTTAGCTCAGAATGTGAGGCCGACAATTCCAACCTTTATTCATCATCTTAGCGTGAACTGCAATTTTACACACATATACCTAGATACGTCGAAAGCGGAGCAAGGGTGTGGGCAAGCTTTCTATATCATTTTCATTAAAATAGAATCAAAATTCAAACTGAATCCTGCCTTGTCCATTTTCACCTGTGAAGCCATTGCGATTCAATCGCTTGGTTTTTGCGGAAAATTATACTGTAATAGAATATTGATAACGGATTCACTACCAGTAATCAAAGCCTTAGAAAATCTCACGACCTGGAGCCACAGAAAACTGTATATCCTATATGAAATTAAACAGATATTAAGAAAACTTACTCTAACCAGAAAAGAGGTTATCCTTATGTGGGTTAAAGTTCATACTAGTTTTATGCGTCACGAAAAGGTTGACCAACTGGCGAAGGAAACAATTGTTGATGATGAATATTTCCAGATACCTATATAACTACAAGTAAAAAAATCATGATAGCATGTGAAAATATATGGACAAACTAGAGTAGTAATACATATTATGTTTAGATCTATTAAGAAATTCCAAATAAATATTGACCCAATCAAATAAACGTAAGAAAACTTAAATTTGGCCATGCATCTTAAAAAAATTAATATCATAGAAGCCGACTTATGAGAGTTATGTGAAACTGTTGGAGACTTGAATCATATGTTTTTAGAATGTCGCAAATATAGTAATGGTCTATACGCAAAAAATTAATAAAGAATTACTATACATTAGGATAGTGAAACTTTCTACATGTACTTACATTTTTAGATAATTTTCAAAGTCAAGGGATTGTCATGTCTTTTTACACGAAAACAATATTAAACCACAGTAAACATAAAACACAGTAGCGATGCTCAAGAAAATTTTTAGGTCCTGTTTTTTTATCACGCATGCGTCTCCTATCATACCAACAACATGGCTGCCAGCGCGATCGCGGGTTGTGTTTACATTTGGATCTGAAGGCGAATCTTTTTATAACGTACCTCGAAATTCATTATTAATTATTTTCCAATAAGTAAATGACTCGTTTGACGTATAATTGAAAATAATTATAAATAACCGGTCAAGTGCAAGTTGGACTTGCACAATTAGTGTTCCATACATTGATTGCTTTTGAAATAAAAAATTTTGTTACGGAGGTACAAAAAGATCAATAATTTCACAAAAACACAGTTTTCAACAAAGTTTTTTTCCGATCTTTACTGAAAACTGATGACCTTGAAATTTTTGTTTCTTTTTTATATACCAGATAAATTATTAAAGGTAATGCAGTAGTGATAATTTTCGTTTGAACTACGAGGCTGGTTTGAAAAGTCCGTGCAAAGTCCGAGAGATGGCAACACCGGCGCATATCGAGGTCATGTTTAGTTAGTAGCATCTCTTGAATGAACGCACACCGAGTTTCAGCCATATTGGTCTATTTTTTTGTGTTTGGCATTCGTGTGAATCAAGGAAGTCGAGTGATTTTCAAGAAATGGACGAAAAAGAATTTCGTGTGGTGATTAAACATTACTTTATGAAAGGCAAAACGCCTCAGGAGACTAAAGAGAAGCTTGATAAACATTATGGTGACTCTGCATCTTCGATTAGAACAGTTTATAAGTGGTTTCAAAATTTTCGGACTGGCCATATGGGCACAAGTGACGCTGAACGTTCTGGACGGCCTGTGGAGGTTACGACTCCAGAAATCATTGATCAAATCCATGATATGGTGATGGATGACAGAAGAGTTAAGGTGTGTGAGATTGCTAGTGCTGTGGGGCATCTCGACCGAACGGGTACATAATATTTTGCATAAACATTTGGACATGAGAAAGCTATCCGCAAGATGGGTGCCGGGATTGCTCACGCTTGACCAAAAACGGAATCGTGTGAAGTGTTGAAAGGATGGTTTGCAGCTGTTCCAGAAGAATCCGGAGGACTTTAAGCGTCGTTTCGTCACTGTGGATGAAACATGGATACATTACTATACTCCTGAGACCAAACAACAATCTAAACAATGAGTTACCAAGGGGAATCTGCACCAAAAAAGGCGAAGACTGTTCCTTCGGCCGGAAAGGTTATGGCGACTGTCTTTTGGGATTCGCAAGGGATAATCCTCATCGACTATCTGGAAAAGGGTAAAACTATTACAGGTGAATATTATTCATCGTTATTGGACCGTTTGAAAACCGAGCTGCAAGAAAAACGCCCGCGATTGGCCCACAAGAAAGTCCTTTTCCATCACGACAACGCACCAGCACACACCTCAGCAGTTGTGGTCGCAAAATTAATGGAAATAGGATTCCAACTCGTTTCACGTCCCCCCTATTCTCCAGACTTGGCTCCCTCGGACTACTGTTTGTTCCCCAATTTGAAGAAATGGCTGGCAGGACAAAGATTTTATTCAAACGAGGAGGTGATTGCAGACACTAATGGCTATTTTGCAGACTTGGACAAATCCTATTATTCGGAAGGGATCAACAAACTAGAACATCGTTGGACGAAGTGTATAAGCCTAAAAGGAGACTATGTCGAAAAATAAAAAAAAGGTTTACCCCCAAACACATAAGTAGTTTTTATTTTTGCACGGGACTTTTCAAACCAGCCTCGTACACCATGGGGTGAATATTTCAGAATTTTTTCAAAATTTTTTGATCAGTACCTACATTTCGAGATAAGAAGGGGCAGCGATTTTTTTCAATTTTTTAAAAATAATAAAGGAAAAGTATGCGCAAGTATTACATTATATATATTTCTGAACTCGTCTTTTTACAAGCTTTTATTTGACCCCTCTAAAACTAACCCGTTAAGTCAAAATTTAACTTTTAAAACTACATGGCTCTGATGAAGCCATCAATTCCTATATTAGTGCCAAATTTCAACTTTCTATGTCAAATAGATTGTGACAGACAGACAGTACGGAACACTAAAAAGATGTCAAGAGGATGTTTTTGTTGTGCGATTAGTGCTTGTAAAATTTATTTGACATCTCCAAGGGAGTTAGTTATTTAGATTTCCCAAAGATCCTAGAAGATAATTTGTTCATAATTTTTTATTTCTATTATGCAATATATTATATAAATATTATGATAATTGTGTTTTCAAATTAGAGATACATTTTATTTGTAAAATAGTTGATGTTTCATTATTGTTAAGTATTGGTTTATGTTATTCCACTTGTATTCTTTTTTCTAAATTCAGGGCAGAATGTTTGCTAAACTAATAGACAAAATGTCATGAAAATTTTACACGAATCTTCTGAGAGTTGACACTAACTGAAAATCATATGATTTTTTTGTTTGTGTTACCATCTCTCGGAAAGTCTCGAGACTTTTTAGCCCATGTAAATATAATTATATAATTAACTAAATGTTTTCCGTCATTATTTTGTCTGTTAACGAATATTTTACATTTTAAATATTATGTTACTGTTAAATGTCAGCTTTCAACTGAGGCTAGATGTGAGCCAATTCGACTTGTATTACCTATAGCTATTTAACGAGAAAAAGGATCAATATTTTTTCGACAACCATCTAAAAATATAAAAAAGATAGCATCTTTACTAAGGTAAAAATCTGGACAACTAGTCTTAATTTAATAATTAACTTTGCAAATATTTTCTTTCAAGTACAGTTCCACTATTTAGATGGCAGCTAGAGGAATGGTCTAATTGTGTATATAAATATTTTCAGATGCCATCAGTCAAGTCCTATCAGCACCAGCAAGACTAAAGAATGTCAAAATATTATACACAGTTAGGGAAAATTATACAAAAAACATTGAAATATCATAACTTTATGTAATCTTAATCAACGTGAAATAATAAAGTACAAACTCAAATATCCTTGTCCCATTAAAAATAAATACTTAAATCAAATTTCCCGGAAAACCAGGCTAACGTTCTCCCTAATTTTCTATGTAGTTTTATATATATTTTATATTATAAATACGAAAAAATCCCACCTAAAATAATAACTACCTACAAGCTTTCAAGTATATTTGTACAGTGTAAATCTAATTATATTATTCATTTAAAAGAAAATCTATTCATACCTAAAATCCCTTAACACTTACATTCAACTTACACACATACATTTTCAACATATGTATTATACCACGTGACATAACTCAATACACACGTCAACATACCCGAATGCAAAAATCCTTTTTGCATCAGCGCCTTTTCATTCACATCGCCGAACACAACCTTTTACTTAACCTGTCAAAAGTGACAGCTTTGTGCGAAGTCAGGGTGGGCCATGAACGCGTATAAGGGCGCATAGCTTGCCCTTTTGGGAAAATATGTCAATCAAATAGTGTAACAGCTTATTTAAAGGGCATCTGTTGAACGATTTCTGCAAATGGACAAAAGATCTGTTGTGCGGTGTTATTGTGCAACGATATGTCACTGATACGTCCTGATTTTCGGATCTCATTTTAATAAATGCTGCGTTCCAAAATCGATTGTTTCCAAGCACGTTTTGACTGATTAGCCACATAAATACAATTTCTAAAAACAAATAAACAATGCTATAAATGTTTACTTGACATGAGTAATGACACCATTTACAAGTCCTTTTGCAACACTACTATATTCTACACATCTAAATAAATATAAGGTGTTTCTGAAAGTAAACAGGACTTCCCAAAATCAAAAAAATAACTTATTACTTTGGCAAAATTCATTTATTATGTTCAAAATAGTCCCCTCCGGACTCGATATAGCGTTTTATATAATCAATAAGTATGTTAAATGAGTTTTTAGGCTCATATTTTGAGATGTCCTTTATTATCTTAGTCAGCGCCTTTTGGATGTCCCCGTGTCGCACGAGCCAAATGAGGTTGATACGATGATTAAAATACCGTTTTCGGTTAAAAAATTGGCAGTTAACGTCGAACGATGGGATGTTGCATTATTGTGTTACAATCGCCGACGTCCACTTTAGTGATATTGTGATTGTACACGACAAATACGCGACAACAAAGTCTTCATAACACCTAGATAATACACAACATTAACGGTTTGACCAAGTGGAACGAATTTCTTGTGCAGTTCTTCTTCTTATTCGTTTTGGACAGGTCGACTTCTCTTTTGTATTTTTAGCCTCCAGTGTATGATAAGCCTAGTCCATCTTGTATCATTCTGTCTGACAACATGACCTGCCCAAGCCCATTTTATTTTAAGCGATATCACTTAACTATTTTGTAGTTTTACATTTTTTTTTTCCGAAGTTCTAGACTAAGATCGAATCTAGTGAAAAGATTTTTAATGATCTAATCTCTATTTTTGGATTACACTGCTATTAGTTAGTGTTCCCGGGTATTTAAAAGACAAAACATGCTGAATTCTGAATAAATATTTTCCAAGCCTTTATATTTTTTTTTTATGAATAATGTCTTGTTATAACGTGAGAAAGTCTAATTCGATATTTATTTTAGATCTGCATGTTGTAAGGGGAGTAAACCATTTTACGGATTTTCTTTTTTTTATAATAAAACTTTAAATTAAAGAATAACAAAAAATTCATTTTTTACGATACAATAATAAAATTAATAAAAACTATCCTTTTTGTGATGCTTTTGTTACGTTAATTTTTTTAAAATTAATTATCAATGTCAAGTGATTATTATAAAAACCTATGTTACTCTAAAATTTACGATAAAATTACCAAGTTAGAAAACACACCATGTGAATGGATTTCATTCAAAATTTGTTGACAATTTGACCGAAAAAGTTGACATAATTTTGGCAAAAGTTGTGTAAAATTGGCCCGTAAGTAGCCATGACATCGCCAAGGGCTAAGCATCCATCGCTGAACAGTGTTAAATCATTTAGAGAAAGCTGGCTATAAAAAGGAATTCAATGTTTTGATGCCACATGATTTGACGCCGACAAATTTACTCAATCGAATTTCCATCTACGAATCTCTAACGAAATCGAGCCATTTCTGAAGCGATTAATCATGGGCGATGAAAAGTGGATCACGTAAGACAATAATGTGAGACCAAGATCATGGTCTTGTTATAAAGTGAGAAAGTTTAATTCGGTATTTATTTTAGATCTGCATGTTGTAAGGGAAGTAAACCATTTTACGGATTTTCTTTTTTATAAAGTAAAAATTTATTCTAAATTGAAGAATAACCAAAAATTCATTTTTACAAAATAATAAAATTAATATAAACTATCCTTTTTAATAATGATTTTGTTACGTTATTTTTTTTTTAAATTAATTATTACTTAATCACGTGTTTGTCTATTACAAAAAACTACTCTAAAATTTACGTACAAATTACCAAGTTAGAAAACACACCTTATGAATTGATTTCGTTCAAATTTTGTTGACAGTTTCTTTCAAGAAAACATCACCATGCCTAAATTTTTAGAACCCAATTAAATAAATATCAAAAACAACCTTAAAGCTTTTGAACTTCGAATCAAAGCATTTTCTACCTGACTTCTTTTCGTAAATTGACCTTTGGACCGTAACTGCATTCGTATCAAAACTAATAATACAAGCGTATGAACACTTCCAAATAAATACAATAACAACAAAAGGGCAGGAGGTTAGAAGTCATATTCAAAAAGCGAGGTTATTAGACTATTCAATAACAAAGAAAGCTATGTTCCAGATTGAATATTATGCTGTTTTAAAACAAAAATATTGATTTTTGTATCTGGTGCGAAATACTATTTTGGTGGTCGAGAATGAAAATTAAATATTTCGCGTATGGGTTGCAAACAATATTTTTCATACAACCATTGTGTTTCATCATAAATACGATACTAAAAAACAGTTAGTTAATTACAATTTTTTTTTAAAGCGTTTTATTATCATAGCTATGAAGTTGGATTACTGAATTCAGTAGCAGATATTTTTGACTGTAAAACAATGTAAACTGTTGAAAATGACAATGAGAACAGATATATCATATTTCGTCATTTTAAATCTTCTTTCTGACAAACTTAAGCGACAATACAGAAATACAAATGCGACGTATATTCTTATAATTTTTCAGTATTTTTAGATTTTTTTAGTTACGGGTTTTTCATATACTTATCAGCGTGGAGACATTACTAAAATGACTGCAATGACACAGAAGAAAATGGCTCTTTTTTAAGTTTCTAATACGAAAACTAATACCGTTTCTAAGGTTATATCGACGGGTATTCGTAATACGCGACTCTATCCAAACCATAGACATAGAGGATGGACTGAGTGTTCCGTATCCCTCTGTGAAGTAAATAAGGACGCAAAAGTGAGACAGACAAGGCGAATCAGCGGCCAGTAGCTGTCTCTTTTTAGAATGCTAAGCTACGGCGCTCTTGAAAATAATATTTCTAAGTGTTCTGTTTGAACTAAAATTGGGTGGGGGCTTTTCTCGCCTTGAATTCTGTCTCGCAGTACTGCGCCTTGTTTATTACAGGCCTACAGAAAAGAGACAGGTATTGGCCGCACAGTCGCTTTGTCTCTTTCTAAAGAGTGGTCAATTTTGTGAGGTTAATGGTCAGTCCATCCTCTATGTCTATGGTCCAAACCATATAGCTGACATATGTTTTTCTTCTTCTTCTTCCGGCTTATTGCTAGGCACTATTGCCTGTTTCTTTGTTCTCTGTTCTATAGATCGGCGCTCCATCTCTTTCTTGGACGTCCCATTGATCTTCTTCCATTCGGTGACTTGTCTCTTGCTATCCGTACTATGCTGTTATTTGCCATTCTTCCTATGTGTTGATCCCATTCCACTTTTCTTCCTCTTATCCAGTGGTTGATATTTTCTATATTACATGTGCGTTTTATATCTTCACCCCTTTCAGTCTCCCTCAGTGTTTTGTTTGTATATCTCCTAAGTATTCTCATTTCGGTTGATTCGAGAATCCTCTCTGTTATACTTGCATCAGGTCTTGTTTCGGATGAGTAAGTCATTACGGGTTTTATTACGCTCTTGTATATTCTTGTTTTGGTCTCCACGGAGAGGAATTTATTCCTAAATATGGTATCATTAAGGCATTCCGCTATCATATTGGCATTGTTAACTTGATGTTTTACTTCTTCCTCGATTTTTCCGATACTAGATATTTTGATGCCCAGGTAATCGACCTCCATCACATGTTTTATTGGTTTATCTTCCACCAACAGCTTGCACCTAATCGGCTCTTTTGCTATTACTATTGTCTTGATTTTTTCAGTTGAGATTGACATATTATATTGTTTTGCTGCTATGTAGAATTTGTGTAGCAGCCTTGGCAGATCGTTCTCGGTCTCAGACATTATTATCGCGTCATCTGCATAACATATGTGGTAATTTTGAGTTCTCTGTTACCCATTCTATTATTCTACCTTTCTTTTGACATTCTTTATAATTTCCAAATCCATGACAATATTAAATAGAAGAGGACTTAAAGAGTCTCCCTGCCTGATTCCAGATTCATAGTTGATTGGTTCTGTCATTCCTTTGCTAATCTTGCTACTACTTTATTGTCTTTATATTTATTC
>CM032451.1:48713464-48763546 GCA_019049505.1 Pachyrhynchus sulphureomaculatus | reverse complement strand
TTCGTGCAAAATATGACCAACACGTTCTTTTGATATCTTTAGGGTGTCAGCTATCTCACGCAATTTCACTTTACGGTTATCCAAAACAATTTTGTGGATTTTTCTATGCATTCCAGTATAACCACCTCATTTGGGTGTCCAGAACGTTCAGCATCATTTGTGTCTGTGCGACCGCGTTTAAATTCAGCATACCAGTAAATGATGAATGATTTTCCAGGGGCAGAGTCCCCGTAACATTTATCAGGCCATTGCTTTGCTTGAATGGTATGTTTTCCCATCAAAAAACAGTGTTTAATCAACACACAAATTCGATTTTTTCTATTGTTTTAAAAAAAAAAATCAAAAGTAGCGCCACTAAAACCACTGTAACTTGTAAACTATTCATCGAAATGTCATGAAATTTTGAGACTTATCGCTTGAAGGTTGGTACTTCCTAAACATCATATGGATTTCTTGAAAAGGGCGACATCTATGTGTCAGACCAAAAACTTTTCAGCCTACGTGTTTAGTTCGGAAAAGTTAGAAAAAGAGTTTTTTATTTCCCTATTTTGCACAATAATACTATGAAAGTACACACTGTTTTTTCTAGAATTAATAGTCATATAACACTGAAAAATAATGTAGAGGTTGTTCCATTTAAGAAATGTAAATGTGTGTCCTATGTCAAAACCACGATGAGCGATTGCTATACTATTAAAACTATACAACATTTATCGATATTTTATTTGAAGGGATATAGCTACCATAAGTTCTTTTTTCCTGTAAGTAACATATCGTTCATTAAGAGTTATCGATTCAACAAAATGACACACTGTTAACATGCGACTATATCTTTAGTGATTTAAGGATCCTGAAATGTGAAAAAATTCAAAAATATCGGAGGGTTTTTATCGCGACTACAAAACGTCTTTAACAAGGAAAGTAAAAACTTATCTTATTTAACTTTTATATTGAAAGTATTTTGTGAAATAATATATTTTAATGGATACTATATCCTGTATCAATCTTCAGTTTTACATTATATTAGGCCTCGTTTATTTTTTCCGCATACAGCGGCTCTTTTCCATCCGATAAAACGTCTGTCAACTTGGAATGAAATTAAATGAGTTTCAGCTAATAAATATTAAAAGACTTGAAAAAACATGTCAAGTTGACATGTTGCCGATAGTTGTTAACCGAAGAGTTGAAAGACCACCGTGGTAACATATGCCGAGAAAAGGAATAAAAGAAACGATAGCTGTAGTCGGAGATCTTGTATCAATATGAATACAAACTGAGAAAAATGACAGCTATAACAAATGTAAAAATATTATTATAATTACTTGAAGCTTTTAAGTTAAAGTTTTTACCAACTTGATCCTATTAGCTAATTGCAATAAATTTTGTTTATTTGTTTTACCTCATTCACAAATTAATGACAGTTACACTCAAAAATCATCAATAGGCAGATATGACAGGGTAGGACTATAGCTTTAGTAATTTAACATACACTCTGTCAAGTAAGAACGTGACTGCTCGTATTCTTGAAAAAATATACTTCGAGAAAATTTTTTGCCATCAATGTATTCTTTGGTATGCTAACAACGGCGCAATTACCTTCTTAAGTTGTCCAATCACCTCCAGTATCAATAATCGCCTGATATCTTCGAGGCATGCTGTCGACGAGATTTTCTGCATACTCGGGCAATGATTGCCAAATATTTCGAATGTCGCGAGACAACTAAGTAAAAGTTCTCAGAGTCTTTCCTCTGAAGTTTCTCTTCACAAGGGACCAAACGTTTTCAATAAGATTGGCGTCCGGCGATTGTGAGGGCCACTATAGTACGTGTATCTTATCGTGTGTCCAAGCGAGCCGGTGTTATTTTCGCCCAGCAAAAGGTTCTTCAACGTGCTTCGAAATTTGACATCATGGGCACGAAGATGTTGTCGAATACTCTCATGGGACACATTCAAACCCGATTTTCTTAATTTTGCCGCTCCTTCACACCGCGTCAGTTTCGGGTCCCGTGAAGACACGATTCGTTTTCCCATTTTCGGACTGACTTTGCCTACCGAGCCACGTTTTGGCAAGTCATCGACAATTCTTTTTTCGTTAAAACGATTTACCCACTTCTTCACAAACGACAACGACTTTTTAATATATTTAGCGGCAGCCAAATATATCATTTTAGGCCCCTTTGGTTGGGAACAACGAAAGCTGCCTCGAGCCGACGCGCTAACAAGTAACTCATTTTAGATTTTACGTAATTTCGACGAAGGTTGGGAATCGACTGAAATGTTTACTAAAATGCGTCGTAGCCAAAGGTTCCCTATTCCGATTTCTTTTTGAATTGCTAGAATCGCTTCTACCGGATATGAATTATCACCGACACGTTCTTATTTGACAGAGTGTTTGTACATTGCTTTAAAATTTATTATATTTCCAGGAATAAATCAGGCATTTTTGACTTACACCGCTGCATTACACTAGTCAAATAATCTCTCCTCGAGATTTTTGCATATTGTCACCTTTTGTGTTCACTAAATCACGAAAAATCTAGTTTTCCATTTTCGTCTGTCTCTCGGTCTGCCTGTATCCTTCAAATGGAACATATTAAGTCTTCTTCAGAATATATAGAAACGAGGAATCTGAAAATTATGTTATTTTTCCATTACTTCTAGTTGTTACAAACTAGCAATTGATACAACTTATCAAAAGAACCGATAATAATTTTATACATAAAACAAAACAATTGAGTAAAACGTTTTTTTTTTTTGGAAAAAATTGACTGAAAGAGTTTTTCACAACATTTATAACAATATATTGCTCATGTCAATGAAAAAGATATCTGAAAATGACCCCCACCATGCGATGTTGCTACAGGAAGGTGAGTTTGCTCAATAATTTTCTGTGGCGTGCTGACTTTGCGTGGAAAATTTCAAATCATTTTACAGAGAATTTTTTGTGATTTATTTTAATTATATTTTGCTAATCAATTTATTGACATTTTAGTAAGGATTCCGAATAATTTTTAACAATAACAAATTGGAGAGTTTAATATGCATATATTAATTATTAAGCGAATTTCTTATAAATTGTTAAAATATTTCTTTGTGTTGTTTAATAATTTTATTTATATTTTTGTAAATTTTAATTAGGACTTACTTTATTTAATCAATAGAAAATAAATTCGATAGTTATAGATCTACTGATAATTTTTGAATTCACCTTCGTTACACGATATATGTTGATAACTATCGATAACCATCGATATATTGAAAAACATTTTCATCCCTAATTAAACATATTAAAAATGTCTCTATTGTGACTTTTGTAGCTTTAAACCCTATAGCGTGGTGGGTATAGAGCCTGTCAAGTGACCCGATGGTTGCTGGTTCCACTTCGGTGCTAGCGGCGTGGTGTTGTAGCGTTCTAAATTTTAAATTAAAAAGCACATATATACAACCTCTTGGCTAATCAGTTAAGTTAATGAGGCCAATAAAAAAAAAACTCTGAAACTTTTTTTTGACAGACGTATATGGTTCTAAATAAATTTGCTATAGAACAAGTACCCGTAGTTTCTGTTTTCGTTTCTATACCTTTATTATCTTTGTCAGTCTATCTCAGCAGCATATTCTAAAGGTTAACTAGTCTTCCATATTCTTAAGGGTTAAAAATAAAATATAAAATGAAATTCATATACCAGGTGTACAAGTATGAAATGCGGTTTTTTTTTTCTAAAAAACATGTTAAATTCGGAAGAATGATACGTGTGTGTGTGTGTGTGTGTGTGTGTGTGTTTGTGTGTGACTATGTGTGTGCGTGTGTGTGTGAGAGAGATTCTTACTCCCTAAAACGTTACTGCAGATTGAGGTCTTGCTTTCTAACGGTAAAATGGATAAAGACGTGTTGGATTTGAAGTAAACTTAGAAATCTAAGACATTTGACAAAGTTTGTGAGAACCACCTGCTGGCGAAACATGTCTCTTGTATTATTTTTAATAGTTTTTGCCGCAGTTAGCATTGTTTGCAAACCATCTTCCTTCAAAAATCATTTTTTTCCTCGCCACGCCATTGCTGTCAACGTCGGTATCCATTTTTCTTGTCTTTATCAGCAAAATAAGAGTTTATCGAAAATTTAATTCTTAGTTCAGGTTAGTTCAGATACTTAAAATACATATCTATCCTCATTTATTTACTATACAAATGCTACTTTACTACCTCTGTAACCGGCGAATATCAAAATTAAGTTTCTTGAGCTATCGCTCAAATATAAGCAAAATTTTATGGTTCTAGCATTGACAACATAAATTTTTAGTAAAGTAAACAAAAATTTGTCCAAAGGTAATGCTAGGAATTTCTGTAAAAATCTATCAATTTTCGGTTAACTTATCCTTCAAAATACTATTTTTTCGAACTTGACGAATAAATTATTCAAATATAACTTAACTTTTTTAAGATGTATTTCTCGTTTCTTTATTAAACTTTCGCTCACGTACTATTTGTCATAAATTATAAATAAAAAAAACCTATGTTTCCCATTATACCAACTGTGTTTGAAATTAATTATTGATTTAATTGAGTTTTTAGTTTAAGGTACACTGAGTCCTTTTCGTTTTTTTTTCTTGATGCGGCGGCCTCTTTTTAAGAAATAATCAATCGTTACAAATTTATTCCACGCCTCGGTACATTAATTTATATATTTTGTCTACGCCAGAGATTAATAAATTGATTTTTCTACTAAGTTTACACAAAATTTTCTTTCTCCTCTACAAGAATGGAATAATTGACAATTTTATTATCTGGAGAGAAGACTGTATATTTATTGTTTGCTATTAGATACTTTAAAGTAAAAAGTTTAATCGTGGCTACAATGAAATTGCGTACTAAGAATTCATACGTGAAAAAATGGACAAAATTAACACGTAGGCTGAAAAGCTTTTGGTCTAGCTACTCAAAACATTTTTTTTCAAAATTTGACTTTATTCGTTAATATAGTCTCCTTCAAAAGCGATACAATCAGTCCAACGCTTTTCTAACATTTCTATACCTTTCTTGTGGAAGGATTTGTGCTTGCCTTCAAAATAGGCCTCAGTAACGGCGATAACTTCTTCATTGGAGCCAAACCTCCTTCCCGCGAGCATTTTTCGAGGTCTGCGGATAAATAATAGTGGCTGGGGGCCAACTCTGGAGAATACGGTGGACGAAGAAGCAATTGGAACTTCAATTCATGCAATTTTGCCATTGTAACCATTGACATGTGACACGGTGCATTGTCTTGATGAAAGAGCACTTTTTTCTTGTTCATTTGAGACAGTTTTTTTTGCAATTTTTGCCTTCAAACGCACCAACAACTTTATATAATATTCGCTATTGATGGTTTTTCCCTTTTCAGCATAGTCGATAAAAATTATTCCATGCGCATCTGAAAATACAGAGGCTAAAACCTTCCCAGTCGACTGTTGTGTCTTTGGTCGCTTCGGGCGACTTTCACCGGCTGCTATCCACTCAGCTAACTGCCGATTCGATTCCGATGTGTAGTGGTGAATCTATGGTTCATCCGTTGTCACATATCGCATGAAAAAATCCTTTTTATTGTCCTTAAACAGGTCCCAACATCGCTCAGAATCATCAACACGTTGTTATTTTTGGTCGATTGTGAGCAAACACGGTACCCATTTCTAACAGAGTTTTCTGTTGCCCAAATGTTTATGCAAAATACCACACCACAGAATAAATAAACAAGTAAAACATTGGGAAGCAATATTCGAAAGAGTACTCATAGTAGAACTGAAAAATGGAAAAGTAGAGATAATCACAGTGATAGCGGTATATGTGCCAGATGAAAATGAAAAGACCGAACAAAAGGATAAATTTTGGGAAGCATTGAGTACAATAACGGAAGAAGCCAGAGGAGGCTGTATATTGCCGGGGACTTTAATGCTAGAGTAGGCAGAAGAAACAATACAAACACAACATCAATAGGACAGCACGTAAAGAACTTAAAAATAATAATGGAGAATGGATGCCACAGAAATAAAGAGAAGGCTGAGAGTACAAGCAATTATGGAATATATACAACAAAGACAGCTGGCATGGTGGGGACATATACAGAGAATGAAGAATGTTAGACAGGTGAAACAATTGCAAGCCTGAATTCAGGGAAAACAGAAGCGTGGAAGTCCTATACAGACCTGGAATAGGAGTATTGGAGGAGGTATACTTAAGGAGAACGGAAAATCCTGGAAAGGAGCAGCGAAAATGGCAAAGAATAGAGACAGATGGTAGAAGTTTATATGTGGAGAATGAGAGGAAAAAAAAAGGAGAATGTATAACTGACCTACAGTCCCTGGCCAAATTATTAGACGCACTGCAAGATTTCATGTAAAATATTAATTACCGAGTGATATTGTACCGTTTTATTATTTTAAATTGATTTGTTTTTTATTTTTATAATATCCAATCAATTACCTATTTATTTGACATAAATAAAACAGCATTAATTTAGAAAAGCATAAGTTTATTAAGTTTTAAAGAAAAGTGAAATTAATGTTAGTAAAAGTCAATATTTAGTTGAGCCACCTTTAGCTGCTATCAAAGCTTTAATTCTGCGCGGCATGCTATCAATGCAAGATTGTACTGTCTCCTGCATTTGAGGATGATGATTCCACACATGAATAATCTTTTCTAGGAGCTGGGTTTTATTGGTAATCACATCTTTAGCCACTTCTCTTTTCATCAGCTCCCATACATTTTCAATGGGGCCAATCCAACAGAGGGATATTTTTTTCTGCCAAAAAAGCTTTAACAGACCGAGTAGTGTGGCAGGGAGCTCCATCTTGCATGAAAGTGAATGGTTCCCCATTTGGAAACCATTCTCTGAGCTGCGGAATCAACCGATTTTGTAATACTTCTTTGTACTGATCTTGCCTCATTATTCCTTTGACGACGTACAGACGTCCAGTGCCCTTGCCGCTGATGACTGACCAAATCATCACTTTGGTGGGATGTTTAACCGTCGGGACGACACAATCAGGATGAAACTTTTCTCCATGACGACGACGCACATACTGAGCTTTATTCTGCAAAATTTTGAATGTGCTTTCGTCACTGAAGCAGACCTGTCAAAAATAGGAAAAATATATAAACTTCCATGTTTATTTGCTTTATTTAACTGAAAATGATAATAATGTATCAATTATTGATTAAATTGCTGTATCTTACCGATCTCCAGAAGTCCACATCTTTGTCTTGCCATTGTTTGGCCCACTTCAGGCGCTTTGCTTTCATTGCAGCTGTTAACTTGGGCTTCCTGGCGGGGCGACAGGCCTTAAAATCTAATTCTTTCAATTTTCTTCGAACAGTGCGCTCAGAAGCATTTACGCTAGCATCCTGGAGTTGTGATTTTATTACCTTTGTGGTAGCAAATCTGTTTTCTACACAAATTTTTTTCAAACATCTCTCTGACCGTGGAGTGAAAATTGGTTTTTTCTACCGCATCTTTTCTTTCTTTTCGGGCTTAATTCCTTCCCTGACTCAATTTTCTTTTTTATGCGTCGTACACTAGCTTCAGAAACCTCCAATCTTCGTGATATTTCTCGGTTTGTAAATGTTTTCGCAATCACAAGGGCCTTCACTTCAGCTTTTTTACGTGGTGAAAGATCGCCTTTTCTACCCATAATGAAAATAGTCCAATTACTTTTTTAAAATACTGCATACAAAATAAACTAATAACTGAGTAGTATAAAACTGTTAAACAAACAATCACAGTCCATAAAGCCACAGAAACACGTCCGTACCTGACTCGATTCCGATCGCGACTGATACAGGTTTGTACTTCTTTACGTTCATGTATCACTTTGTCAACACAGTGTTGCCATATGTTAAAATTAAATACAAATATGTAGTCTACAACAATTCTTTTAAATAAAAATCAATAATATTGTAGTTTAAATATACCATTATTGCATAAAAACTCTTAAGAAACATAAAATTACTAAAAAAAATACAGTGCGTCTAATAATTTGGCCAGGGACTGTACACCATATGGTGGAAAGGATATACGATTATCTATATGTATATATATATATATATATATATATATATATATATATATATATATATATATATATATATATATATATATATATATATATATATATATATATATACATATATTTATATACATATATTTATATATATATATATATATATATATATATATATATATATATATATATATATATATATATATATATATATATATATATATATTTGAAACAGCCAGTACCCAAACTAAAAAAGACAGGAATTGTATACAAGATCCCTTGTCTGGATTGCCAACTTTCATACATTGGCCAGACTTCTAGATCACTCCAAGGGAGAATAACATCCCATAAGAGCGACTGTAGAAGGAGCACTCAATCTTGTGCCCTGGCACATCACTTTACACAGCACCACCACAGGATTAATTTCGGAGAGGCTGAAATACTTTACTCAGAGACCAACTACTACAGGAGGAGGTTTTTGGAGATGGTGGCCATTCATAACACACCTAATAATATGAACATCAAAACTGATGTGGACGCCCTTAGCGTCGTGTACTCTTACTTACTACAGCTATCTACCTCTCCGGATTCCCCCCCTGTTGACCACTAGTCCTTCCAAATAAACAAATTATTGAATAGATTCCTTTTGAAAAAAATTTTTTAAAAAAAAAATAAAAACCAAATAAAATAAAAGATTTTTATAATAAAGATTATTCCCTCGTAAAGTTCATAGTTGAGCCCCTTGTGGTACAATACGCAGACGCGAACTATCTGTCAAATGTCAAAAAATGCCGGGATTTTTCTAACCTCTCTCACTTTTTCGGTTCCTGAAACCACATGTTTCACTAGTAATGATTAAGAAAATGTAAAAATTTTTTAACAAGTTTTAAATATGTAGTCTTTTAGTTTTTAGTATAAAATTGTTTTTACAAGTTGTTTTGGATTGAACAATGCTTATCCTGGAAGATAACTCATGTTAAGTAAGTTTAATACTGTAATTTCTCTGTTCAGTGATACCAATTAGTTTTTTACCATCTGCTTCATTAATTAGCATAAATTTACTGTCCATTTTACTTGTAGAGTGTCCTGATGAAGGAAGAAATATATTCCGAAAGCTAGACTATTAACCAAGAGTTTTATTTGGCCAAAATCTTTTGACCGCTACCCTCACAATATTGTGAATTCTCTTTTTCACGAGTCGGTCACGACTACTTCTCCTGTCTTTTTTTATATATATATATATATATATATATATATATATATATATATATATATATATATATATATATATATATATATACATATATATATGACCAATACGTTCTTTTGATATCTTTAGGGTGTCAGCTACTCACGCAATTTCACTTTATGGTCATCCAAAACAATTTTGTGGAATTTTTTTTATGTTTTTCGGTGTAACCACCACATTTGGGCGTCCAGAGCGTTTAGCATCATTTGTATCTGTACGACCGCGTATAAATTCAATATACCAGTAAATGATGAGTGATTTTCCGTGGGCAGAGTCCCCGTAACAATTATCAAGCCACTGCATTGCTTGAACGATACTTTTTCCTTCTTTTTTTTTTTTTATGGGTCTAGCACACGTGCTGCAGGGAAGTCCCTAAAACGCTCCAGGAGCGGCACGAGTGCGGAAAAAGCGATTCACGTTGTTCTTGAATCGCTGTAAATTGTACTCGGTGGGAAACACAGCGCTGGGCAAATTATTCCAAAGGGATGACGTTCTCCATATAAAAGATTGCTTGAAAAGCGTTGTACGCGGAGTAACAAGCTGAACCTCATACGGATGTGAAGCACCAGCGCGACGTGTATTTCTAACATGCACCGCTTTGGGAGGAATTAAGCGGGCTACATCCTTCGAACACTTTCCATGAAAATACTTGTAGAACAGACTCAAGTCGCCAACCGTTCTTCGATGTTCCAGCGAATCAAGGCCGCCGGTCAATTCCGGGCCCCCAATCAGACGGACCGTTCTTCTCTGAACAGAATCCAACAAATGCAGTGTATGTTTGGGATCGGAGCCCCAAACGTGGGAGC
Source organism: Pachyrhynchus sulphureomaculatus (assembly GCA_019049505.1). Classification (NCBI taxonomy): domain Eukaryota; kingdom Metazoa; phylum Arthropoda; class Insecta; order Coleoptera; family Curculionidae; genus Pachyrhynchus; species Pachyrhynchus sulphureomaculatus. Next base: position 48,753,464 of record CM032451.1, on the reverse strand, counting down.
AGTATTCCATAGTTGGTCGAATTTGGGCTTTGTAAAGAATTAACAGTTGTTGTGGGGTGTAAAGCTTTCTGGTTCTAAATAATATTCCCAACTTTTGAGAAGCTCTCCTTGCTATGCCTGCAACATGTTCATGCCAAGACATATTTGCTCCCAAACTAACGCCCAACAAATTGAGCGACGATGCTAAGGGAATGGAGTGCCCCGACATAACTATGTCGGGTTCAGCAACGTTAACTTTTTTAGAAAAAACTGCCGCTTGGGTTTTTGTAGCGTTAAATTCCACTTAGTTACTGTCACCCCAAGATAGAATTTCTTCCAGGTCTTTGTTAAGTTGAACGACCTCCTGCTGTCTGCGGATATTCGCCTGAGCAGCCGATGTCCGAGCGTTCAAGGTGAATGAAGAGACAAGCGTACTGTCATCTGCAAAGCTATAGATTGGATTCCCGGTCTTTTCCAGCAGATCGTTAATGTAAATGAGAAAGAGAGTAGGAGACAGTATGGAGCCCTGGGGCCCACCGGCGTTGATAGTGAGGGTGTTAGAAAGAAATCCGTCGATCGCCACTCGTAAAGAACGCTCTCTGAGGAAACATGAGAGCCACAAACAGAACCTTTCAGACATACCATAAGAGCGTAACTTAGCCAACAGTCCATCGTGCCAAACACGGTCGAATGCCTTGGATATGTCAAGAGCAACAGCTCGAGATTCTCCAAAGTGTTCAATTGCGTTGTTCCAAACATGTGTTACATAAGTCAGAAGATCTCCTGTTGATCTATGTTTACGAAAACCATATTGGTGATCGCTAATAATATTGAATCGTTCAAGATATTTTAGAAGATGCTCATTGATAACCTTTTCCATGACTTTCGATATTATTGAAAGCAGTGCAACTGGTCGGTAGTTATTTGGCAAGGTCTTCTTACCTTTTTTAGGTATCGGCTGAGCCGTGGCACATTTCCAGCAGGACAGAAATATTCCCTTTCTGTAGGATAGGTTAAAAAGTCTACAGAAAACTGGTGTTAGTTCCCTTGCACAGTTTTTGAGAACTATGGCAGGTATTTCGTCAGCGCCAGAAGCCTTCTTGGTGTCTAGCTTCATTAAAATACGCTTTATGATGCGCTGTCTGAAGACAACATCGGGCATCCTTGACTGCAATATGGGAATAGTAGGTGGTATTTTTCCTTGGAAATCGACAGTAGAACGCGAAGCAAAGAGTTCAGCCAACAAGTTCGCTCTCTCAACAGGTGTGGTTGCAATGGAATTATCTGGCCGTGTGAGTGGTGGTATGGTGGATTTGGTAAAATTTTGACTAACTGCCTTAGCGACTGCCCAAAAGGACCTGGAATTGTTGGGACAAGCGAAAAGTTTGTTTCTAATTCGTTGATTGTGTGCCTCCTTGGTTTCGTCGATAATTCCCTTGCATCTGTTCCGGGCATGAACAAAGATGTTACGATTTACGGTGTTAGGATTTTCACGCCATTGTCGGTAGGCAATATGTTTAGAAGCGACAGCTTCTTTGCATTTTCGGTCGAACCAAGGCTTACCGTTGGAGGAGCATTTCTTCGAAAAGGGGATGTAAGCTTCCATACCAGCCAAAATAACATCGGAGACCTCCCTGGCGCAGTCAGATGGGTTATCGGATCGAAAACAAATGTCCATCCAAGGGAAAGTTCGAAAGTATTCCATGAGATCTTCCCATTTAGCAGATTTGTAGTGCCAAATCTTGCGCGGCCTAGGCGCCTCTCTGTCACTGATTGGCAGGATACTCGATGTCGAAAGCAGTTTATGGTCGGAAGAACCTAACGGCGGATTTACGGTGACCGTGTAAATCTCCGGATTGGTGGTTAAAAACAGATCAAGAAGACTGGCGAACTCCCCGTCTCGATCAGGGATCCGTGTTGGTTCGTCAATAAGCTGAGTTAAGTCATAACTGATTGAGAATGATTCGGCTTCACGACCTTGTTCGTCGGTAGTATTTGAATATTTAAGCCAGTTGATATTGTGGACATTAAAGTCGCCCAGGATGGCAATCTCGGCACATGGATAGTTACTTTGTAAATGATCGATGGTGTCTGCAAGAGAAGCGAAAAGTGTTCGAAAATTGGTATCACTTGGTGGTCGATACAGGATACAGATGAACCTTGTGGTTTGTTGAGTCGTTATTTTTAACCACATGACATCAAAGTTTGGGGGCTCCAGAGCTTCTTCTCAACAAAAAACAGTGTTTAATCAACACACGAAATACAATTTTTCCACTGTTTTGAAAATATCAAAAGTAGCGTCAGCACAGCCACTGTAACTTATAAACTAATCTTCGAAATGTCATGAAATTTTGACAAGTATCGTTTAAAGGTTGGTACTGCCTAAAAATCGTGTGGATTTTTTGAAAAGGGCGATATCTATGTGTCAGACCAGAAACTTTTCAGTCTGTGTTAATAGAACAATGCAGGTGTTTGATACCGAAACAGATTTCTTAAAACAAGTTTTGAATAAAATTTATTCAAACTCCATCGAAAATAAGTTTATGATTTTTTTTATAAAAAACGGAAGTGTAGATTTTGATAAAATTTGATAAAAGTGTATCAGTATAAAAGGAACAATTTAAAATAAGTGACAACACAACTTACAGGAAGCCAACCTTTTAAAAATAAAATATTTCGAAAGGTAAGACTTGCGGGCAAATTTCGTTTTTCTATGCATACAAGCACCTGCTAAGTTTTTACAAAAACTATGAAACAATTTTTGGCACCAATCGTTTTATTGTTTCTCAAAATGTTCACACTTAAGATTTATACACTCTTGCATGCGTTCGAACCAATTCTAGAAACATTCTTTCCGCTCTGAAGTTGGTACCTCAAAAACATGGTTTTGGAAGGATTCAACAGCTTCTTGACGTAATGAAAACCGCTGCCCACGTATTTTTTTTGACATTCGTGAACAAGAAGAAGTTATTAGGCGATAAATCACGTGAATACGGGCAATGAGACATTAATTCAATGTTTTTCTTCGTCAAATTGACTTGACGTGCTGTGTGAGGGCTGGTATTGTCATGATGAAAAATGATGCTACTTTTTCGGTTGTTTTTCCTGTTTCGTCGATGACAAACAAATTGTTGTATACCCTTCAGCATTAACTGTTCTTCAATCCTCTAAAGCAATGGTTGCAACATGTCCAAAGAACTAAGCGATCATTTTCTTGGAAGTGATTCGCGAATGAACCACTTTTGTTGGATTCGGTTCATCTTGGAACACCCAAACAGTTGAGTGTTGCTTAGTTTTCTCTCATATGAATATGTCTAAGTTTCGCCTTCTGTTAAGATGTATACGTGCCTGTTTTTGAGTTTCTGTCAAATTACGCTGAATCCATCGGAAACAGATCTTTTCTAAATGTTCGTGCAAAAACGAATGTCCTGAAGTCTTCGATCTGCATAACGATGCCTTTCTCTCACGATAAGTCACATGCCGATCCTCTTAAATCACGCTGTGCACAACATTGATGTTTCTCGGAATAATAACCGATTTTGGTCGACCTTCACGAAATTCATCGCTGACAGAAGAACGACCATCAAGAAATTCTGCAAACTAATGGTGATTCATTGCCAAAAGTTGAACGAAACGATTGGAGGCATTGTTCTTGAGTTAGGCCTTTACCAAAATCGTAAAAAATCATCCAACGAAAACTTTCACGTGAAATTTCCATTCGTTCACAAAGTTCTTTTTAAACACTCACTGTAAACAAACTACTCCAATTTCTGAGCTTAAACAATAACAATAACAAATGTCAAATTTTACAATAATGGTAATATCACATCTCAAGGGCGCCATCTAGTGGTCGTTTGTAAAAACTTAAAAGACGGCCCTCATATTCTACGGCTCAAAGTACGCATCCCATGAAAACAATGTAAATTTTTGCGTGACCCCGTGGGGGAGTGGGATAGAATATCTCCCCCGGTACGTTCTGCCTGTCGTGGGAGGCGACTTAAAGAACAACCTAGATGGTAGATGCCCAGATCCCACCAGCATCGCCCGGTGTGATACCATCGCATCGGCTTAGGCTGCGTAAAGTTGCTTAACGTTTCGTGGTTGTGCCGATGTCCCGGACTGTGGGACCAAATAGCATGATGAGGCACCTGGATACAAAAAATTCCGGAAGTAAAATAGCCCCCCGTTCGGATCTCAGGGTGGGGGCTGGTTCAGGTGCGTCGATATGCAGAGATCAGAATTTTAAAGTGGATTTTTGCAACATACGAGGTTTAAACTCCAGCATAGCCAATTACCTTTATCCTGGGTACGACTTCTATTCCCGATTTAGGTGTAACTTTAGAATCTGTCTTTTTGTCAGAAGCGACCTCTCTTGCCAATGAGAAGAGGTTCTAGAACCCCCAAACTTTGATGTGATGTGGTTAAAAATAACGACTCAATAAACCACAAGGTTCATCTGTATCCTCTATCGACCACCCAGTGATACTAACTTTAGAACACTTTTCGCTTCTCTTGCAGACACCATCACCACAAATTAGCTATACAAATGCCGAAATTGCCATCCTGGGTGACTTTAATGTACACAACATCAACTGGCTTAAATATTCAAATACAAACGACGAGCAAGATCGTCAAGCCGAAGCATTTTCAGTCAGTTGTGGTTTAACTCAGCTTATTGACGAACCAATACGGATCCCTGATCGAGACGGGGAGTTCGCCAGTCTTCTTGATCTGTTTTTAACCACCAATCCGGAGATTTACACGGTCAGCGTAAATCCGCCGTTAGATTCTTCCGACCATAAACTACTTTCGACATCGAGTATCCTACTAATCAGAGACAGAGAGGCGCTTAAACCGCTTAAGATTTGGCACTACAAGTCTGCTAAATAGGAGGATCTCATGGAATATTTTCTAACTTTCCCTTGGTTAGACGTTTGTTTTCGATCCGACGACCCATCTGACTGCGCCAGGGAGGTTTCCGATGTTATTTTGGCCGGAGGCTTAAATCCCTTTTTTGAAGAAATGCCCTTCCAACGACAAGCCTTGGTTTGACCGAAAATGCAAAGAAGCTGTTGCTTCTAAACATCGTGCCTACCGACAATGGCGTGAAAATCCTAACACTATAAACCCCAACACCTTTGTTCGTGCCAGGAACAGATGCAAAGAAATTATCGACGAAACCAAGGAGGGGCACAATCAACGAATTAGAAACAAATTTCTCGTATGTCCCAATAATTCCGGGTCCTTTTGGTCAATCGCTAAGGCAGTCAGTCAAAATTTCACCAAATCCGTCATACCACCACTCACACGGCCAGATAATTCTATTGCAATGACACCTGTTGAGAAAGCGAACTTGTTGGCTGAACTATTCGCTTCACATTCTACTGTCGATTTCCAAGGAAAAACACCACCTACTATTCCCATAGTGCAGTCAAGGATGCCCGATATTGTCTTCAGACAGCGTATCATAAAACGTATTTTAATGAAGCTAGACACCAAAAAAGCTTCTGGCGCTGACGGAATACCTGCCATAGTTCTCAAAAACTGTGCGAGGGAACTAACACCAATTTTCTGTAGACTTTTCAACCTATCCTACAGAAAAGGAATATTTCCTTCCTGCTAGAAATGTGCCACAGTTCAGCCGATACATAAAAAAGGCAAGAAGACCTTGCCAAATAACTACCGACCAATCGCACTGCTTTCAATAATATCGAAAGTCATGGAAAATGCGATCAATCAGCATCTTCTAAAATATCTTGAAGGATTCAATATTATTAGCGATCATCAATATGGCTTTCATAAAAATAGATCAACAGGAGATCTCCTGACTTATGTAACACACTTTTGGAACAACGCAATTGAACACTTTGGAGAATCTCGAGCGGTTGCTCTTGACATATCCAAGGCATTCGACCGTGTTTGGTACGATGGGTTGTTGGCTAAGCTACGCTCTTATGGTATGTCCGAAAAGTTCTGTTTGTGGCTCACATGTTTCCTCAGAGAGCGTTCTTTACGAGTGGCAGTCGACGGATTTCTTTCTAACACCCTCACTATCAATGCCGGTATACCTCAAGAGTCCATACTGTCTCCTACTCTTTTTCTCATTTACATTAACGATCTACTGGAAAAGACCGAGAATCCAATCTACAGCTTTGCAGGTAACAGTAAGCTTATCTTTTCATTCACTTTGAACGCTCGGACATCGGCTACTTAGACGAATATCCGCAGACAGCAGGAAGTCATTCAACTTAACAAAGACCTGGAAGAAATTGTATCTTGCGGTGACAGTAACCAAGTGGAATTTAACGCTACGAAAACCCAGGCGGCAGTTTTTTCTAACTGCTGGAACATCGAAGAACGGTTGGCGACTTGAGCCTATTCTACAAGTATTTTCATGAAAAGTGTTGGAAGGATGTGGCCTGCTTAATTCCTCCCAGAGCGGTGCATGTTAGAAGCACCCGTCGCGCTAATACTTCTCATCCGTATGGTGTTCAGGTTGTTACTCCTCGTAAAACGCTTTTCAAATAGTCTTTTATATGAAGAACATCATCCCTTTGGAATAATTTGCCCAGGACTGTGTTTCATACCGAGTACAATTTACAGCGATTCAAAAACAACGTGAGTCGCTTTTTCCGTACACGTGTCGCTCCTGTAGCGCTTTAGGGACTTCTTCCCTGCAGCACGTGTGCTAGACCCATAAAAAAAAAATTATAAAATAACCGAAATTATTTTCAAAATTTTTAATTCTAATATTTAAACGTTTACTAAATTAATTATGCATTTGACTACTATTTCAAAAGATTTTTCTGAAATATATCTCCGAATCAGTACCTATTAAAAAGCTGTATAATCTGATAGGGGGTCGGAAAGTTGGGATACTAAATAGAGTAATTTGAAAAATCATCGTAGCACGTAACAAGTTGATATACGGGGACTTCTGACGGTTAATCTCGGGAACAGTTTGACTCTAGATTAATACGTTTTGCTGTTGGTTTCTCAGGGGGTGATGTCCTGTTATGAATATATTTAAAAGATGGTACTGATAATATTTCGAGGAGCATAATACAAAGTAAGAATCAAGCTTTTTAAACAGAGAGAACATATTTTTGGCAATTGTAGAACATTTTGTTACGGACAGAGCATACATGATGCAGGGACACCCCTAAAGTACTACAGAAGCAATGCGTAAAGTGCTACAGGAGCAATGCGTGTGAGGAAAAAGCGATTCAGGTTGGTCTTGAATCATTGCAAATTGTACTAGATAAAAGACACAGTCCTGGATAATTCATTTTAAAGGGATGAAGTTCCCGTCTTAAAAGAATTCTTACCAAGGAATGACAAGTGTATTCCTAGCATGCACCGCTGTGGGAGGAATTAGACGGGCTTCATTCGTCAAATACTTTCAATGAAAGTAATAGACTCAACTCAAGGTAACTGTTGGGTCTCCAATCGGGCAATAGCTCTCAAATAGAATCTAACAATTGTAGCTTATGTGTGACAGCCAGGACCCAAGCTTGCGAGAAGTATTCCATTGTTGGTCAAGTTTGAAATTTGTACAGGTTTCAGAGCCATAGTATGACATAATGCACATAACATGTTCATGTCAAGCCATATTTACACCCAAGTCAACGCCTAGCAAGACACGATGCTAGAGGGGTTCTGTAGTATTAGCTTTCGTAGAAAAAAATGGCCGTCTGGGCTTCGCAGTGGTACTTTACTTTTTCGTGTCTGGATATAGCTTCTCAGCCCACTAATGAGCCAAGTCAAATGCTTAGGGCTTGTTCAATCATAGGTCGTCCAGGATACAGTGAGGCTGTTCGGGCAAATTAAGAGATGTTCCATGTTTTGTGTTGTACCACAGTCGCACTTACCGTTAATGTCTCCAAGTAAGCCTCACTTTGTCAGATCTGTCTTACTGGGGTAGTTCCGGTTCTAATACGGTTTAGCGTTTTCCAGATTTTCCAGCTGCAGGAGGAATCCCTGGGCGCGTCTTTTGAGGGTGGGTAAGTGGCAGGCGGTTCGTCCAAGATGTGTTCGAGGAAATGGTATCTTGTTTTAATATCTGAGGTCCACATTGGCTTCCGAAAAGGGGGTGGTGCTCGTCAAAGGTTTGTTTGAATTTTTTGCCGAACTCGTGTGCTGCTCTCCGTGATCCGGAACGATCAAAATCAGCTGTGGTGTAAAGCTTTTCCAGTGGTGTGGGCTTCATACATCCTGTGGCCAATCTACACGTTACATTAAGGCTTATGTCGACTTTCTTAACGTGTACGGATGGAGACCACAGAGTGAATGCGTATTCGGCTGTAGAGAAAGAAAGTACTTGGGCGTTGGTCTGGAGCACTGTGGATTTGGCGCCCCATTTACTGTTTGTGGGTTTCTTTGGGATGTTATTTCTTGCAGCTTTTTTTTTTCTTTTTTTTTTATGGCTCTAGCTCACGTGCTGCAGGGAAGTCCCTAAAGCGCTCCAGGAGCGGCACGAGTGCGGAAAAAGCGATTCACATTGTTCTTGAATTGCTGTAAATTGTACTCGGTGGGAAACACAGCGCTGGGCAAATTATTCCAAAGGGATGACGTTCTCCATATAAAAGATTGCTTGAAAAGCGTTGTACGCGGAGTAACAAGCTGAACCTCATACGGATGCGAAGCACCAGCGCGACGTGTATTTTTAACATGCACCGCTTTGGGAGGAATTAAGCGGGCTACATCCTTCGAACACTTTCCATGAAAATACTTGTAGAACAGACTCAAGTCGCCAACCGTTCTTCGATGTTCCAGCGAATCAAGGCCGCCGGTCAATTCCGGGTCCCCAATCGGACGGACCGCTCTTCTCTGAACAGAATCCAACAAATGCAGTGTATGTTTGGGAGCGGAGCCCCAAACGTGGGAGCAGTATTCTATAGTTGGTCGAATTTGGGCTTTGTAAAGAATTAACAGCTGCTGTGGGGTGTAAAGCTTTCCGGTTCTAAATAATATTCCCAATTTTTGAGAAGCTCTCCTTGCTATGCCTGCAACATGTTCATGCTAAGACATATTTGCTCCCAAACTAACGCCCAACAAATTGAGCGACGATGCTAGGGGAATGGAGTGCCCCGACATAACTATGTCGGGTTCAGCAACGTTAACTTTTTTAGAAAAAACTGCCGCTTGGGTTTTTGTAGCGCTAAATTCCACTTGGTTACTGTCACCCCAAAATTGAATTTCTTCCAGGTCTTTGTTAAGTTGAACGACCTCCTGCTGTCTGCGGATATTCACCTGAGCAGCCGATGTCCGAGCGTTCAAGGTGAATGAAGAAACAAGCGTACTGTCATCTGCAAAGCTATAGACTGGATTCCCGGTCTTTTCCAGCAGATCGTTAATATAAATGAGAAAGAGAGTAGGAGACAGTATGGAACCCTGCGGCACACCGGCGTTGATAGTGAGGGTGTTAGAAAGAAATCCGTCGACCGCCACTCGTAAGGAACGCTCTCTGAGGAAACTTGAGAGCCACAAACAGAACCTTTCAGACATACCATAAGAGCGTAACTTAGCCAACAGTCCATCGTGCCAAACACGGTCGAATGCCTTGGATATGTCAAGAGCAACCACTCGACATTCTCCAAAGTGTTCAATTGCGTTGTTCCAAACATGTGTTACATAAGTCAGAAGATCTCCTGTTGATCTATGTTTACGAAAACCATATTGGTGATCGCTAATAATATTGAATCGTTCAAGATATTTTAGAAGATGCTCATTGATAACCTTTTCCATGACTTTCGATATTATTGAAAGCAGTGCAACTGGTCGGTAGTTATTTGGCAAGGTCTTCTTACCTTTTTTAGGTATCGACTGAACCGTGGCACATTTCCAGCAGGACGGAAATATTCCCTTTCTGTAGGATAGGTTAAAAAGTCTACAGAAAACTGGTGTTAGTTAGCTTGCACAGTTTTTGAGAACTATGGCAGGTATTCTGTCAGCACCAGAAGCCTTCTTGGTGTCTAGCTTCATTAAAATACGCTTTATGATGCGCTGTCTGAAGACAACATCGGGCATCCTTGACTGCAATATGGGAATAGTAGGTGGTGTTTTTCCTTGGAAATCGACAGTAGAATGTGAAGCAAAGAGTTCAGCCAACAAGTTCGCTCTCTGAACAGGTGTGGTTGCAATGGAATTATCTGGCCGTGTGGGTGGTGGTATGGTGGATTTGGTAAAATTTTGACTAACTGCCTTAGCGACTGCCCAAAAGGACCTGGAATTGTTGGGACAAGCGAGAAGTTTGTTTCTAATTCGTTGATTGTGTGCCTCTTTGGTTTCGTCGATAATTCCCTTGCATCTGTTCCGGGCATGAACAAAGATGTTACGATTTACGGTGTTAGGATTTTCACGCCATTGTCGGTAGGCAATATGTTTAGGAGCAACAGCTTCTTTGCATTTTCGGTCGAACCAAGGCTTGCCGTTGGAGGAGCATTTCTTCGAAAAAGGGATGTGAGCTTCCATACCAGCCAAAATAACATCGGAGACCTCCCTGGCGCAGTCAGATGGGTTATCGGATCGAAAACAAATGTTCATCCAAGGGAAAGTTCGAAAGTACTCCATGAGATCTTCCCATTTAGCAGATTTGTAGTGCCAAATCTTGCGTGGCCTAGGCGCCTCTCTATCACTGATTGGCAGGATACTCGATGTCGAAAGCAGTTTATGGTCGGAAGAACCTAACGGCGGATTTACGGTGACCGTGTAAATCTCCGGATTGGTGGTTAAAAACAGATCAAGAAGACTGGCGAACTCCCCGTCTCGATCAGGGATCCGTGTTGGTTCGTCAATAAGCTGAGTTAAGCCATAACTGATTGAGAATGATTCAGCTTCACGACCTTGTTCGTCGGTAGTATTTGAATATTTAAGCCAGTTGATATTGTGGACATTAAAGTCGCCCAGGATGGCAATTTCGGCACTTTTTTCAGAGTGGTCTTTATATGCGAGGGATCTATCGAGTGTGACCCCAAGGTACGTAGGTTTGTTGGTGTGTATAGGATGGTGCCATTCCAAACAACGATAAGCTTCCAATTCGTTATACGTGTCTGGAGGTGGAATGCACTGACCTGGATTTTAGAAGGATTAGGTTTGAGAAAGTTTTGCTATTAGTACTTAGACATTGCAATAAAGGCATTGTTTAGTTCTTCCTTCACTTTCTAGAAGGATTTCGCCTGTGCTATTACCGCCAGGTCATCTGCATAGGGGAAGTGCCTTGTGGATCGGAGTGTAGTTGGGTTGAGTAAAATTGGCACCAAGACACTTCCCTGGACTAGGCCGTTCCTTTGGATCCTCCAGCGACTTTTCGTGCCACACAGAATACCTATTTTGTAGCTGTGACTCTATTATTCTTACAAGCTGGAAATCCTTACTAGTTTCGTAGACACAATAGTTTTTTATGATTTACTGTGTCACAGGCGGCACTCAGGTCTACTAGGGCCAGGCCCATTATTTGTTTGTTACGGTAACCTTCCTCTATATACTCTGTGAGCGAGGAGATTTCACTGGTCTGAAGCCAGCTTAATGTGGGGTGATCTTTAGGTTTACAATATCTACTATTCAGATCAGCCTCTTATATAGTTTACAGAGGTGGCACAAAAGAGATATGGGACAGTAACTATTAGGAATGCCAGAATCTTTTCCAGGTTTCAGGAGGTCAACTACTTCGGGATCTTGAAGGTTCCTCGGCAGGTATTAATAAGTTGTAGGATCCAGTTTGTGCTCCCGAGTCAAAGTGCTTTATTTGTTCTACGCATATGTCGTCGACATCGGCTACCTTTCCATTTTTCATGATGTTGAGTCCTGCGTCTAATTCTTTCATTTAGAACGGGATTGTAAGACAGTTAGTTTCTGTCTCAATGGTGCATGAGAGCTTCGGTATCTGGCATTTTAAGGTTGGTTTGCCGTTGAGGAGGAAAACTTGATTGGGTGTTACTTTAGGTAGAGGATTACTTTGTTTTGAATCACCTTTAAGCTTATTAATCAGATTCCATGCTATTTTGCTGCTGTGTGACATGCCCGTTCTTTCCAGGGTTTCTATTCATTTTCTCTGCCGCGATTCGCTTATTGCTATCATTACCACAGAACAGCAAGCTATCGTTTCCTCAATGAACGGAACCTTTGCGTAGAGTTCTTCATATTTGGCCTTTAATGTCGTCAGAGAGCCATGGAATAAAGTTTTGTCTTCAGCCTCTAGGTATGTGCCACTTTGATACTTTTTGTAGGGTGTCAATAAAGCGTTTTCTGAATTTGGGTTTAAGTTTGCAATCTCTGCGCTGAGTTCCTTTGTGAAATCTGACATTTCTTTATTGAAATTAAACCTTCTTCGGAAAGATATTTTCGGGGTTTTAACGGCAGAGTAAATCTGGATACTGACGGGCCTGTATTTGTGTTTTTGAGAGGGCTTCATAGACATTTTTAATGCAGCAGTCTGCGATATTACTGCTGATAAAGCAGTTATCGGACTTATAACCCCGTTTTGGCTGGCCATTGGCTGAACTCGCTAGCGCACTTCCAGCAGGAATAAAATATTTCTTTTCTGTTGTATGACTGGAAATGTCTACAAAAACTAGTAAACGAAATAGCATATATACTGATAGCATAGAATATGTCTTGCTTTTACGACTTTGGTTATATGAGATATCGTAATGCTTGGGATTAGATGGGGCCAAATTGGAGTAAGTTTCCGATGGTTTGTCTATGATAGCACAAGGCATGTTTAGGGATTATTACTCTGCGAAATTATCACAATTGATTCATTTATCCCTATAGGACACAGCTAGTCCAAGTATTGAAACTAACTAATAGAGCTCAGATACTTAACTTCTTTAATCGTGGATAAGGCACCGTTCTACCTTAATAAATAGAATTGAAGTTCGTCAAATGCAAAACTAAAGCCTTAAAAGCCTTTAAATTTCCATACTGACCTAAGATAGATTTCACATAAACCTAATTTGACACCAAATTATTTTCTTGTAGGAATATATCAAATCTAAAGTTTACAACAATTCTCGCTCTCTTGAAGAATTAAAAAAAAAACAAGCGAGAAATCATAGTGATCACAGAAATGATGTGCCAAGCAGTGATCAATAACTTAATGGTCTATTTTTAAATAGACTATGGTTTGACATATAATAAACGTAGTTTTCACTTACGAATTTATATTTCTAGTATGAAGATTTTAAAATTAAACGTTTTTAGAGGATCTTCTATAGTATAAAAGAAAATATTTTGCTTCCAAGTCATTAATTTATTATACATTATCCAGCGCAGATTTAAAGAATAGAAGTATGCATAGTAGACGAAAAATACCAGTATAATAGTACAAAAAATATTTAAAAAATAATTTAGAATCCAAATTTTAACTGACATATATCTACCCAAGATTCTCCTCACTACAAGAATTATTTTGTGTGTTTACACAAAGCTTACCTTGTAATTTACATTGCCCATTGCAGATGTCTTATAATTTTGTTGCAGTTCTAAGGACCAGCATCCTGTCGGTCCTCAGCGGCACCTTATCATGAAATCTGCGTTCTGTAGTAGGAGAGTGTGTTACATCTTACTCTTGCTGTGAGAGATATGCATTTATGAATATTATGGAATATACAGGATGTTATTATATAATTTTAATTTATATAATTATTTTATACTTATTTTTGAGAAATAAATATCAGTGTCACTTTTTCAATCTTACATAACAAAAAAAAGAAATGTATATATATATATATATATATATATATATATATATATATATATATATATACATTCTCTCTATACTAGAGCTCGTCGTCCAGCTTAGGTAAAGAGGCACATCAAGTTCTAATATGAAACGAGATATGCATATTCTATATACACACAATTGGAGTAACTGCCGAAAGAATTCCTGTGCCGTAATGCAACATCATTTGAAAACAGAGCATAATTTTGACCATAACAACGCTAAAATTTCAGCTCACATATAAAGGGAGACTTTTTAAAGAAATGTATCATATAAAGAAGGATCCCAACTCAATCAACTATAAATCAGGAATTAATCAACTTAATAATATCTACATTAATATTATCGATGCTTATTAATCATTTACGACATTAATAATTAAAAATTTGCCACCTCTTGGTATAAAATAAGTACATAAGGTCTTTTCTTTTTTCAGTTCATTTGGAATTCACGTCAGTACATATGCACCGAGGCTCTCGTTTGTGTAGAAAAATCGCAATGTTGAGTTTTAATTTCGAGGACTAATATATATATATATATATATATATATATATATATATATATATATATATATATATATATATATATATATATATATATATATCAGTAGAACCCCGGTTATCCGAGGTAACGTGGGGGAGCACACTCCTCGGATAACTGAAAACTTGGATAATCCGGATACTTTAAACCGATGTATTAACGTTTTTAACATATAAATAGGCACATACATTATAAAACAGTGAAATAGGTATCTATGCGCTTCTGTTTCATATTGCATCTTCTTTTTCTCGCTGCAATGTTTCTCCTTCTAAGAAGAAGAAACAAATCCGCTGGGGTTGCCTCTGGTTGTTGTTCGATATACCTCAAAGCTTTTTCCAAAGAAGCAAAACCTTCTTAATGAGAGATCTTAGTGGGAGACTGTTCATCCACCGCCACTTCGTCATCGTCATCTGATTTTTCGGTTTCCTCAAAGGCATTCGTTATTTCTTTAATACTCATTTCTTCTTCTAAACCATCTGCAGTAATCCATTCAACAACATCTTCTCTTGTTACATTCTCGCAACCTTTTAATTTTTGCATTAATTCAAATAAACCTTTTCCTTCTTCTTCTATCTCGTTGTCAAAATTTGAACAGGACATTTCTCCATGGCTTCTCAATTTCAAAGCTAATTCATTTAATGGAGTATCATCTTCACTGTCATTATAGTCCTCAAAATCAATAACTTTTGAACAAGATTTTTGAATAGTGGTAGTAGGCACAGAATCCCAAGCTTGACTTACCCGGTAAATAACATTTTTCAGTGTAACCTTTCTCATCCCATTGATAATATCCTCCTTTTCTGTGTATTCTAACAAATGTTCAAGATATAAACGCCTATAATTTTTTTTAATGTTTTCGAGAATGCCTTGATCCATTGGTTGCATTATGCTGGTTACATTTGGAGGAAAAAATTTTAGAACAATTTCGCCCACATGAAGTCCTTTTCCAGGGTGAAAGGGGGCATTATCCATTAACAAAATTACTTTAATAGGAAGACGGTTTCTGTTCAAAAATTTAGTCACAGATGGCACGAACTCTTCTTCAAACCAGTTAATAAATAAGGTCGCATCCATCCATGCGCTTTTCTGACTTTTGTAATAGACTGGTAGGACTTTAGATGAGATGTCTTTTAAAGCTCTTGGACGTGCAGACTTGCCAATCACCATCAGTGGGATTTTGTGTTCGCCAGATCCATTGGATCATACCATTATAGTTAATCTTTCCTTACTCCGTTTGTCTCTAGGAGTTGATTTTTCCTGTCGACATGCCAATGTTTTTGATGGAAGCATTTTATAATTCAGACCAGTTTCGTTACAGTTGTAATTTTGATCACATGTGTATCCACAATCTTCGATTTGCTTTTTAAAGTTCTACTTAAACTTCTCAATTGATGAGACATCAGCAGAAAGTTTTTCACCACATATGTACACCGTACCGTTTTTTCCAGCAGTCAAGCCCTCAAGAACTGGCGGTAAACTGATCTATCTCTGGGAATTGCCTACTAATCATTATTGCTTTCTGTTGTAAAATTGGACCTGACAGAGGCACACCTTTTGATCTCTGTTGGTTAAGCCATATGAATAAAGCTTCGTTAACCTTTTCATAGTCGCCGGTTTTCATTGATATTCTTCCTGAGGACGAAGAGGCTTGAATTATACACCACTCTTCTATTTTTGTGCGGTTTCTTTAACAATCGCCAACTGTTATCTCACCTACTCCATAATCTCGTGCAACAACTTTAATTGTCTCTCCTGCTTCAATTCTTCTGATGGCTTTTAATTTTTCTTCAATAGGAACGACGATTCTTTTACGCTTATTTTTCTCCATTATAATACGACAAACAAAAATTCAAACAAAGCAGTTCGTATTAATTACACTTAACTACCAGAACTCCAACCAAATAAATTATGTGAGTATACTCGTACTTCTCCGTAGTAAATGCTATAACGCACTGCATTCACCCAAATTTACATGCTGAAAGAATCCAAAAACATAAATAGGGGAACCCCCCACACGGGCCAGGGGGATTCCCCGAAGGCCCCGACGATTTTAAATGGAAATATGTACATACATATTTTAGAAGCTCGGTTCTTAGATTGGCTCGGGGTTTCTACTGTATATATATATTTGAAAAATCCGTTAATTCACCTAAGCGAGGATATATAATAGCTTAGCAGCCGAAAAATACCATGGTTTGACAACACTCACATTTTAAGTAGTAACACAAAACTCGTTATATTCTGATTAGAGCGACAAATCTTTTTTATAATATTATTTAATTGTTTTTATGGGCCTAGCACATGCGCTGCAGGGAAATTCCTTAAGTGCTGCAGAAGCAATGCGTGGGCGGAAAAAGCGACTCACGTTGGTCTTGAATCTCTGTAGATTATAATTGGGCGCAAAACGCAGTCCTGTGCAAATTATTCCAAAAGGATGAGGTTCTCCATATAAAAGAGTGCTCGAAAAGAGTTGTACGACGAGTAAGAAGCTGAACCTCATACGGATGTGAAGTATTAGCGCGACGTGTATTTCTGGCATGCACCGCTCTGAGAGGAATTAAGCGGGCTACATCCACAACACTTTTTATGAAAATACTTGTAGAATAGAGCCAAGTCGTCAACCGTTCTTCGATGTTTCAATGAATCAAGGTTACTGGACAGTTCCGGATCTGCTGCCCAGGTTTTGTGAAGGTCTCCCTCCTATGTTTGCAACATGTTTATGCGAAGATAGATTTGCTCCCAAATCAACGCCCAACAAATAGAGTGACGATGCTACAGGAATGGAATGCCCCGGCATAACTATATCAACGTTACTTTTTTAGAAAAGAATGCAGCCTGGATTTTTGTAACATTAAATTCTACTTGGTTGCTGTCACCCCAAGATAGAATTTCTTCTGGGTCTTTGTTAAGTTGAACGATTTCCTGCTGTTTGCTGATATTTGCATGAGTAGCTGATATTCGAGCGTTCAAAGTGAACGAAGAGATAAGCGTACTGTCATCTTCAAAGCTGTAGATTGGATTCCTGGTCTTTTCCAGCATAACGTCAATGTAAATGAGAACGAGAGTAGGAGTGGTGTAAACCGGCGTTGATAAGAAGGTGTTAGAAACAAAGCTGCCACTCGTAAAGAATGCGCTTTGAGGAAACATGAGAGCTAAAAACAGAACTTTTCAGACATACCAGAACCGTGTAGCTTAGCCAACAATCCATCGTGCTAAACACGGTCGAATGCCTTAGATATATCAAGTAAAACCGTTCGAGATTTTCCAAAGTGTTCAATTGAGTTCTTCCAATCATGTGTTACATAAGTTAGAAGATCTCCTATTAATCTATGTTTACGAAAGCCATATTGATGGTTGCTAATAATAATGTTGAATCCTCAAATCCTAATCAGTTTTATCCAGAACACATTTTCATGTGTTGTTTTTTTGAATCTCATCGTTCATCGACTAGAATAACATGCATTTTAGTATTATTAGATCAATGGCAGCGTGTATTTTTATCGAAATAATGATGAAATATATTAGTTTGTTGATTTGAGAATTGATTTCTCCATGATTTAGGCGGTTCCCTAGTTTGAAATAAGTTTTACAAAATACAAAAAATGTATAGATAACAACAGCTGGAAGAAAATAACACGAATACTAGGAAACGTACCGGTAAAAATGGTCACTACCATTAACGGGAATTCTGTTCGGAATGAATATCGAGCATTGTCGGCAATAACCTCATCCTCCTTCCTTTTGATTATCGTGACCGAAAAAGACTGAGGTTGGATGACTTTCAGCCTAACAAATTCCAATACTCGTGTAAAATTAGTCACTCATTATATAAATTTGAAATTTGAAACTAACAAAGTCGTCCAAAATGGCTGTCTGTCAAGTAAGAACGTGACAGCTAGTATTCTTGAAGAAATGTGTTTTCCCAACAATGTATTCTTTAGTGTGATAATAACGGCGTAAGTTGTCCGATCGCCTGGAATCTTCGAGGCGTGCTGCCGACGGGATTTTCTGCATACTTGCGCGGCAATGATCTCCAAATACTTCGAATTTCGAGAGACAACTGAGTCAGAGTCCTCAGAGTCTTTCCTTTGAACTTTCTCTTTACAAGGGACTAAATATTTTCAATACGGTTAGTGTCCGGCGATTGTGAGAGCCATTCTAGTATCTTATCGTGAGCCCGAGCGAGCCGCTTCGCGACGTGATTTTCGCCCAGCCAAGTTGAGTACGAAGATGTTATCGAATTTTCTCATGGGACACATTCATACCCGATTTTCTTAATTTTACCGCTCCTTGACGGATCCCTTGAAAAAGACACGATTCGTTTTTTGACTTTCAGTGTGACTAAGCCCCACGTTTTGGCAAGTTGTCGACATTTTTCGTTCCGTTAAAATGATTTACCCATTTCTTCACAAACGACAGCAACTTTTTAATATATTTAGTGGCTGTGGAGTATATCATTTTAGGCCCTTTTCGATGGAAACAAAGAAAGACGGCCTCGAATTAACGCGCAAAAAGCGACTTGATTTGGATTTTACGTGATTTCGACGAAAGTTCGGAATCAACTGATACTTTTACTAAAATGCGACGTAGACAAAGGTTCCCTCTACCGATTTTTTGTTGAATCTTTAGAATCGCATCTATCAAATCAAATAAATTATCGCAGACACGTTCTTACTTGACTGACTGTAGACCTGTCATTATCTGGGTCAGATGCACTGCCATTTATATTTCTCTCATATTCTTTATTACTGGGTTTAATTTAGTTTCTATCCGTACCTTCGTCATATTTAAAGCAAATTCAGGCTTGGTTAAACAAAGTGCGTTTCTTAATGTTCTTTTCATTTATGTGTGTCTACTAAAAAGTGCCCATTGGCATGTCAAAGTCATGTTTAACTTTAATATACACGATATTTGGCGCAGTGTATTTTGTGAGTTAATGAGACCTGTTAAAATAAATATTCCAATTTAGAAAGCACCACACAACACATAATATATATTGGAGCACTCTGTATAAAACCTGAAGTATTGAACATAATGCAAAATATATTTACGACTGGAACGTTACCGATGTTCGCGGCTCTGCTTGAACGAGATACACTCGAATTTCTTCGAAGGTTTGAATTCTTCCCACTTAGTAAGAATTTCCGAGCACATTTCTTATTTGTGATCAAAATACTGTGCATATTTCTCTCCGCTTGTACAGACATGAGGTAACTAATCACGACATATTTTCAAGAAACCTTAAAAATATTTTTTTTTTTGTAAAAATAAATAAAATATTATTATTAGTCGTAAATTTCCTATTTTTTTATTTGATTATATATATATATATATATATATATATATATATATATATATATATATATATATATATATATATATATATATATATATCTTCTTCTTCTTCTAGGCATTCTCTATCCTTCGGCTATAGACCTCTCTCATGTGCTTTCATATGTCCTTGTTTTGAGGAATTTGACACCAACTGAGCCCCGGTGATCTTTTAATATCGTCATACCAACGTTGTTGGGGTCTGCCAGTACTTCTTTCTCCCCCCATGGTCTGGGCTCTGGGCCGCTCCAGTTATTATTATTTCTAGCCGCACGGCCAGCCCAGTTCCTCTTGAGGGAAGATATTATGTCGTGGACCCCTGTTTTGTTCCTGATGCAATCGTTTGTAATTTCTGGAGCATTTCTTTCAATTCGATTTCATTTTCGGCAAAAAATGCAATATCATCAGCAAATGTTAAGTTGTTGAGTCTCTCTCCGGATATGTTAAGTCCTCTATTTTCCCAGTGAAGGCTCTTGAAAATATGTTGTAGTACCAGGGTGAATATTTTAGATGATATGATGTCACCCTGTCTAACACCTCTTTTTATTTTTACCTCCTTGGCATCCTCGTGTAATCTCACTTTCAGTTTCGATTGTTGATGTTAATGTACCTTTGATCGACTCTTGCGTTTATCATCGCTTTTTCAATTGCCCAGTATTCCACTGTGTGAAAGGCTTTTCGGAAGTCGACAAAGGCCATCCAGGCTATGATATTGTATTCAGTTACCTTTTCTATAAGTTGTCTGACCGTGTGTAGATGTTCGATTGTGCTAAATCTTTTTCTTTGGGTTGGTAATTTTCAAACTTCTGGTCTAATCGGCTTGATATTTCTCATGAATAGTTTGTATATTTGCGATACAAGACTTGTTGGCATTCTCCAAATTGCTAGGATCTCCTTTTTTGTATATCAATATAACTATGGCAGTTTCCCAATCTTTTGGTATCACTCCTTCGATTAGACATTTATTAAAGAATTTTTTATGCTCTTTGATTAATGGCGGTTTTCTCTCTTTTAGCATTTCCAGCAGGATGTCCTCTTCTCCTGTTGCTATTCCATTTTTAATTTGGTTAATGGCTTTTTCAGTTTCTCCAACTTCGATGTCTGGTAGATCTCCGGAACCAATATTAAGTATCCTTCGGTTGTCCTCTCTTGATCTTCTCAGAGTTTCCTCATCGGCTTTCGACCCGTATAGATCTGCATAGAATGTTTCTGTCACTTTAAGTATTTGTGGTCTGTCTTCTATAGGGTTTCCATTTTTGCCTATCAGTTTGTTAATCTCCCTTCTGTGTGAGTTTTCCTTTCTGAATATGTTCAAACCCCTATTCTGTTTTATCAACTGATATCTCTCTCTTCTATCCATTTTCTAATATCCTGTTTTGCAATTCTTCTTGCAGATCTGTTGATTTCAGCATATTCCACCATATTTCTTTTATTCGACCTTATTAGTTCTCTCCGTTTCTTAAGTAGTTGTTTTGTTTCTTCTGTCAATTTATCCTTTCTTTGTTCCTTTGATGTCATGTGGTTGGCTACCATTTCTATTATTATCAATTTTGTCAGTTTTCCATTCATTTCATCTATATTTTCATGAAGCTGTGATGATCCCTTTGTTAATTGTTGTGTTAGTTGTCTCTTATAGTATAGTATTTTTTTTTATTTTTTTTTTATATTTTACGTGTTCTTGGAATTAGATCATTAAAACTATTCTTGGACCTGTTATATATTTACTGACATTTCGAACTTCGGAAGAGGTCTTCTTCAAAATTTGCTCTAAAAGATGACATTAGTAGAATTAAATCTAGATAAGTAATTAATCATTTTATTTTTCGGGTTTAAAATATTTGTAGCTTTTCGTATTTTTTAATTTAAGACACTTGACTGTATACATTAATGAGGGCCTTACCTTAAAAAGTAGTTCATTGTGTGGTGTGTTAATTTTAAATCACTGTCAAAATCACATTTTTACTTTCTACAAACAAACCACTTAACTTGAAGGACTTTATATAACTGGTAGGTAGATACGGTTTAGGTTATTTACATCTGTTTTTTCGTTTATTGCAGTGGGCGTCAGCTGAATGTGTACGGATTCGAGTATTTCTCTTTTTTTTTGTATTTATTTCGGTGTTGATAATTTTGATGTTTTTCAAATCAAAGGTATGACTTTTATTTATTTCATGATTCGTAAGAGCTGTACCGTTTTTTTTTGTAGTATTTATGGGCTCTGATTCTATTTTCTTGATATTGGCTTGTTTGCCCCGACGTATATTCCTTCGCGATTATTACATTCAATTTCGTAGACTATGTTTCTTTTTTTATTATTTGGGGTTTTGGTTTTAAGCCTGGAAAAATTAGATGAGAGCAGATTATATGATTTGTGACATAACCAAATTTTGTAGCTTTCAAAAAGTTTTTTGAGTGATTGGGATAGTCCATTTATAAACGGTAAAGCAATATATGTTTTATGATTGTTGTTGGTTGGTTTTTTACTTATTATGGTATTGTAAAAGTTATGTATTCGTTCTTTGAAGATTTTGTTTATAAGGTACATCGGATATTTATTAAGTGTTAATGCTCCTTTAGCTTTGGTTATTGCACTCTCTCTGTATTCTGTGTCAAAAAGCTTGATTGCTCTATCTGCTAGACCTATGATTACAGATTTTTTTTGGGAATTCGGGTGGTGTGATTCATAATTAAGGTATCTAGAAGACCATGTATTTTTAGTATACCATTCAGTTTTTATATTTTCATTATTGTGGTGTAACGTTACATCTAAGAAATTTATTTTATTGTTGCCTTCTGTTTCGAATGTGAATTGAATATTTTTGTGGTATCCGTTGAATTTTTGTAGGATATAATTAATTTCGTTTTTAGGTATAACGGCCATACAATCATCAACGTATCTGTAAAATAATGGAATGTTGAAGTTTAGTTTTGATATGACATCAGTTTTCTAAGTCTTCCATTACTAATTGTGCATTCACGCTAGAAATAGATGCTCCCATTGCACACCCATCTATTTGTTCGTAAATTTTATTTTCGTATTGGAAATACATCGATTTTAGAATAAGTTCTGTTGCGTTAATAAATTCACTCATAGGGATGTCGGTGAATTGTTTAATTTTTATCCCAGTTTTTCTTAATAGTTTTAATGGCTAATGCTATGGTTATACTGATATATAGTGATATGACGTCCAGTGATATTAAGATATAATTATTTGGAAGTTTTATGTTTTTAAGTTTATCCTTAAATTGGAAAGAATCTTTAATGAATGAATGGAGAATCTTAAAACATATATTGCTTTACCGTTTATAAATGGACTATCCCAACCACTCAAAAAACTTTTCGAAAACTAGAAAATTCGGTTATTTCACAAATCATATAATCTGCTCTCATCGAATTTTTCCAGACTCAAAACCAAAACCCCAAATAATAAAAAAAGTAACGTAGTCTACGAAATCAAATGTAATAACTGCGAAGGAATATACGTCGGGCAAACAAGCCAATATCTAGAAAATAGAATCAAAGTCCATAAATACAACTAAAAAAAAAACAGTACAGCTCTTACGAATCATGAAATAAATAAAAGCCATACCTTTGATTTGAAAAACATCAAAATTATCAACACCGAAATAAATACAAAAAAAAGAGAAATACTCGAATCCCTACACATTCAGTTGACGCCCACTGCAACAAACGAAAAAACAGATGTAAATAACCTAAACCGTATTTATCTACCCGTCATATAAAGTCCTTCAAGTTAAGTGGTTTGTTTGTAGAAAGTAAAAATGTGATTTTGACAGTAATTTAAGATTAACACCCCACACAATGAACTACTTTCTAAGGTAAGGCTCTCATTAATGTATGTTATACAATTAAGTGTCTTAAATTAAAAACTACGAAAAGCTACAAATATTTTAACCGCGAACAAACTGATTAATTACTTATCTAGATTTAATTCTTCTAATGTCATCTTTTAGAGCAAATTTTGAAGAAGACCTCTTCCGAAGGTCGAAATGTCAATAAATATATAACAGATCCAAGAATAGTTTTAATGATCTAATTCCAACAACACGTAATATAATATATTATATATATATATATATATATATATATATATATATATATATATATATATATATATATATATATACATATATAATGTGTGTTATATATATATATATATATATATATATATATATATATATATATATATATATATATATATATATATATATATATATATATATATATATATATATATATATATATATATATATATATATATATAATGTAAGGATAATTTTTTCAAAAAATAAAAAAATATATGAAATTAGGGTGGATTGATAAAGGTATGGTATCGATGGTCCACCGCTTTAGTACTTTTATCTATCATTTAGTAAGATTGATCTGTACAATTCTAAACTGTCCATAACCTTAAAAATTTCAAATTTTAAAAAAACGACTTCTGTCAAATCGGTTATCTATGATGGCACGCTTAAAATTTGTCTGTATAAAAATTAAATCTTGAATCATCTTGCTAATTTTAAATAAATTTTAAAAAATTTAATATGTAAAATAGTGCCCTTTCATAGTCTTAGTGTGCTACCATGTTGGGGCTTTATGTTTTTACCGACGTCTTGGAGAGCAATCACTGATACATTTTGTAAGTAAAAAAAACTTTTATAACAGTAACGAAGTTCATAAACTGATATAATCTATATAATTTAATTCTCACGATCGGTGATTTCTCTTTTACAGATCTCCTGAAGAAGATTGTAAAATCCGGTAATCTATAGAATGCCTAGGTATGCTATAGAATGGCCTAGGTTTAAAACGTTCAAACAAAGAATAAAATATCCTTTATTTTACACTTTGCCTAGATATTCTATAGGAGTACCTAACGTACAGCCGGTAATATGTATAATAGATATTGAAAACAATAAGCATTAACTATTAATCGTGTTGCGGATAGCGGGGGGCGCGGTGCACGTGAAGTCAATACATCATGACATTAACTAACCTGAAGAAGATATGCTTATAGTAATTTGCCTTTCATTTTATACTTATTCATTGCACGACGAACTGTTATGATACTTGAAAGTACACAGAATCTTCTTCTTAAGATTTAAGCTATTGTTAGTTCATGTTATATTGTACTGACACCACCGCGCTCCTCCGCGATCCGGAACACGTGTAACAATTAATGCTTATCGTTTTCAATATCTATCATATACATTGCTGGTTGTATGTTTGATATTATGGTAATTTGTTTTTGATTTTATACTATACTAGCGTAGGGTTAATACCAAATTCAAATGTATCTATCCATGCAAAATGTTCCATATGATGTTCTCATGTATCGTTTTAGTTTATTTTTAATGTATATGTATATAATAGTGTAAAATAGATAACAGATTAAACAACAGACTAGAATGTATGGCCGAAACGTTTTGTCACAAATATACACTATGATATAAAACAAGTCTTTTAAGTTCAGGAACATTAAACCCAATCATCATTATTAGCTTATTCCGTCCATAGTCGGATGTAAGCCTCCCCAAGTTGTCTCCAATGAACTCTGTTGTTTGTTTTTTGCATCAAATCGTGTCCCGCTAATCTTTTTATGTCGTCTGTCCGTCTTGTCTGTGGTCTACCACTGTATCTTTTATGTTCTCTAGGGCGTGTCCACTTGTTATCATTCATCCTTGCGATGCGCCACGCCCAATTCCACCTTAATGCACATATTCGTTGTATTACATCTGTCACTTTTAATCTTCTTCGTATCTCGATGTTAGAAATACGATCTTGGAGTCTAATATTTAGCATTCTCCTCTCCATTACTCTTTGGGTTACCTGGCCTTTATATATTATACTTTTATTTACAGCCCACGTTTCAGTGACATATGTTAATACCGGCAGTACATATTGATCGTACACTTTGGCTTTTATTATATTTGGGATTTAAATGTGGATTATAACCTTCTGAACGCAGACCAAGCTAACGAGACTCGTCTATCCAAGTCAGCCTATAAATTATTTTTTAATATTTCGATTTTTTGTTCTAAATGTTTCTACCGTTTTTACTCTTTTATCTTCTATTAAGAGTTTCTGGCTGTTATTTTCAGTTTCGTTGTTCAAATATTTGGTTTTAATGAAGTTTATTTTTAGACTTATTTCTCGAGACTTTGAATTTAATTCCATCAATATTTCTTGTAATTCTTCTTTTGTGTTGGCAATCAAAGTGATATCGCCTGCGAACCTTAAGTGATTTAATCGTTCACCGTCTATTAGTATCTCTTTATTTTCTCACTTTAGTGATTTGAACATGTCTTCTAGAGTCAACGTGAACAGCTTTGAGGATATTGAGTCGCCTTGTCTTTTTTCCTATTTAAATTTTTAGTTTTAATTAAAATTAAAAGAGGATATATATATATATATATATATATATATATATATATATATATATTTATATACCATATATATATATATATATATATATATATATATATATATATATATATATATATATATATATATATATATACAGTCCCTGGCCAAATTATTAGACGCACTGTATTTTTTTTAGTAATTTTATGTTTCTTAAGAGTTTTTATGCAATAATGTTATATTTAAACTACAATATTATTGATTTTTATTTAAAAGAATTGTTGTAGACTACATATTTGTATTTATTTTTAACATATGGCAACACTGTGTTGACAAAGTGATACATGAACGTAAATAAGTACAAACCTGTATCAGTCGCGATCGGAATCGAGTCAGGTACGGACGTCTTTCTGTGGCTTTATGGACTGTGATTGTTTGTTTAACAGTTGTATACTACTCAGTTATTAGTTTATTTTGTATGCAGTGTTTTAAAAAAGTAATTGGACTATTTTCATTATGGGTAGAAAAGGCGATCTTTCACCACGTAAAAAAGCTGAAGTGAAGGCCCTTGTGATTGCGAAAAACATTTACAAACCGAGAAATATCACGAAGATTGGAGGTTTCTGAAGCTAGTGTACGACGCATAAAAAAGAAAATTGAGTCAGGGAAGGAATTAAGCCCGAAAAGAAAGAAAAGATGCGGTAGAAAACCAATTTTCACTCCACGGTCAGAGAGATGTTTGAAGAAAATTTGTGTAGAAAACAGATTTGCTACCACAAAGGTAATAAAATCACAACTCCAGGATGCTAGCGTAAATGCTTCTGAGCGCACTGTTCGAAGAAAATTGAAAGAATTAGATTTTAAGGCCTGTCGCCCCGCCAGGAAGCCCAAGTTAACAGCTGCAATGAAAGCAAAGCGCCTGAAGTGGGCCAAACAATGGCAAGACAAAGATGTGGACTTCTGGAGATCGGTAAGATACAGCAATTTAATCAATAATTGATACATTATTATCATTTTCAGTTAAATAAAGCAAATAAACATGGAAGTTTATGTATTTTCCTATTTTTGACAGGTCTGCTTCAGTGACGAAAGCACATTCGAAATTTTGCAGAATAAAGCTCAGTATGTGCGTCGTCGTCATGGAGAAAAAGTTTCATCCTGATTGTGTCGTCCCGACGGTTAAACATCCCACCAAAGTGATGATTTGGTCAGTCATCAGCGGCAAGGGCACTGGACGTCTGTACGTCGTCAAAGGAATAATGAGGCAAGATCAGTACAAAGAAGTATTACAAAATCGGTTGATTCCGCAGCTCAGAGAATGGTTTCCAAATGGGGAACCATTCACTTTCATGCATGCTCCCTGCCACACTGCTCGGTCTGTTAAAGCTTTTTTGGCAGAAAAAAATATCCCTCTGTTGGATTGGCCCTGATATGAACCCCATTGAAAATGTGTGGGAACTGATGAAAAGAGAAGTGGCTAAAGATGTGATTACCAACAAAACCCAGCTCCTAGAAAAGATTATTCATGTGTGGAATCATCATCCTCAAATGCAGGAGACAGTACAATCTTGCATTGATAGCATGTCGCGCAGAATTAAAGCTTTGATAGCGGCTAAAGGTGGCTCAACTAAATATTGACTTTTACTAACATTAATTTCACTTTTCTTTAAAACTTAATAAACTTATGCTTTTCTAAATTAATGCTGTTTTATTTATGTCAAATAAATAGGTAATTGATTGGATAATATAAAAATAAAAAACAAATCAATTTAAAATAATAAAACGGTACAATATCACTCGGTAATTAATATTTTACATGAAATCTTGCAGTGCGTCTAATAATTTGGCCATGGACTGTATATACCATATATGTATATATATATATATATATATATATATATATATATATATATATATATATATATATATATATATATATATATATATATATATACCATATATATATATATATATATATATATATATATATATATATATATATATATATATATATATATATATATATAAAAATTCTTAAAGTAAAGAGAATTGTTTCAAAATAGTCAATATTAGTGACGCCACCAATATGCGTTGGAGAAGTACATTACTTTACTACATTGATATTATGTTTTAATTTTTATGGCAATTAGATAAATAGAAGTGACGGGGAGTTCATCAAAAAAAGAGCCGAAATATTGGTTACCATGGAAGAAAATGGAATTAAATATGTCGAAAGCTTCAATTTATCGGATTTTGGGGCTTACAAAGATTTGCGTACTGTTTGAACGTTGACTGATAACCAAAAATTGCTTCGATTTCAATATTGTAACGACTAGCGAATCAAGAAAGGCCAAAAACTTCAAGTATTCCATTGTCACTAACGCTGAGGCGTGGTGTTTTCAGTATAATTCAGAAACAAAGCGTCAAAACTTTGAGTAGAAGTATCCAAGCGAAGAAAATCCGAAAAAAAGTCAAACGGGAAAACAGTGTTGATTTATTTCTACGATTTGGAGGGTATAGTCCACAAGGAATTCGTTTCACTTGGCCAAGCGGTTAATTGTCTGTAATATCCAGGTGTTATGAAGCATTTATTATCGTATTCATTATGTGCAGCCACAATATCTTGAAAGTGGAAGTGACTGGTACCTAGACGTTAACAGGTTGACTGCCGACCACTCCGATCGGAGTGCGTCGGGTCTCTTCGCCAACGCCGTCTACTCCGATCGGAGTTCGACATGCGTTCTTCTTACGAAACGTTTTAGTAATCCATCGTCGTTGTATATGAAACGTGTTTCTAGTGGTGGCGTTGCTTAAAAACGTAAGTTCTAACAGGTGCTTAAGTGGTTCCGCGGATTTGCTTTTGGTTTGGTTGTAATCTGCCGTACAATATGGACAATCAACCTGGGCCTTCTGGTATTAAAAAAAAGACATTGTAGTGATGAAAAAAAGGTATATGATAAGAAAAAGAAGCTAACTGACACTGAATTATTGCAGCTATTGGAAGAAAGCGGAGGTAGTAGTGACGAACATTACGTACCAGACACAGACGATAGTGATGTAAATTCAAGCTCCGAGTCCGAAGAAGAGAATTTTATAGACCCTATTCGGCCACATCAAACACTTCCTAGCCTTGATGAGATAAAATGGAACGACAGAGGTGCGTTTAAAACAAATTTTGTTCCAGAAAACCCAGGAATTATTGGTGCAAATTCCAGGACAGGGTGCACCTATCGATTTTTTCGAAATGATCATTGATGATGATTTTTTACAAACTATTGTAGAACGAACGAACTCTTACGCAGTCGAGGTTTTGCTGCGCCCAGAAACAAGTACAAAATCACGTATTACTAATTTTAAAGATCTTACTCTTGACGAACTAAAAATTTTTTTGGCCCTGTTACTTCACACTGGCACAATATCCTTGAGCCGTCTTAACGATTATTGGAAAACTGATCCGCTATTTAATCTACCTGTTTTTTTAGAAAATATATGTCAAGGAATAGATTTTTGCTTATCTTGAGGTGTTTGCATTTTACATCTCCAGATATGGATCCGGCAGATCGGCTAGGAAAGATTAGATTTGGTGCAGATTTTTTTTTAACAACAAGATGGGGAGAAATTTACTATCCTGGAAGAGAGTTGTCTTTGGATGAAGCTATGGTACTTTATCGGGGTCGTCTCCAGTTTAAACAGTATATCAAGAATAAGCATCATAAGTATGGTATGAAGTTATACATGCTGACAGAGCCTAATGGACTTATTTTGAAATTTCGTGTCTACGAAGGTGCGACAGATGTTTATGGTGGAAGCGGACATACTGAAAAGATTGTTTTACATTTATTGGAGGAAAAATTGGGTGTGGGACATGCTGTTTATCTAGACAATTTTTACAATAGTATTAATTTAGCTAGGAAATTACTTCAACAAAATACATACTGCACTGGTACGCTGAGAGCTGAGAGGAAAGATAATCCGAAAAGAGGTAATGAGTGCAAACTTTAAAACGTGGTGAGAATAAATCTATGTTTTGCAATGGAGTGCATGTCGGAAAATGGCGCGATAAACGCAATGTTCAATACATTTCAACAGAATTTGGAAGCGAAATGGGCATTTTTTAAAAACAAAAGAAATCAAGAATCTGAAAAACCTTCCGCAATCATTGGATATAATGCTTTTATGTCCGGTATAGATAGACAGGATCAAATGATGGCATATTATCCTTGCAGCCGTAAAACTATTCGGTGGTACAAAAAGTTATTGCAATGCATGTGCTGCAAATGAGCATGATAAACGCCTATTTTTTGTACAATAAATATTCGCGGTCTGACCAGTTACGATTATATGACTTCCGATTGGATGTCATAAGAAATTTTACTAGCCAGACGACCAATTACTAATTTGCCGCAAATTCCTCCAGGCCAAATAAATGTCCACAGCATTAGCAAAGTAGAAAAAAATTGTTAGTGAAAAAAAAGGAACTAAAGAAACAAAACGGGTAAGCAGAAAGGAATGCAAACAATGCAGGAAAAATAAAATAAGAAAGCAAACAGTGTATGAATGCAAAATGTGCCCTGGACAACCAGGTTTTTTTTGCCTTAATTGCTTTGAGGATTTACCATAAAAATGTACAAAAATGGTTTAGAAATAAATGTTTTGAATTCATGAGTTCGATTTATTATTTCTTTACTTATTTAATTGGACACTCCGATCGGAGTGTTCGGCATCTAGTAAAAATTTTCACTTGCAATGCCGATTACTCCGATCGGAGTGAAATTTTTTTTTTTTCTAATATTTTAAATGGCACATAAAAAAAACACATCCAAGACTCATTTTAATTCATATTTACCACAATAAAACAAAAATATTTGGAAAAATCTTACCGGCGTCAACCACAAACTCAAAAATATAGATCGGCATCGGGCAGTCACCTGTTAATGCACTGTGACATCGTTCGACGCTGATTACTGATTTCTTGACCAAAAACAGAAGTTTAAAACCATCAACTATTCACCATAGTCGTTTTTTAAGATAAACGAAGGAATATTTTGTCTGGTCTTGAAAGTTACCTTAACAAACCTGAATTTATCCATCTTACATACTGTTTGTATCACATGAATTGCTGATCAAAAATTGCTTCGAATTCAATATTGTAACGACTAACAAGTAAAAAAAGGTCAAAAACCTCAAGTATTCCATTGTCACTGATGCTAAGACGTGATGTTTTCAATATGAGCCAGAAACAAAGTGCCAGAGCTCTAAATGAAGCGAAGAAAATCCGAAAAATGTCAAAAGGGAAAACAATGTTGATTTATTTCTACGATTTGGAGGGTATAGTGCACAAGAAATTCTTTCTACTTGATCAAGCGGTTAATGCTCTGTATTATCCAGGTGTTATGAAACGTTTATTGTCGTATTCATCGTGTGTGGCCACAATATAGTGAAAGTAGAAGTTGGCGACGATAATGCACTATGTCATCGTCCGATGCTCATTACTGATTTTTGACCAAAAACAGAAGTTTAACCATCAACCATTCACCATATTCATTTTTAACATAAATAAAGAAATATTTTTTGTGGTTTTGTAAGTTACAATAGCAAACCTGAATTTATTAATCTTGCCAGTCCTACCGTAATACTACTGAAGAAGGCCCATTAGATATCCCACAGAAAAAAACATAATGTCACTTTTAACCGAAGAAACCTGTGTATTCATGTAGAAAAGCCCCTAAAAAGCTTAAGTTCTTTCGTAATACGACAAAAAGCATAAAAGAAAGACAACCGAAAAAATTTTATATTTAAAAAGATAAAGGCTTAGATATTGTGTTCCACCTTCGGATTTTAAAAACATTTTTGTGTCGACTTGACGTTCAGAAATAAAATACCTTTGTACTCTCTTTGGTTAGAAGGGCTTATAAATGCACCTGTAACATGTGTTCTTTTTGTGTATATAATGTTCTTAATCTGTGTTATTTTTAATACAGTTTTAAAAAGTTTAGGGTGTAAGGCATAGGTCGAATAAATAAGAGATGATTCCCTGGGAGCTTTTTTACCCAATTTAACTTCTAAATGCAATTATTTTTAGATTTATTTATGTTGGAATTTTGGAATCTTTGGCACAATGCCACTATACTATAGTAATTATTACTGTACCAAACACTTTTCGTTTCGTTAACCACGTTAACATTATCAGGAGCGTCGACTGACATTAAAAACTGGGCTATTGATGCTAAAATTGGGGTTTACTCGAGCGGGATCGACCAATCATAGTTCCAGATAAGTAACCAGTACAGAGAACTTTAGGAAATAAATCTTCTTTTACTACGAGAACCGCCTTTTAAGTTTATACAAATGACCACTAGATGGCGCTATTGAGATGCGACAGTACCATTATTATAAAATTTGGCTTTTACTATTGTTAAAACAATGGCAGCTAAGAAACTGGCTAAGTAGTTTGTTTACAGTGAGCGTTTAAAAAATCAGTTTTGTCAACAAATGGAAATTTCACGTCAAGGTTTTCGTTAAATGATTTTTTACGATTTTAGTAAAGGTTTAACTCAACAACAATGTCTCGAATCGCTTTGTTCAACTCTTGGTAATGAATCACCATTAGAAAAGACTGTTTACAATTGGTTTGCAGAATTTCGTCACGGTCGTACTTCCGTCAGTGATGAATTTCGTGAAGGTCCACCAAAATCGGTTGTTGTTCTAAAAAATATCGATGCTGTGCCCAACATGATTGAAGAGGATGAGCATATGACTTAGTGTGAAATAAAGGCATCCTTAGGCGTATCGAAGACTGTAGTATATTCGATTTTGCACGAATATTTAGTTGTAAAAATTGATCTGTTTCCGATGGATTCCGCATAATTTGACCGAAACTCAAAAATGGGCTCGGGTCAATTTGTGTAAGGAAATGTACAAAAAGGTCGACCGATGACATACAAAATTCGTATATAACATCGTAACAGGAGACGAAACTTGGATATATTCGTACGAGTTAGAAACTAAGTAACTCAACTGTTTGGGTGTTCAAAGATGAACCGAATACAACAAAAGTGGTTCGTTCGCGAAGCACTTCCAAGAAATTGATCGCTTGTTTCTTTGGTTATACTGAACACGTTCTAACCAATGCTTTAGAGCATTGAAGCACAGTTATTGCTAAATGGTATGCAACAATTTGTTTGCCAGAAGTCATCGATGAAATCAGAAAAAGCAACCGAAAACGTCGCATTATTCTTCATCATGACAATGCCAGCTCTCACACAGCATATCAAACAATCAGTTATTTGATAGAGAGAAACATCAAATTAATATCTCATTGCACATGATTTTATCGCTTAACGACTTCATTTTGTCCCCGAATGTCAAAAAAAAATGCGTGGACAGCGATTTTCATCTCCTGAACAAGCTGTTGAATCCTTCCAGAACCATGTTTTTTAGGTACTAACTTCAGGGTGGAAAAAATGTTTCGAGAATTTGTTTGAACTCATACAAATGTATAAGGCGAAAAGGCGAATATTTTGAGAAAAAATAAAATGATTTGTACCAAAAATTTTTTTTTCTTCCATTATAAAAACTTCCTTTTTAGGCTACCTTTTAGCCCTCGTATTGATGTTATTAAATAATTGTGTTCAGGGGCATGTACAACAATGCTTAAATTTTCTAATCTAACGTTTCTCGAATAAACCGAATAATTTTTAAATCTTGTTTGAGTCTATCGCCTAGTTTGCTCACAACTATTCAGGAGATCAAACTAAGGAGACATAAAAAGAATTTAGGACGGTTGATGCTAAAATGGTTTTTGAATGTAGTTGTGAGGGGACAGACGAACGTGGCCTAGAACAGAAACAGGTGAAGGAAAATGGAGGAGGTGTCTGTTCAGTCAAGGACTATGAAAGCTGAATAGAGAAAGAGATCGCGAATATCCAAGTAGAAAAGAAAATAAAGGTGTTGGTGTCCAGTTTGATTCCAAGCTATGAGTGAAAATGAGCAGTATTCAATAGGCTCATCCTTTTTACTAATAATACTTAGTTGAATTTGTTTATTTTCATATTTGGTGAGCTTAAATATGTGTTTTACTCATTTTTATCCAACCGTTTGATTAAAAAAAATATTCACTATTTTGCAAAGTGTACTTGTGAGAATTTTACATCAGGTACTTTAAGAATACTGGATTGTTGGGTATGAAATGTATGATAACAGTGTTAGGCAATAACACTATTATATTATAGATTTAAAATATTTCCATCTCTTCAGGAAAAATATAATTGTAGTGTAGCAATTATAAAACTTGCAGTTGTCATTATAAAAACAACGAATTGTAGCAAAAATGTCGACAATTGTAGGAAAGTTAGTTTTTATCCGTACAGATTTCAAGTAGATAAAATTGCATCTGATCAGTTCAATTGAATCGGTATATTGCATCAGAAACAAAGTCACTTACTTGTATATTGAAAAATTTACTTTCCGAATAAAAGCTTCAAACCTTCTTTCAAGTTCATCAATAAGAAATAAAAATGTCCGGTATATTTTTCTGCAGATACAGCGTTTCGAGCCCTCGGAACACAGATAAACTTTAGTAAATGGATTTACGCTAAATCCCTATAGAATCGGTTATACACGCTGAGTTCCTATAACGAGGGATCGTCCGCTATATTTTACGGTGGATTGAACGTTAATTTTCGGTAAATGTCAGTGCGATTTTATTTTTAGTTTGTCATCAGGCTATCTCGGCTCGAGTGAACACTGTTTACCGGAAATAATTGGGGAATATGTATACTTTTTCGTGGCTGGTGATTTTTAGTGTAAACTTTATTTTGACTACTGAAAATAATGAATTTTGTATAGAGTCTACAAACAAATTATATCACTAGAGAAATTTTGTAAACAGCGATAGATGGGAAGATTAGCCATAGGAGATCGTGACTTTAATCCTATAGGTGCTAGAAACGAATCAAAAATTCTTACTTGCAAAGAATGGTCTTTAAGGAAGCTCAGAAGTCATAAACAAGAATATATTATGAAGAGACTCTTCGTAATATTCAACTACATTGATCTTACTTACGAGAACTGTACTGATGGTTATTAATAATATTAAATTACGCCGAATATTCCAAAAGATATTAATTAATAAGCTTTTTCATAACCTTCAATAATAATAAGAGTAATGATAGTTGTTTTGTATAGTTTTCTTGTCTTTCTTACTAGAGGTTTAGGATCAAATAAAGGATACTTCCAATCAGATAGAAATATTACTTTCTGTAAGCTTTTTTAAGTACTATGACAAACATTTCATTAGAAAAGATTTCTTTGGTATCAAATCAAGCTGTCAGAAAAAATTCCCTAGAAATTGACAGTCAAATCTGATGCAGATAGATCAGGTTAAGAGTTGCGTAGTTTATAGATTATCGTTTATAATGTGAGGCTTGCTACATTGGGCATACATCGTAGTGGTTAAAACAGAGGCTCACACAGCACAGGAGTGACTGCCGATTGGAAAAAAATTCATGTACCGTAGTGGAACATCATTTAAAAGTAGGTCATAATTTTGACTACAAGAACATTTAAATTTTAGCTCACGACAACAACTATAACGAAAGGCTTTTTGAAGAAATCTACCACATAAACAGGAACCCTAACTCAGCAACTATAGATCAGTTACTAATCGACTTAGTAAAGTAAATTCCTAGATATAAGATCCTGCCTTTTTGCTTTTTCAATGGGACAATAAACGACCCTATTATTACGATAAACGTATTTTTATTTTACCTGCTTTGTATACCGCCCTCACTTGCACACTGCAATCATATTAGATCTATTTTTACCTATACGTTTACTACCTGGCAAACCGGTTTGGAGCCCTTTAAGTATTTGATAATACAGGCTTAATGACCACAGGTCCCCATTATGATTTGAAAGATACTTTTTACTATTTTTGTTTTTAGTTTTACGGTTCTATTTTAATTATGTGGCGTCCCTGGAGAAATTGCAATAGTGGCTATCGCAAGAGAAAACATTTTTCATTTGATGCTAAACAAATAGTGCAAAATGTTTACGACAGTTTGATAAAAAGAAATTTTAATAAACAAAGTGCTTTGCAAGAAACCACTGAACTAATAAAAACCCCAATTTCTATGATTAAGGGTATTATAGGAAAATCATCATTCAGGAACAGGAAAAAATGGAAAGATTTTCTAATGCATCATGTAGACGATTGTGAAAAAGACGTCGTCAGGAGAAAAATATATTCTATGTATGAAGAGCAAGTGGTGCCGACACTAGATAAAATAAAATTAAGATTGGTGCAGGACGGGGGACCAATATACATTGTGGCCGATCAACCCTTCACAGAATTCTCTTAAAAATTTATTTTGAATTTAGTTATAAAAAAGTGATCTTTTGGAAGTTTTGAAATAAATTGAAAAAGAAATATGTTTGTGATAGTATGGCTGAGAAAATGGGACACACTATTTTGCGGCTTCCTCCGTATTATTGTGTGTTTAATCCAAGTGAACATATTTGGCATCAAGTTAAATCAAAAATAAGGGCACGAAATGTTTCTTCTACTTTAAGCGTGTCAGTGGTTGAATTAGTAAAAAAAAATTATAAATGATATACCTTGTGAAAGCTGCAAGAATTCCAATCAGCCCGTTGTTAAAGTTGAAAATTCATATATTTATGTAAATAATATAAAACCACTGATAATTACTTCAGCTGATGACAGTGATAGTGAAACCGAATTAGGCTTAAGTTAAAATATATTTTTATTTATTGTAAACCCCATTCATCATTCAAACTGTATATTTGTATTTATTCATTTGTTTTTACATGCATCTATAAATAAACATCTCCAAAAACACTTCTAATTTTATTTATTTGGATTAATGAATAAAATTCTTAAGTCCATCTCTGCAACGTATCATAAACAAAAAGCCAGAATTTTTATATTACCCACTTAAAACGGCAAAAATCAGGATCTTATATTTTGGGATAGGCTATAATATCTACAGCAATCAATGCTTATTAATCACGTAACAATTACAACATTAATATTTAAGAAATTTCCACCTCTTGGTATAAAATAAGTAAATAAAGTCTTTTTTTTTGCTGTTTTTTTCCGTTCATGTGGAATGCATTTCATGACATACGCACCGAGGCTGTTTCCTCTCAGTTCGTGTAGAAAAATCGAGATGTTGAGTTTTGATTTCGAGGACTTACTCGCTTTTGCCTGCGTAATTTTATTTATTTGTTCATTTATTCATATGTATTTGCTTTATATTTTAATACCTAGACGAAAAATAACATTGTTTTTAATAATATCTAATCCGTGTATTAATATTGTAGTTACTCCCGAAGAAGTTATCAAACGATAACAAAATATTGAGTATTAAAAAAGAAAAGAGTTTTATTTACAGTCCAGACCGAGATTTCCGATAATCAAACACGCATACGCTAACTGACATACGGTCAATAACAGATTACTAAATTATATATATATATAAATATATATATATATATATATATATATATATATATATATATATATATATATATATATATATATTAAATATATATATATATATATATATATATATATATATATATATATATATATATATATATATATATATATATATATATATATATATATATTAGATACAGTCAGTACAAAAAGTCTCCATACATCACCTGCTTTTTATACTATTTTTCTGTTATGTTTAACTAATTAATTGCAACCAAGGGAAAACATGTTTAAATTAATATTTGAAACTTAACCAACGAGGATTAGTATTAAAAAGAACTACGGAACATTTTATTTAGAAGTTACGTTATTGTTATAAAAACGTAAACAAAATTAATATCAAAAAGTCTCCATACACTCAAGAACTGCACTGAAAAAAACACGCATTTTATCAAGCTATCTGTTGCTCGCTAAAGTGAAAACAAATGAATAATTTTAGGCCATACTTTATAATATGTCACTTATTGCTAGTAATTTTGCAGTGGGTTTTCAAAATTGTATTAAAAATGAGAGAGAAATTGTGAAATTCCGTTTCAAGTTCAAAAGATCATAATTGATTTGTGGAAGATGGAAAATCGTACAGAAATATAGGAAAAAATTGTTAAAAAGTCGCATGATACTGTTCAGTACATTCTAAAACCAGTACAAATCAACGGGTTCCTATAAACCACGCTCCGGTCGTCCCAAGAAATTGACAACACGTGAAGAGACCAGTATTGTTAGACAAATAATTATAGATCTCAGGAATAGTGCACCAAAATTAAAAGAAGAAGTACGGGAACTATTTTCCAAAAATGTTGGTTCACAAACAGTGAGAAAATGTTTACCCTGGGTAGGCTATAAGGTGTGTATAGCCAGGAAGAAGCTGTTAATTTCGGAAGCTAATCACAAAAAGCGGTTAGCTTTGCAAGGGAATACGTTACTAAACCTCCTGAATTTTGGGCATCCCTAACCTTTAGTGATGAAACTAAAATTAACCTTTTTTGAGTCTGATAGCAGAACTAAAGTTTGAAAAAAGAATACCGCATTCGACATTACAAACATTTGTTCCACGGTGAGACAAGGGGGTGGCAGTGTTCTTCTTTGGGTATGTATGTCCGCTGGAGGGGTTGAGAATTTACATTTTATTAATGATACCATAGGATCAGCATGTTTATCTGAACATTTTGAGAGGCAATTTAAGAGAAAGTGTCCAAAAATTAGCACTCGAAACAAAGATACATTTTCCAACAGGACAATGATTCATAATGTATTATAGCAGCTTCATACACCTCAGCAATTACCCGATGTTAACCCCCATCGAGCATTTATATGGGGAAGAACCTAAACGGCGCTTTTCGCAAACATAATGTTTCGAATATTGAACGAATGGGAGTACATGCCAGCAGAAGTTTATTAGAAAGCTGATTGCAAGCATGACAAAAGGCTAACAGGTAACGGTTTCAAGGCGCCGGCGGTCCCACTAAATATTAGTTTAAAAACGAAGTTGTTATTTTCTGTTAAGCTCCGCCAAACTATTATTGGTAAATTGTTAAGTGTATGGAGACTTTTTGACATTAATCTTGTTTATATTTTTATAACAATGATGTAATTTGTAAATAAAATGTTCCGTAGTTGTTTTTTAATAATAATCCTTATTGGTAAAACTTACAAATATTAATTTAAACATGTTTTCTCGTAGTTCCAATTAATTAGTTAAACATAGCAGAAAAATAGTATACAAAGCAGGTAGTGTATAGAGACTTTTTGGACTGACTATATATATATATATATATATATATATATATTTATAATATGTATATATATATATATATATTATATATATATATATATATATATATATATATATATATATATATATGTGTGTATTCATGTATATATAATACATTAAAATACCGGGCTTCAATCCGTTCGTCTAACAATGAATTTGCACGACGTTTTCGCCAAAAATCTCATTTGGCATTTTCAAGTGCTCCCGCTGCTGCTGCTCGATACTGAATACTTGCTGCTGCTGCCGCTAGAATCTAACTGGTTTAGTTGAAGTTAGATTCGAGCGGCAGCAGCAGCAAGATCACAAAATCGAGCAGCAGCATCAGCGGGAGCACTTGAAAATGCCAAATGAGTAATTTGGCGAAACGTCGTGAAATTCATTGTTAGACGAACGGATTCAAACTCATAATTTTAATGTATTACATTCCACCATCCGTGAAAACCTCTATAGTAACATATATATATATATATATATATATATATATATATATATATATATATATATATATATATATATATATCTTTATCTTTATTAGACGTTAGAACTAAAAAATCATTATAAGCCCCCTTCGCCATTAAATCTTCAATACCAACTGACAAATATATCCGTTTCGAAAAATAAAGAAATCTGACACCTCAATGAAGGACCCACCATACATTTACGAGCACCAGTAGTTTCTTTAAAAAAATAATTTGTGCAACAATTGTATGTCTTGTGTCGAGTTTGGCAGACCAAAAGTCAATAGCTATT
>CM032451.1:48700428-48713364 GCA_019049505.1 Pachyrhynchus sulphureomaculatus | reverse complement strand
AAAATGAGAAAGAAATTGTGAAATTCCGTTTCAAGTTCAAAAGATCATAATTGATTTGTGGAAGATGGAAAATCGTACAGAAATATAGGAAAAATTGTTAAAAAGTCGCATGATACTGTTCAGTACATTCTAAAACCAGTACAAATCAACGGGTTCCTATAAACCACGCTCCGGTCGTCCCAAGAAATTGACAACACGTGAAGAGACCAGTATTGTTAGACAAATAATTATAGATCTCAGGAATAGTGCACCAAAATTAAAAGAAGAAGTACGGGAACTATTTTCCAAAAATGTTGGTTCACAAACAGTGAGAAAATGTTTACCCTGGGTAGGCTATAAGGTGTGTATAGCCAGGAAGAAGCTGTTAATTTCGGAAGCTAATCGCAAAAAGCGGTTAGCTTTTGCAAGGGAATACGTTACTAAACCTCCTGAATTTTGGGCATCCCTAACCTTTAGTGATGAAACTAAAAATTAACCTTTTTGAGTCTGATAGCAGAACTAAAGTTTGAAAAAAGAATACCGCATTCGACATTACAAACATTTGTTCCACGGTGAGACAAGGGGTGGCAGTGTTCTTCTTTGGGTATGTATGTCCGCTGGAGGGGTTGAGAATTTACATTTTTATTAATGATACCATAGATCAGCATGTTTATCTGAACATTTTGAGAGGCAATTTAAAGAAAGTGCCCAAAAATTAGCACACAAAAGACACATTTTCCAACAGGACAATGATTCATAATGTATTATAGCAGCTTCATACACCTCCGCAATTACCCGATGTTAACCCCATCGAGCATTTATGGGAAGAACCTAAACGGCGCTTGCGCAAACATAATGTTTCGAATATTGAACGAATGGAAGTATATGCAGCAGAAGTTATTAGAAAGCTGGTTGCAAGCATGACAAAAGGTTACAGGAGGTTTTCAAGGCCAACGGCGGTCCCACTAAATATTAGTTTAAACGAAGTTGTTATTTTCTGTTCAGCTCCGCCAAACTATTATTGGTAATTGTTAAGTGTATGGAAACTTTTTGACATTAATCTTGTTTACATTTTTATAACAATGATGTAATTTGTAAATAAAATGTTCCGTAGTTGTTTTTAATAATAATCCTTATTGGTAAACTTACAAATATTAATTTAAACATATTTTCTCGTAGTTCCAATTAATTAGTTAAACATAGCAGAAAAATAGTATACAAAACAGGTAGTGTATAGAGACTTTTTGGACTGACTATATATATATATATATATATATATATATATTTATAACATATGTGTATATATATATATATATATATATATATATATATATATATATATATATATATATATATATATATATATGTGTGTATTCATGTATATATAATACATTAAAATACCGGGCTTCAATCCGTTCGTCTAACAATGAATTTGCACGACGTTTCGCCAAAATCTCATTTGGCATTTTCAAGTGCTCCCGCTGCTGCTGCTCGATACTGTGATCTTGCTGCTGCTGCCGCTCGAATCTAACTGGTTAGATTGAAGTTAGATTCGAGCGGCAGCAGCAAGA
The DNA here is from genome assembly GCA_019049505.1 of Pachyrhynchus sulphureomaculatus. Taxonomy (NCBI): domain Eukaryota; kingdom Metazoa; phylum Arthropoda; class Insecta; order Coleoptera; family Curculionidae; genus Pachyrhynchus; species Pachyrhynchus sulphureomaculatus. The sequence goes on along the minus strand of CM032451.1, from coordinate 48,711,814 downwards.
TCACAAAATCGAGCAGCAGCAGCAGCGGGAGCACTTGAAAATGCCAAATGAGAATTTGGCGAAACGTCGTGAAAATTCATTGTTAGACGAACGGATTCAAACTCATAATTTTAATGTATTACATTCCACCATCCGTGAAAACCTCTATAGTAACATACATATATATATATATATATATATATATATATATATATATATATATATATATATATATATATATATATATATATCTTTATTAGACGTTAGAACTAAAAAGATCATTATAAGCCCCCTTCGCCATTAAATCTTCAATACCAACTGACAAATATATCCGTTTCGAAAAATTAAAGAAATCTGACACCTCAATGAAGGACCCACCATACATTTACACACCAGTAGTTCTTTAAAAAAATAATTTGTGCAACAATTGTATGTCTTGTGTCGAGTTTGGCAGACCAAAAGTCAATAGCTATTAGTTCAGTACATGAGCACGAATAATGGGGACATGAAAAACCCATGTCTGTTTTTGTATAGGTTTGTATGTCAACAAAATACTGTTCAAGTAAGGATTCGTATTGAGTTACCTTTGTAACTTATATTGAATTTTTTGATGCAGTGGCGCATATTCCATTTGAATAATGTCGTAGTTGTTATAAGCAGGTCTTAAAATCCAAGTAACTAGTAGCCTTATTGATTCACCAACTTATTATTTTGAAGGGGTAACCGCTGAAATAGTAAACTGTTTCCGGAAATTTCTTTTTTGGCACTCATTATTAAGATATTATAATATTTCTTTTTTTATTTGAAAGGGTATACATTAATTAAGGTCTCTAAATCTCTTTTATATGTATAAGCGGGCGTCCTACAGCATTGGCCGCTTCCCGCACTTCATACACCATCTCTCTCTGTCCAACCATTCGTTTTCTTTTAAATTTCTAGAAATTATTGCCTTCCCAATATTTTCTCTCCATGTCGTTCTTGATCTTCCTTCCATCAACTGTCATTTTTCTATTCAATCTATCACTGTCTCTGTCATCTTTGCTCTTTGTCTGATTTCTTCATTACGTATATGATCTAATCATTGAGACTCCACAGGATCTTCGCAGGTAGTCCATTTCAGCTGCTTTTAATCTATCTCTATCTCGAGTATTCATTTGCCAGCATTCTGAGCCGTAAGTCAGTATAGGTTCAACGATTTTCCTAGATATCATTGTTTTCGTTTTTAATGTAATCTTCGGTGACCACAGTAGCGAGTTTAGCATTTGTATACATTTCCTTCCCTGTGTTAATCTGTTCTGAATATCTTTGTCTGTATTTCCCTTTTCTGATATTATGCTTCCTAAGTATTAAAATTCTTGGCAACCTTTCATTGTTCCTTGTGAAAGCTGGAGATCGTTGGTCTCACCTCCAACGTTTAGATATTCAGTTTTGTCTAGATTGATGTTTAAACCCCGGTTCTTTAATTCATCCTCTAATTTTCGGTACATGTATTAGACCCTACTTCCATATCTTATATCTTGGGTAATACCAAAGATGTCTGCAATTTTTGAGAAACCTGGGGCAAAAATTATAATCCGAGGTCGGTAGATTGATTGTCCATCAAAAGAACTGATCTTTGAGAAAAATCTGTCCTGAATATGGGAGGAAAACCATCTATCAGTAGCTATTTGCGGAAAAACCGTAGTTCCAAGGAAATACAAATTTTTTCTAAAATTTTTGAAATACACAGGGGAAAAATTAAAAATCCAGCACGACCGATCTATTGACAATAAAAAAATGAACATTTAAAAAAATATATATCATGATTAGGTGAAATTTACGATCTACAGAGTGATTTTTTTCTCCAAAAAAGGCCGTTTTTTCATAAAAATTATTACTTCCTCTGAAAATTCCGGAAAATTGTGGAATAAAACCTAAAATCTAGCTTGACAGATCGATTGACCATGAAAAGATGAATAATTAAAAAAACAATATTTCGAATTACTTCAAACGGGTAATTTGAGTGGCACAGTGAGGCTTCGTCCCACTGTGTGTCAACATATATGTATATATATATATATATATATATATATATATATATATATATACATATATATATATGTATATACATATACCTACATACCCTACCAGTACTATACAAACAAGCTTTAATGATTTAATAAAATTTTTAAAGAACAAAGGCGAAATATATGAACAACTGTACAAGAAGTTAGAAATCTACAATTCTACATTTCCCAAACTCTACTGTTTACCCAAAATTCACAAAACAAACACTCCTCTGAGACCAATTATAAGTTCAGTGAATTCAACGACATACAATCTATCAAAATACTTAGCTAAAATTTTGAGCGTTGCTTTTGAGGATGACACGGATTACAATGTTAGAGACACCTTCTCGTTTGTCAACAAAATAAAGGGAGTGACATTACCAGAAGAGTATGTATTAATATCTTTGAATGTAGTACCCTTGTTTACAAATATACCTCTAGACTTAATCCTAACTATTCTGGAAAAAAAGTGAGAATTGATTCAAACAAAAACCATGATTTCAAAGCATAATTTCTTGATTCTCATTAAATTCATCTTCAACAACAGTTATTTTAGTTTCAACCAAAAATTTTGCAAACAAATTTTTGGAACTCCAATGGGATCTCCTATCAGTCCAGTTTTAGCCAAGGTGGTGTTGGACCATCTGTTGGAAACGGTGGTTCCTCAATTACCATTCAACCTACCCTTTTTGTACAAGTATGTTGATGATCTGATTTGCGCTGTGCCCTAGGGTGATACAGAAATCATTTTAAACTATTTTAATGCATTTAACACACATATACAATTCACTATCGAAATAGAACAGGATTTCAGTGTTCCTTTTTTGGACACTAGAGTAATAAGAACGAGTGACGACAGTAGTATACTTGATTGGTATAAAAAACCCACAGCGTCAGGAAGATTCATTAATTATTTCTCTAGTCACCCAAAAAATCAAAAATTTAGCACCGTAATAGCAATGAAAAACAGGGTCATACGCATTAGTGATGATAGGTTTCGAAAAAGAAACCTAGACGAGCTGTATAACATTTTTGTCAACAATGCCTATCCTAAACACATTTTACGAAAATTAATTTATAATTCGGATAGTGTTGATGCCCCTACTGACGAGACGCCTGCGCAGCATAGGATATACAGGAAGCTACAATTTATAAAGCCAATCACAAACTCAATTGTCGCTTTATTCAGAGATATTCCAAATATAAAAATTGCGAAATATAACAGCATACGATGTTCTGACCTGTTTTCAAAAATAAAAGATAGAACACCTATTTTATATAACTCTGTAGGTTATAGATTGTCTTGTTTACAATGTGAAGCGTGTTATATTGGGCAGACATCTCAGTGGTTGAAACAGAGACTCACACAGCACAGGAGTGACTCCCGATTGGGAAAGAATTCGTGTGCTGTGGTGCAACATAATTTGAAAACGGGTCATAATTTTGACTATAACAACGTTAAAATCTTAGCTCATGACAACAACTCTAAAGAGAGACTTTTCAAGGAAATGTACCATATCAACAGGGACCCAAAGTCAATTAACTATAAATCAGACACTAATCAACTTAGTATTATTTATAGCAACATAATTATTAGGTATTAATCATTTGCAATTACAGCAATAATAAGAAATAAAGATTTGCCACCTCTTAGTATAAAGTAAATTAAAGACGTTTTTCTGTTGCTGTTTTTTTCGTTCGCTTGGAATTCACGGCAGTGCATATGTACCGAGGCTGTTTACTCTCAGTTTGTTGTAGCAAATCGAGATGTTGAGTGTTGGTTTCGAGGACAAACTCGCATTTTCGTACGTATTTTAATTAATTGTTCGTTTGTTTCATAATTATTTGTTTTTATATTTCAATATTTTAATGCCTTGACGAAAGAGAATAGTGTTTTAATATAGGTGTATTAATTTTGTAGTTACTCCTGAAGAAGTTATCAAACGATAACGAAATATTGAGTTTTAAAGAAGAAAAGAGTTTTATTTACAATCCAGACCGATTCCCGATAATCATATATATATATATATATATATATATATATATATATATATATATATATATATATATATATATATATATATCAGATTGATGCAAGGTCGATAACATATCACCAAAATCTATGTATGTATATATATATATATATATATATATATATATATATATATATATATATATATATATATATATATATATCAACTGGTGACGAAGTTTGGATTAAGTAATTCTTTATCTTGAAACTCAAATTCAATGCTTATTTTGAAACTACATGCTTGTACGGAAAGTAATAGGTAAATCTCTTTACGAATTTTTCTTATTTAAATTAAACTTTCTCAATTTTGAAAAGTGGCGTTATTGTGAAACATTATATGTGTTTATAAAATTTTAAGTATTATTTATTTTAAAATGATTTCTAAACCCCTAAAAATATGCTGCCGCTCTTGTGAAAAGTGGATTCTTTCAACAGAACAAAAAAGCTTAACTCCCGGGCTCTAAATCGCCTCACTTTAAAAAAGCAACGTTAAAAACCCTGTAAAAGGCAAATTTCGAACTTAATCTCCCCGTACAAGCGCGTTTCCATTCCACCTGCCTTTTAACAAAAGCCGCCATTATTCTTCCACTCAAATCTGGTTCGCATTTAACTGTTTTCGATTCCAGGGGGCTTTTGCTTTCCCCGACGTTCAAATGTTTCTCCAGTAATCGTCTTTCATCTTTGTCGATTTTCGCCGTAAAGAAAAACGAGCGCGAGAGAGACCGCGACAGGATTTTTCAATGAAAATCGAGAAGGCCGAGGACAAAGCAGCAGCACGGGATTTGTTGGCGCCCGTGTCGAACAAATGACTGCAGAAAAGTTGATCAAGGCAGCCTCGGGGGCGGTCGATAGTCAACTGTTTGTGGAATTGCTGGTGTTTTCCCGATTTTATGTTGTTTCGATTTTCGAGCGGGCTTTAAATGTGTTTTTTCTTTTTTATGGACTGTTTTGTCACATTTTTAAAGGAATTTCATTGGAAAAGAGGCATTAGGAAAAGATTTACTGCCAACTCAGATACAGCTGTATTTTCTAATGAGTCAATATAAAATTAGAGATAGGAACCTTGTTATAGGGATATTGATAACTACGAGTAAGAAAAGATACAAATAGTCGGTTTATTTTATATAACATTTAAAAAATAAATCGAAATAATAATAATCTTATTTTGGTTTTGGGGATTTTGGAATTCCTAAAACAACTCATATTTACATTAAAAAACGTGCCCTGAGAATTAGTTGACTAAATCGACGGCTAGTGTTGTCAGTTTAATCTATTGAAGTGTAATTTTAACTATTAGAGACAAGAATATGTTATATTTATAAGTAATGAGTGAAAATGTGCAAATTTGTATTTTAATAATTTATATATAACCATCTATTCAAATTAATAAATATAAATGGCCACACCATTACCACAGTAAATATAAAATACAGTAGCGTCGCTCAAGAAAATTTTTAGGTCCTGTTTTTTATCATGCATGCGTCCCCTATCATATCAACAACATGGCTGTCAGCGAGGTCACGGATTGTGTTTACATCTGGATTTCAAGGAGAATATCTTTGTAACGTGCTCCGAAATTCATTATTAATAATTTTCTAATAAGTAAATGACTCGTTTGACGTTATAATTGAAAATAATTATAAAAAAATATATCGAGAGGAAGTTTTTGGTGTGTGTGGTTTGTAAAAATATATGTGGTATCTCCAAAGAGTTAGTTTTTTAGATTCGTCAAAGATCCTAAAAGATAATTTATTCATAATTCATTATTTCTATTATGCAGTATGTCATATAAAGATTATGATAATTGTGTTTTCATATTAGAAATATATTTTATTGATGTTTTATTATTGTTAAGTATTGGTTTATGTTATTCAACCTGTACTTTTTTTCTAAATTCAGGACAGAGTGTTTACTAGAGTTAAGTTATATTATCTGCTAAAATTCGCTAACCAAACTTTTAAAACTCAATCTGGGCATGCAAAAGTAGTAATTTTCCAGTACGAATGAGTTTGAATAAATCAGTGCATGGAAATAAGTAGTATATAGGCATGAAATCATTAGTTGTGTGAAAATTATTATATTAGATTTAGCTAATGATAAAATGGAGTGAAAAATGTATTCACTTCATTTTAAAGTTCAAACGAAAGGCGATTTCATCTTAAAATGATAATTATAATTATTTTCAATCCCTCAAAATTACTGGGATTCGCTGAAATATAAGGAGCATGACTGTTAACATTATTCGCGCGAAGCTGAACGCGTACAGAGATATATTCTCAAAATAAACATTTTTTTTTCCCCCAGGACAATATCTCTAATAGTTGAGAAATATAAATTCAACGATGAGATAACTTTTACTCTCCCGGTAGAAGGCAGGTCTACTTTAGGAACGCGACCCTACCTCACGCGAAGCCATTATTTTCTCCCATCTCCAGTTTTTGAGGGGAAATCATGTTCTTTTCACCCTACCCGCCCAAAACCACCTAAAAACCCTATCCCGTACATCCCTACCTATTCGCCAAACCTGGCGAATTTTGGCTTAAAACTCCTACTGAGTATGATGAGTTATAAAACTTCTGGAAAGGTAACCTAGGTAGGTGGCTCATTAAATGACAAGTCCTATACCTTAAAAAGGTCTGCCTCATGGATTCTGGGGGAGGTAAAAACTCGTTAAATTTACCACCAAACAACAAAAGATCTGACAATCGCATATTCCAGCCACTGTATATAACAACATATAATGTAAGAACTTTGTCAACAAATGAAAAGCCAATAGAATTAGAAGAGGAACTTAAAAACATTAAATAGGATATCATAGGTCTAAGCGAAGTCCGTACAACTGGAGAGGGCCAAATCATACTGAACTCCAGTATTGTGTAGGTGAAGAAATTTTGATTAGAGAAGTCGGTTTCTTGGTAAATAAGGAACATGTTAACCAAATTATTGAAACCAAGAGTATTAGTCCAAGAGTCATATATCTGATAATCCAACTAAATCAAAGATACACTCTAAAAATTGTTCAGGCCTATGCACCAACGAGCACCCACTCAGAGAATGAAACAGAAACATACTATGAAGAAATTTCCATTGCTCTACAAGACGAAAAAACGCATTTTACAATGTTGATCGGTGGCTTCAATACCAAAATTGGAAGCAGAGGAAACTGCAATAGGTCATAATGGGCTAGGAGATCGAAACGAAAGAGGGAGGACACTAATAAATTTTCTGCATCAAAATACTTTATATGTAATGAACACCTTCTTCAAAAAGAACAAAAACAGAAAATGGACATGGTCTAACCCAGATGGTAAAACAAAAAATGCAGTAGATTTCATAATCAGTAACAGGAAAGACATTATCCAAGACGTAAGTGTCCTAAATAAATGTTCAGTTGGGAGTGACCATCGCAATGCGAGAGCAAAAGTATTTATTAACATTAAACAGGAAAGAAACAACATGATTCTTAAAAAAACCATAAAAAATGGACAACCCCGGAGCATGTGTATTCCTATAAAAGAGAGATCGTAAGCTTCTTGAAACACAATGAAGATACAGCAGTTGATGACATATTTAAAAAAATCAAGAATAGTATAGAAAATGCCATTGACAAAAGTTGTCAAAAACAACAAAAAGAAAATAAATTAAATTAAAGCAAAGGTAGATACGATTTTATAGGTGTCTGGCGCATCGACTGCAGTGGTCATTTTGCGCCACATATAGAAATGTATTAAATCATGTTATACATGTTAATTTCTTTGAGAAATGAGATGATTTTGTTGATGTTGACATTTATTTTGATTAGGTGAAAGTAATTGGCATAGTTAGTGAGGAATGTCATGATTAGTTCTGATTTGATGATAGTCTGGAGATTCAAATATGTGCTTAATGGAGAGCTGATTGTTGCAAATGTGACACTGGGGGGGAGGGTCTCCCTTCAATAAGTGGATATGAGTGAGATAAGTGTGTCCCACAGCAAGTCTTCTGCAGACTGTGTTTTCCTTTGTAGTCATTTCAAAATTGTGGAATGGGGGAAATACGAGAGGTTTTACTTCCCAGAGCTTATTCCTTCCTTCTTTCCTCCAGATCCCATTGAAGTTGGAAGACTTTGTTGTAGGTTTCTTTGAGGAGGTTGAAATAATCCTTCGGGTGGTTTTCACTTACTGTAGATTGGCCAGATGTTGCAGCTAGCTTTGCATGGGTGTCAGCTAAATCGTTACCTCTTATCCCAGCATGGCCTGGAATCCATAGAAAAACAATTTGGACGTTGCTGATATCTGCTATATACAATAAGTCCATTATTTGTCTGACGAAGGAATAGTTGTGCTTGCGGGCGAAGATGGAGAGCAAAGCACTTTGAGAATCTGACACAATGATGTACTTTCTGCCCAAGTTTGAGTTGAGTATGTGCCTGAGGCTTTCTTTGATGGCTAACAAATCTGCGGCAAAAATGGAAATGTGGGGAGGAAGGTTAAAGGTTTTGATGTTGTTACCAATGATGTATGATGCGCCTACTCGCGCCTTTGATTTTGATTCATCTATATAGGATATTGAATATCCTGAGAATCGGTTATTTATTATGGACAGAAATTTTGATTTAATTAGTTGTTGTGTTTAGAGGATTTAAAGGTAGATAAGACTACTGATGAATACACAACTATAAATAGAGAGATATGGAGGGATATTAGAAAAGACAAAAGACAAAAAAATGCAGAGGAAATTAAAAACGTTGTAGAACAGAATAAAGCTTAAACGTCTTGAGAAAGACGAACACGGTAGGAAGGAAAGACATATGCAAGATTAAGGACATGCATGGTAATGTAATAACAAACAAAAGAGATATTTTACAGATCATCGAATTATTTTATCAACAACTATATACCTTACAAGATAAAAGAACATAAATCAATATCCCAAAAGTCCTAAATCAGGGTCGAAGGATATCCCAGACATCACAAAAGAAGAAATCACATCAGCCTTGAAGGACATGAAAAAAAACACAGCTCCAGGTGAAGACAATATTGTAGTAGAGGCAATTAATCAAGGAGGACAACAAATTATCAAATCACTTAAAATGTTATTCAATAAATGCCTTCTGGAAGGAATAACTCCATCTCAATGGAATAATGCAACTATTGTCTTCAAGCATAAAAAAGGAGATACTTCAGACCTTGCAGACTATCGACTCATTAGTCTTCTGAGCCATGTATACAAGTTATTCACGAAAATACTTACTAAATCTACATATAGCAAATAAATTCGAGTTTTTTCTTTCAAAGAACGTGCAAGTTTCCGCTAGGGATATGGAACAAACAACCATCTGCTTACAGTGAAAATCCTTACTGAAAAATGTATAGAATATAATAAGCCTCTTGTAGCCAAATTTGTGGACTTCGAAAAGGCTTTTGATTTTGTAAATCAGTAGAGACTTTTGGAGGCACTTGCTGGGTGTCGTTTTGATCATCGATATTCTAATGGAATTAAATATATATATGAAAATGCAACCGCTCATGTTACAACAATAAACTAGGAAAGAATGGAACTTAACATTGACGGCGAAAAGTTAAATCATCTCGTTTTGTCGACGACATTGTCTTAATAACAGACAAAATACAAGAAGCACAAACTATGCTACACATGCTTTAAGAAGCTTCAGGAAAGGTTGGTCTAAAAATCAATTCTGTCCAAGATCCAGTTTATGACAAATCTTGTATTAAGCGACACTATAAAACTTAATAACGTAGAGATAGAGCAAGTGCACCAATATAAATAGCTGGGACATGAAATCAGCATAGGACGAGATAACCAAACACGTGAAATTCAGCGGCGAATAGGTCTCTCCTGGGCTGCATATGGCAAACTGGCCTACGTATTCAAATCTAACCTTCCTATGTGTGAAGGAAAGTATTTGACGTTCTTACGTACGGAGCCGATACTTTCATAATGACGAAGAAAAACATCAATGAAATATGTGTCATGCTACGAAAGATGGAAAGGTCAATGTAAGGCATTATTCTTAGAGATCAAATCCCAAATTACATTGTCAGGAAGAGAAAGGGGGTACAAGACGGAGTCAAATTCATTCTACGTTTTTAATGGAACTTGGCTGGGTATGTTGCTAGGTTTAAGGATGGGCGATGGACAAAGAGAATCATAGAGTGGCGATCGGAAGCCTACCGGAGTAGAGATAGACCACCAAGTCTGTGGACTGACGAATTGAAAAGAGTGGCTGGAAATTGGGTACAAGGGGCCCGGAACAGAAAAATGTGGCAAGATTTGAGGGAAGCTTTCGTCCAGCAGTGGACAGTATAAGCTGATAATGATAATGATGAATGAGATATTTAGATAACCTGAAAAAAGCATTCAAGCCAAATGTATTTTTTCCTTATATTTTTTGCCCTTTTCCCTGTTTCTTATATCTGTTTTAGTAAGAACTTGTTAAAAAAAATGTTTCTAAAAAAAACTTTTCTCGTTTTTTCTTCCTTTCAATCAGCAAAATTCATTTTTATTCTACAGAATAGGATTTCTCTTGAACGAAGGAATTTAAATACTTCAAAAACTCGCTGGCATCATACTAGCGATATGGTGACAGATCATAGGATCATTACAAACTCGAACCCCTTGAATGGGACTATCGCTACTGTGTGTGCCATTACATATTCAAGGCTAGTTTTACCACAAGACAATAGGCGATCATTCGATTTTTTACCGGTGTTCCCAAAAAACGTGTTACATAAGAAAGACTTGCAATTTACGTCAATGTTTTCTATTTGTCTTTACAGCACTCAAGGAAATTTTACATGAATGTCTGATTTGGCAACAAGCAATTTCATGAATGATATAGTTTGTCTCCTGTAGGTATAATATGTTTCGGATATTGATGTAGCCAGGTTCACGGAACAATAGGGTCATATAAATTCAAAGAGAATTTCTTTAAGGAAAAAAGAGAACACAAAAGGTGGAACTGGTTACATAGGGGGGCAAATATGTGAATCGGAGAGTAAAACCGTTTGATGATAAAAAAAGAACCTCTTACACTGAAACTCTAGAAGCTTAGACCCCTCCCAACACAGTAAACTAAGAATCGATAACTAGACGAGGGAGATCGTTCACAAAAAATAACCCCTATCTACAGTTCAACTTTAACAACATTTACAAATCGATGACCAAGGTGTGAAACTTTTTCATAAAAGAAAATCCCCAATTAAAAAAAAAATCCGTTTCTAAGGGGCATATTCTCTACATCTAAAGGAGCCCTTTTGGTCCGTGCTCTTTATTAAATCACATATTTCTGGGAATTCCCATCTCATCTCTAATCATCTCACCGGCA